>CM076581.1:1319345913-1319794364 GCA_034641835.2 Pinus albicaulis | reverse complement strand
CCTGACTCTCGGTTGTGAAATGGTATTACTAGTTGTTACACAGTAATTTGTCACCGTCCCTACCATTCCCCGTCCCGCACAATGGAGGACCCATAATGTGACCTGTGAACACTGTCATGCACTGAAAACATCATCATTGCATCCCTCTGAGTATGAGCTTCATTTCCCCTTGAGACATCTCCTTGCAAAATCCATGAAAATGCACTTTTTTTGGTATCAAGCACGGTAGACAAGCTCAAAGACTTCCGCCACTGTGGAAATCAGGAAGAGGTCGCGCCACTCTGGGCGTCCGTCATAGGAGCGTAAATCGTTACCACCCATTTTAGGGACCGTTTTTTATATATGGATGGCGGAAGTTGAGTTCAAACAAACTCACAACCACTGCCTATCTTGAGTTGGGAGGTTTGGCTACGGGAGTTCTATGGAAGGGAAGTAGTTTTGCCACCTGAACCTTGGATCTCTACATAACCAGGCCATGATTGCGCAATAGAGGCAAGGCAATCAGCAGTGAGTTTTGAACCAGTGACTTGTTCAAAACTGAGTTAGATTGTGTGTGACTTTATGAGAAAGTACTGAGTACTTGTGAGAAGTATTGTACTTGTTTGGTTACATGATTTCTCTATTATAATATACACAATAGCTGCGGGGTTTTCAGCTATAGGCTTTCCCCATACATACCGAGTTAATGTGTGATTGATTTGATGTGCGATCGCTTCTATTATTTCCGCATGTGACAATTAATTGTAGATGAGATTATGTGTTATGCATGCAATTCGAAATTGATGTGTAATCGGGTTAATCTCCATTGAATAAGTGATTTATTCAGAAAATTTCTACATGGTATTGGAGCTTTATTAATTGTCGAGATCTATTACGGTGATTACAAACTTATTTCCTCGGACAGAGTCTGCATATGGGCCAGGAAGCCTCCGGATTCATCTTTCTTCGGAAAGTGAAAGGTCTGGTAAACGCCCTTGCAGTCAATATCTGATTTGGAAATAATTTGTTCTCAAGTGTAGATCGGAAGCGATAGAGCTTGGAGTTTGGAATTCGAATTTTGCAGCAACTTTGTTTTCTTGGTGCCAGTGTTGAAAATGTCTTTCAACGGTTTGCGACTCGAATATGCTCTTGAAGGCAGTTCGAATTATGTTGCATGGAAGGATCGCATGGAAGCAGTATTAGAAGATAATGGTCTGAAGGAGTTCATAGATATGGATGTCCAAAAGCCCACTGATCCTGCTGAAGTCGATGCATGGCAAAAGAAGATGGCGAAATGTCGAAGGATCCTATTGGAGGGCGTCAAGGATCATATTGTATCCAGCCTGCATGGAAAGGCTACTCCATATTTAATGTGGAAAGCTTTGACAGATCTATTCTAGAGTAAGAGCGACCAAAGGAAGCTGGCGCTCAAAGATAAGCTCAGGAACATCAAGATGGAGAAAGGCGACAGTATCGCCAAATACCTCACGAAGTTCACTCAATGCAGAGATGAGCTGGGAAGTGTGGGGGTGACTGTCGAAGATGAGGACATGGTCGACCTGGCTCTCCTTGGTCTTCCGAAGGCTTGGCACTCATATCAAGATAGTGTCAATGGTCGGGAGAAGTTGCCGGGATGGGAGCGCCTTTGGGCGGATCTCATGCAGGAGGAGATAAGGAGGACTACTCGGGATGGATCTTCATCAAAGGGAGTTGATGAAGAAAATTGCGCTTTGGTTGCCAAAGCAAAGAAGGGGAAGGGTAAGAAAACCTCTCATTCTGGTGCAAAGGGCAAGAAGCAGGATATGGCGAAAGTGAAGTGTTTTCACCGCCATGATCATGGACATTATGCTACCAATTGTCCAAAGAAGAAGAAGAACAAGCAAGCGGGAAGATCTGCAGATGGAGAAGCTTTGGCTTCACAGTTCGAGCTTGAATTTTCACTGATCGCATGCTTGGTTTCAAGTGTGATGGGATCGGTATGGTTCTTGGACAGCGGTGCGTCATTTCATATGACGAGAGATCGGGAGTTGTTCTCAGATCTGGAGGACAAGGATTTGGGTATGCACATCGAGATGGGCGATGACGGTAGATACAGTGCGACTGGTATCGGTACCGTATCCTTTCAGAGGGAGTCTGGTAAACCCTTTGTGTTAAAGGATGTCATGCATGTACCCGGATTGAAGAAGAACCTAATTTCAGTAGCGATGTTGGAGGATAAGGGTTATGATGTGGTCTTCAGCGAAGGAAAAGCCTTCCTGCGCAGTAAGACTACAGGAGAGACCCGGAAGATAGGGGTTCGAACTCAGAACCTTTATCAGTTGCAGGTAGATGACTGCGCAGCTATGGCATGCAAGGCGGGAGAAGTGGTGAGCCGGGATGATGAGGGCGAACTGTGGCACAGGAGATTGGGCCACCTTCACCATGGAGCTTTGAAGATTCTGCAGCAGATTTCTACCGGACTTCCTAAGGGCACCCTTGCGCAGTCAGATCAGTGCAAGGGGTGTACTTTAGGGAAGTATGTGAAAGCCACCTTTCACGAGAAGGATAGTCGCGCCACGACGATCCTTGAGAGAGTCCACACAGACGTGTGTGGTCCTTTCTCAGTTGCTTCGACAGCAAAGCACAGGTATTATGTGATCTTTGTTGATGATTTCTCTCGAAAGTGCTGGATCTTCTTCATGCAGAAGAAGAGCGATACATTCGCGAAGTTCTGTGAGTTTAAAGCACCGGTCGAGAAGGAGTCGGGGAAGAAGGTGATTGCTCTAAGGAGTGATAACGGTGGTGAATTCATCTCGGCTGAATTCAAGGAGTTCTGCAGCGCAGAAGGGATTCGGAGAGAGCTCATCACACCCCATAACCCACAACAGAACGGGGTGGCTGAGCGGAAGAACAGAACGATCGTGGGTGCTGCACGGGTGATGTTGCATGATTAGGGCCTACCCCTTCACTTGTGGGCTGAGGCATGCAATACAGCAGTGTATGTGTAGAACCGTTGTCCTCACAAGGTTCTTGGCATGAGTACACCGGAGGAGGCTTATTCTGGCAAGAGGCCTGATATTTCCCATTTGCGGATTTTTGGTTCTCCCGTCTACATGCATGTGACGAAGGATGCGAGAAGGAAGCTGGATCCAACTGCTGAGGTTGGAATATTTGTGGGGTACACTGATACACCTCACAACTATCGGGTGTATTTGTCAGACAGTCGCAAGACTATTATGCGACGGGATATAAAATTTCAGGAGGAGAAAGCCATGCAGTGTTCGCTTGAGAGGGAGCTACACTTGCATGCAGATGAGGAGCTGTTAGTTCCTAAGGAGGAGCTTCCGGATGTGGATCACCCACAAGAGGAGGTTCAGGAGGTGGAAGAAACCACCCAGGCAGCGCCAACCATCAGAGGGCGCATGCGCACTACAGAAGCTGAGCGACTGGCTCGGGATGCAGAGAAGGTTGTAGGACCACCTACAGCACAGCGCAGACAGAGACAGTCACCGGATCGGTACACCGGATACATGGCTCTTGTGAGTCAATGTGTTGTGACGGAGCCATCCTCTTTTGAGGAAGCTGTGGAGGAACCCGCATGGGTTGATGCCATGATCGAAGAATATGATTCGATCATCAGGAACAGTGCATGGGAGATTGTCCCAAGACCAGTTGGGAAATCAGTGGTGGGTTCGTGATGGATCTACAAGGTGAAGCAAGCGGCTGACGGGAGTGTGGAGAAGTACAAGGCGAGATTTGTCACCCGTAGCTTCTCACAGATCGAGGGGATTGACTATGAGGAGACTTTTGCACCTGTCGCAAGGTACTCTTCCATACGGACGATCCTTGCTCTCTCAGCGCAGATGGGGTGGCACATCCATCAGATGGATGTGAAGACTGCGTTCCTAAACGGAGTCATTGAGGAGGAGGTGTACATAGAGCAGCCTGAAGGTTTCGAGATCTTCAGCAGTGAGTCGCATGTGTGCCGACTCAAGAGAGCACTGTACGGGCTGAAGTAAGCACCTCGTGCTTGGTACACTCGGATAGACAGCTACTTCACCGGGCTTGGATTCTCCAAGAGTGAGGCGGGTCCAAACCTGTACCAGATTGTGGTGGAGGGGAAGCTGTTGATCATCGTACTGTATGTAGATGATCTGATTTTGACTGGCGATGAGCAGTTGATACTTTCATGCAAGGAGGATCTCGCACGAGAGTTTGAGATGAAGGACTTGGGCATCCTTCATTATTTCCTGGGATTGGAGATTTGGCAGCGCAGCGGAGGACTGTTTGTTTCTCAGGGCAAGTATGCTTGGGAGATTCTGGAGAGGTTCAACATGCAAGGCTGCAAGCCTGTTGACACTCCTCTTCCCGGTGGTTGGAGGAAGGAGGATGCTACTTCAGCGGAGGTAGTGGATGCCACTGTCTATCGACAGTTGGTGGGGTCGCTTATGTATCTGGTCAATACACGACCCGATATATGCTATGTTGTTAACCAGCTTTCGCAAGCTATGGTTAAGCCTACCAAGCTCTTTTGGAAGGCAGGCAAGCATATATTGCGTTATATTAGAGGCACATCGGGATATGGTCTATGGTACAGACAAGAGGATGGAGCGAAGCTTTCTGGCTTCACTGATGCAGATTGGGCAGGGAGCCCAACGGACCGGAAGAGCACATCCGGAGGAGTTTTCAGCATTAACAGTTTCCTGGTACAGCAGGAAGCAGAGATCCGTGGCACTCAGTTCAGCAGAGGCCGAGTACATGGCAGCAAGTTTGGCTGCATGCGAGGCTATTTGGATGAGGAAGATCCTCACAGGTTTGTTCAGGTTGCATTTAGAGCCTACAGTGATCTACTGTGATAACTAGAGCTGCATCAAGCTCTCGGCTAATCCAATATTTCATGATAAGTCCAAACATATCGACATCAGGTACCATCATATTAGAGATTTTGTTCAGCGGAGAATCATGATGCTTTCATATGTTCCCACGGAGGATCAGGATGCCGACATCCTGACAAAGGCGCTCACCAGGAGCAAGTTCGAATTCCATAGAGGCAGGATAGGGGTTGCAGATAATCCATATCTAGCTGAGAGGGAGTGTTGAGAATGCAGCAAGATGATGGAGCTCAGTGAAATGAAGTCGCCTTCACTAAGTGGGCCCGCAGGCAAATTTTGGCGCAAAATCTATTTTTAGACTATGTCTATTTTTAGACATACGGAGCATGGTTCGGGGATTCCAGTTTGAGATTCTTGGAGTATGTGACATGTTGGTAAAAATAGATGAGACTCTATTTTTAGGTCAAAAGAGGTCAAATTCTATTTTTAGACTACCTCTCCTAAAAATATGGAAGTCAAATATTATTTACCCTTAATAATATTTAGACTCTAAACAACAGTTTACTCTCTTGGAGCACTTCAGTTCGAGCTACAGATGTGGCTCATGCATCTGACAGAGGAATCATGTGGTTCCTAGGGTTTGATGGCATCTTGCATGGTTGACTTCAGTTGGACTTCAGTGGAAAAAGTTTTGGAGGAGTTAATGAGACAGATAGTGGAGTTGTGTTCTGTTTATCTTAGTTGAACTAGTTGAGATTAGTTTAACTAGATAATAAATTAGTTATGAGTGGAGTGAATTAAATATTATTTAATTCATTAATTAGTAACTCATTAGTCAACTCAAGAACACATCAGTTCACTACAGTGCATGATCAGTTCAGTGGAGACCAGTGAAAGAGGTAGATGAAAGGGTGAGTATAGCTATCAGTTGGAGGATCAGTTGTGCATGAGATTTGAACCACACTTGGAGGAATTGTCCATGACAATTGCGCAGTCAAGCCAAGGAGATTCAAACCTTGGATCTCTACATAGACAGGCCATGATTGTGCAATAGAGGCAAGGCAATTAGCAGTGAGTTTTGAACCAGTAACCTGTTCAAAACTGAGCTAGATTGTGTGTGACTTTATGAGAAAGTACTGAGTACTTGTGAGGAGTATTGTACTTGTTTTGTTACATGATTTCTCCATTATAATATACATAATAGCTGCGGGGTTTTCAGCTATAGGCTTTCCCCATACATATTGAGTTAATGTGTGACTGATTTGATGTGCGATCGCTTCTATTATTTCCGCATGTGACAATTAATTGTAGATGAGATTATGTGTTATGCATGCAATTCGAAATTGATGTGTAATCGGGTTGATCTCCATTGAATAAGTGATTTATTCAGCTAATTTCTACAGGTCTCACATGCATGCTTTGGCCAAAACATAGAGGCCTTGGATAGATGATAGCCTTCCATGGAAGACTAAATCTCAAGAGCTTCATTCTTCTCTGAAGCATGTGCATGAGCAAGGAGGACAACAAGGAAGGAATAGCAACCTTCCATCTCATACCTTTGGCATGGGAAATGACAAAAAGGAGAAGAGTCAGAGGTATGGCCTTTTGAAATACACCTTGGACACGAAGGATGTCAATGAGGAGAGCAACAACATGGAAACCACTTCAGTTGGCATATTATTAGAACTGTCATTATGGGGCACACTAGATCCCTATTGGGAATTCCAACAGTTGATCGAATATTCCAAGGATCTCCATATATGCATGGATTCTATGGAGTTGGAGCTTCCATATGACTCTAAGGGAGAATAAAATAAGCCCTCTCTTCCTCCCCTTGAGAGAGAGAGTAGATCTATGCACCACTCCATTGATAGGAGGAGAATTGTTGGTGGAGAGCATGCTCTTAATACATATATTTTCTATTCTGACTTCATGCATTCTTACACCATGTTTTTGTAGGCCATGACTCCAAGAAGGAGTGTTATATATTGTCCAACTCATGGCAAATATGGGGCCACAACCATTGCTGTACTTGGCCACTCCCTTGGTGGACAAAGGGAGATCTTGTTTCATGATGGGTGCTTTCCTAAGGAACTAAACATATCTCACACATCCATCTACAGTGAGATGGCATGGGCTGCAAGTAAGTGGTGGGAAAACCACTTACCACATCTTCATCTGATGCAGGCAGGAGATGCCCTGCGCTGGTACCATATATGGGACTATGATCCACCTCCTCATGTTCCAATTTCTGTTTATGTATTTGTAGTTTTGTTTCCATACATGGATGATGTACTTGTCTTATTTTTGGGATTGTATGGAGGGAGGATAGGAGGCATGTGTGTACCACATGGGATGGAGGCTCTCTTTGTATGCTTTGCTACACATTTTATGGAGAATAGGGGTTTAGCCATGTTTGTTTCAATGTCATTCTTGGCACATTATGGGATGGATCATGAACATCTCATAATGATCTTGGAGAGACAAATCATGGAGGATGGATTGGTGAACACTTAGCTTATGCGGAAAGCTTGATATTTGATGATGTCACCAATGGAGGAGAAGTCTTGCAACACTCACCTTATCAATTGCTTGAGGACAAGCAACATTTTGGAGGGGAGGACCGTAATATTCCCATTTAGCCCAAGCTAATGGGAATATCTTATTTTGCCTTATTTTATCTTGCATTTCATGTTTATGAATAAAATATGAAGGATGACATGTAAAACTCCTAAAAACCATGAATAAATCTATGCCCATGTTAACAAAGATAAATCAGGGCCATGTAAATAAATCACTTGCAGGTGTGAAAGGGGTTTGAGCTGTGAGACTGGGCCAACCTTGACCAAATCTATAGTGTTGTCTAGGTTCAATGTATCTTCTAAAGGGACAACACAGTTATAGAAGGAGGCCCCTCATGTGAAAGAAGCTAACTCATCATGGTGGTTTAGGGTTTGCAAAGGCTTTCATCTTATAAAAGGAAGGGGAGGGCAACAAGAGAAGGTTGTTTATTGATTATATTTCTGAGTATCTTGTCTGCTTAGAAAAATACTATTCTCTACTATTTAGTAGAGAATTGGGCTGCTTAGCTCTTGGAGTTCCTATGCAGGGATTTCATCTCTTCCTTTGAGGATTCTTGGAGGAGTATTTGCTGATTTAATCCACTATCAGGCTTGAGGCCAAGCTCTAATTCCAATTGCAGTGCTGATCCAGTGAGGGTTTTGCTGCTTGTTTAAGATGCAGCAAGTGGGATTCTAGATCTGCAGAGATCTATCTTGTTTTGGGAGCCTCTTCTCATGGAGTGTGTCTTTTAACCTCCTGGAAGGGTGCCTCTCCTATTTTCACTTCAGATCTGTAACTTGGTAGTGGGCCATCTATTTCATTTGAGCTATAACGTTGTTTCCATCAAGGAACTGCGTTATTTTGATATGAGTTTCTTTATGGTCTTTTGATCACTGTTTTGATGAGAGATATCTAGTGCTGGGCTTTGCATTCCACTTGGTGATCCATGGATTAGTTTGCTGATCCAGGTTCTATCTAGATCTAATCTATTGTAATGAAATCTTATATTCAGAAGTTACTTTAGCATTTTATAGATCTGCAACTTGAAACTCAGATCTACACATGTTTATGCATGATTTTGTCAAAACCCCAAGGGGATCTTGTAAACAAGACTATGTAGTTTCGAGAACTCAAATAGATCTGATGTTTTGTCCACATATCTATCCTAGATCTGAGTTGTAATATTCATCTGCTACATCTCCTTAAAATAACGCTATTGAGCCATTTCTACAGTTATATATGTGTTGCAGCTTTCTTTTTTGAAGATTTCTTGCTCTATTGTCTCATGTATTCTATTGTATATTGAAAGGGTTTTACTTTACTTCTGATTTTCTGTTGTAAATTCATTTTTTAATCATATTTTATGGCCTCCTACTCATATTTTCCAAGACCACGTTATTCCTGAAGTAGTTTTTTGTGCATAGCTGCAGCCCCTCTTGTAGGGTGTTTTTCAGCTAGACTAGGTTGTGGGAGATATGTTTACCACACCTATTTTGATTTGTTTTTGCTCCCCTTTTGTATCTAGACTCTAGATCTGCTGATCTAAGGGATCCAAGGGTTGTAAACTCATTTCTGTGCACCAATATCCCAAGAGTGCGTTATTTCAGCAGGCTTGCTGTGCTATTCCAGATCTGGAATATTACACTCGCCCTCCTCCATATTGATCTTTCTGAGCTCGTATTTCAATGAAAAAATCTTGTGCTCACTAATATTATGAAATATATATGTTAAGGCCTCCACTTAGCATATGAAGTTGCCTTCCCATGGAGACTCGAGACAATATGATCTTGAACTCCCTCTCATAAGATCCTTCTTGCATTTACTACCTTCTTCTTCCATGCATCAAGAAGTTGAGCATATACTGTTGTGTGCTGGGGCATATAATTATATATTAATTCCTTTAGTTCATTGTTTTATAGCACTACCTCCATCATGCCCTTGCATGCTATGTAATTAGAATTTACCTCAAGGGAATATTCGAGTCTCAAGACATTGAAAGACATCTTGATTTGTTGCTAGACCTTGAAGAATAAATATGCAAATTTGAACTTGTTAAAAAAAAAAATCAATTTCTTTTCTTCTATTGTGATTCCTGGAACTCTGATACCATGTAGAAAATATATCAACGATATTAAAACTGATATTATAGTGTACGAAAACAAGATACTAAATCCTTCTACAATTTGTAGAAACAAAATTTGATAGCGCAATCACATAACAATTAAGAGAAAGAAATTATCAATCGCACAACACAAGATGTATCTTGGGAAAGAAACTGCTCAAAAACCCTCTATATATATATATATATTTCATAAAGTCAATATCACGAAACAATACAATGCTATTTCTCCAATGAGAAACTTCCTGCACTCTGTTGAATACCTCACTATGATCTAGCTCGGATTAGATTGCAATCAAAGCAATTTTAGTCCAATTTTTAACATGCTACTTACCTTTTACTCGCATGCCTTCCTTACGCATTCTTGGGCTAATTGATCCCCTATTAATTCAGAAATTACCAATTAATGATTGTGCAATCCTTCAAGGCCTTACTGATGACCTCATGAATGACATGTACAATTTTCTAATATTACAACTGATATATCTCTTCCCTTTAACCTCAGTCCCAACATGAACTTCCTTAGAACTGATGTGCAAAAACTATTTATAGTGAATTATCAGTTAATTGATTGATCAATGCATGTGAATTAAATCAGATTTAATTAACTGGATCTATCACTAGCTCATCCCTAAGATAGAACTGGTTAAACTGATTTTAACTCAAATACTTGAGTTAACTAATTACAACTCACAAATGATTGTAACTAGACCCCCTAAAATCATGGAAAGTCCTCTACATGCCTCCTCTTTGACCTCTAACTTGAATTTCCTAAGCTAACTAAGTCTTCCTGACTCGTTATACTAATACAAGTTGTCATGAGATGAAATTACAATTTATCTTCTATTTTAATTAAGGGAAAATTAAATCAGAAGCCTCATATGGTGCCATTTCTAGGTGCCACTTTCTAGATTCCATTTCTGGTTTCCATTTTCAATGTTTCTTGTTACTAATTTCAAAATTAAGCTCTTTCCAAGGTTTATTGGAGAAGATGATATCTGAACACAAAGGCATACAGAAACATTTTGTGAATTTACAGAAAATATAAATGTAGAACACCTAGATGTGGTGTTAAGACTCTTTGTCTAGTCTCTAGATGGGGAGACCATGAAGTGGTTCAAATCCTTTCCAAATTATTCAATCACTACTTGGGAGGAGATAGGGAATTATTTCATGCAAAAACGGGGAGAGAAAAGAGACCATGGGTATATCCTCACTGAATTCAATGCCATGAAGAAAAACATAATGAAGATGTTTCAAAATTCATAAAAATGTTTAACAAATTGTACAATATCGCTCCGCTGAAATTAAACATCCACAAGCTGTGGCTAAAGTGGTTTTTGTTGGGTCTTTTGAAATGGAATTTTGTTTCACTCTTAGAGAGAGAAATTTGCATACCTTAGACTAGATTCAAATAGATTATTTAGAAGTTGAAGCGAATTTCACCTCCACTAGGAAGTGGAGAGGGAAAACTGATCATGGAGATAGGAGGAGGGGAAAAGAGGGAGCTATTTCCTCAAACCATGGAAAGGAAACTTAAGAGCCTAAACTTGAGGAAATGAACAAATTGATAATAAATATATCTAACAAGATTTTGTAAGTGGAGTTAGAAAACAAAAAAACTACTCTACAAAGCCCACCAACTCATTAGGGGAATTTTCAGGTTAGGCCTCCTAAGGAAATTATAAAATAATAGTGGAAATAATAAAATAATATTAAATTGCATCATCAAATTTTATAGGGGAAAAAAGAAAAAGACTACTTTTTCAACTTGTATTTTCAACTTATCTCCCTATGGGTTTACTCAAATTTTGAACGGGAAAACTTGTTGGATGCAAAATTTGATTCCTCATCCAAGGAGTACCCATGTTGCAAACTTTCGATGGACCCTACTACACAAAAAATGAGAAATACAAAAAAAAACATGATTGCAATCACATTTTTTCATGTATTTCTCTTTTTTCGTGTAGTGGGTTCCATCGAAAGTATGCAACATGGGTATTCCTTGGATGAGGAGTTAAATTTTGCATCTAATGAGTACTCCTGATCGAAATTTGAGTAAAATCTTAGGGAGAAAAGTTGAAAATACAAGTTCAAAAAAAGTTTTATTATTTTATTATTTTTTAATATTTTTATGTTTTTACCCCAAAAATGGTGAATCATCCCCCATGGTTGAAATCATTAATTTGAATCCTATTGGTTCTTATAAATTTTATTTTGTTTGTACATTTTTCTTAGGAGGCTCATTTTAGACCTCAAAAGTTCTCTAATGTCCTAACTAAAGTTTCAATCCTTAGTATAGGAGACCACACTTGAAACAATTGCAAAGGGAGATAAAAGAGAAACAATATCACATTCAAACTCATTTGGATTTGGAATATGATCCAGAGGAACATGCTGAAGAAACCATTGGAGTTTAAGAAAACCAATTCTCTTCTTTTCCTGAAGATGAATATGAATTTGAAGCACATGAGGAAGAAGGGGATGATTTGGATGCTCCACTAGATGATGGTGAGATTAAAAAATATTATAGACAGTTTTTTGACTTCATGTAGGCTCAACTACATAGGAAATACGATCTTAGATCTTCCAGGAAGATATCCAGAATGTAGGACTCCTCCCTCAAATCCTCCTAAATCAGCAAAGAAAGGAAAGAAGCCTATAGACCAATCCTCACCAAAAAATAAAGAGACCTTAGATTCCATCCTCCACAAGTCTAAAGATTCTAAAATATAGCAGTTCCCCTTATCATCGAAGCCATTCTATGATAAATAAAATGAGTCTATCGATGTTTCCACAGCTGATAGGATCCCTTCTACCTTTAATCTTTGAAAGGAAATGGAGAAGGTCAAAATCTATGTCCCCTTGACTGAACTATTAAAACATATTAATTAAAAATATCAGTTATCTTAGTTCATGTGCCCATCCACCATATCTCTTTTACACGATAGTATGAACCTCCAAGAGTAAATACCCATGGTTTTATTTGGACTTCATGTGGAGGAACAAGACTTTGCCACTTCCCCTTTTTATGTTACTTTGGTAGTTCATGATTATTTACTACACAAATGCATGATTGACTCGAGAGATTCTCACAATATGATTTCGTTGTCTTTCAGGCAGAAACTCGGGCTGCAAATAACAAGGCCATATAAAGATATGTATTCCTTTGATTCCAAGAGAGTAAAATTTGGATGATTAAATATTTGGTTGTCAATTTGGCCCAGGTTCCTGTAAAATGTGTAGTAATGGATATTGTAGTTGTTGATATCCCTGCAAGTTTCAGTATGCTCTTGTCCAGGTCATGGGGGTATAAGATAGGAGGATCCATCAAATTGGATTTAACATATGCTACCATCTTGATGTTTGGTGGAGAAGAAAGACTACTATATAGAGAATCAAGATTTGTAAAGACAGTTACAATAGATTAGAGTTCAAATAAGTACCCTGTGTGTGGTAAAGAGAAAGATTTATCTTGTTTGTTGTTAGAGGAAAATGATCTAATCCTGAATGAAACACAAGTGGAATGCTCTTTCCAGGTAAACCAACAATCATTGTAGTGTGATAAAGTATGGAAGCTATACTTTGAATCTTCTTATTCTAAGGAAGGAAATGGGGTCGGTGTGTTGTTGGTGTCCCTAGGAGGCATCTTAATCCCTCTCTCATTCAGGGTGGAGTTTGAAGCCACTAATGATATTTCTAAATATGAAGTCTTTCTACTAGGTCTGCAAGATTCTAGTAATCTACATTGGGTGCTTGGCACTATTTGGAGATTCAAAGCTAGTGGTGAAACAAATCAGGAATCAATGCCAAACCAAACATCCAATACTAAAGGCTTACCAAAATTAGGTATGGGATTTTATTGACAATTTTTTCTCAGCCTTTAATATCCAATTTATGCCTAGAGAGATAAATTATATGGTTGATTCCTTGGCTATAGCTTCTAGTAACTTTAAACCTCCTCAAAACTCATTTCTCAATATGAAGTTGAGGTCAGGTACCAACCTTCACTACTAGATAATGTCAAACATTGTCAGGTGTTTGAATATGAGGAACATATTAAATGATCCATGGAGGTTATTGAATAATTTTCAAATTCAATGATTGACTAGCAGGAAGAGGAGGTGATAGATGAACAACAGACTAGTTGGGAAGAAACCATTGTAGGGCACAATATTTTACAGTTGAAGGGTAATAATATCCCTAGGGGTTTGGTTCCCTTGGAAATATTGTTTAACCCAAATGATATGGTTGCCAAGCCAACTGAGCAATAACTTGAAGAGTAGTTGGAAGACTATAACATTGGTATAGAGCAAGACCCCCATATAATCAAGTTGGAAAAAGGAGTTCCTCATAACTACAAGTAAATGTATCTGGACCCTTTTAATATTTATATGGATGTGTTTTCTTGGTCTTATGATGATTTAAAAACATTTTATACTACTATCATTCAACATAAGATCCCTTTGAAAGGTGGGGTGAAACCATATAAGCATAAGCTCAAGAAAATTAACCCTCTGTTACTCCCATCAATTGAAAAGGAGGTAAGAATTTTATCTAGGAAAAAATAATCGTGCCTTTGAGATATTCAGACTAGGTAGCAAATTTAGTCCCTGTCAGAAAAAAGAATGGGGGAATAAGGCTATATGTTGACTTCAAGAATTTGAGCAAGGCCTCACTAAAAGGGAATTACCCTCTTCCTAAAATGGATTACATTCTACAAGAGGTGGTAGGGTTTTCCTAGATGTCTGTGATGGATGGTTTTTATGGATACAATTAAGTAGATGTGCACCCTGGAGATCAAAAGAAAAATTATTTCACCACACCTTGGGGAACATTTATGTATGCTAGAATTCCTTTCAGCCTCATAAATACAAGAGCCACTTTCAAAAGATTCATGGATATAGAATTTGTGGGAGAACAAGACATTTTTGTAGTAATCTACCTAGATGATGTAACTTTTTTTCAAAATCATATGAGGAGCATATTGAACCTCTAAGGCTCACTTATGAGAAATGCGGAAACTATAGCATGCCTTTAAATCCCAAGAAATATCTGTTTTCTCTAAGTGAGGGAAAAATTATATGCCACATTGTGGAAAAAGAGGGAGTGAATATTGATCCCAAGAGGGTGGAATCCATTCAAATAACCAAATACAAATAAATAATAAATAAATCGAGGTTTTCTTGGGTAGAATCAAATTTTTAAGGAGGTTCATACCAAATTATGATGAGATAGTCAAATAAATCACAAAGATGTTCAAGAAGGACAAGGAAGTGAAATGTATTTTAGAGTCTCAGGAATCATTCTCCAAAATTAAAAGGGATTTTGTAGAAGCTCCTCTATTAGTCAACCCAAATAATCTAAAACCATTTTCCATTTTTTATTTTGATTCCCCTCATACAATGGTTGTTTTCTTACTATAGAAAAATGATGAAGGGCATGAGAAACCAACAACATTTTTCAGTTAGGTGCTATGAGATGTTGAGCTAAAATATAAAATTTTGAAGCAGGCTTATGCCTTGGTCAAATCTCTAAAGGCCTTTAGAATCTATGTCCTACAATCAAGCATAACTTCTTATGTTCCTATAGTTGTTTTGAAATATATTATTGTACAGGGGGATAGTGAGGGAAAAATAGGCAAATGGATTGCTAAAATGCAGGAGTACGATATGGATATCAAGCCTACCAAGCTGATAAAAGGGCAGGGGCTAGCGATAATTCTCTCTGAGGCAAAATTCCAAGCATTGGGCATAAAATTAATCGCCGGAGGAGATAGAGAAAGTGGAGATTTAGAGCAACAACAAGAGATTGAAACCTCAACCCAGAAAATCCAAAGGAAGTATATTGTGTCTCACTGGTATAAAAATATATTTCATTATCTGCTTTTTTTGAGGTACCTAGTAAATTTTGATAAATTTAAATACAGGGCTCTCAGTCGTGCTCAAAATTCGTTATCCTTGGCCAACAACTGCAGTTATTAGGACCCAACAACACTACTATGTATGGTTGAAGAATAAATACACAAAATGATTGATGAATTCCATAGTTGTGTCTATGGAGGACATTATATTTGGAGGGATACAACCCATAAAATCCTCAAGGTTGGATTTTATTGGCCTAATATATTTGGTGAGGTGCACACTTATGTTCGAGCTTGTGATAAGTGTCAATTGTTTGCAGAAAAACAGAAGTTAGCACATTTTCCTTTAATCCATGTTTTTTTTGAAGAACCTTTCAGACAGTGGGGGTTGGACTTCATTGGGGAAATACACCCACCTTCTAGTTGTCAGCACAAGTCGATACTCACAGCTACTGATTACTTCACTAAGTGGGTAGAATCATCCCTAGCCAGAAATGAAACTGATGTTGTAGTTATTAAGTTCATGGAGGAAAACAACCTTTCCAGGTTTGGCTTCCCCAAGAAAGTGGTCATTGGCAATGCTCAAGTGTTCAATTAAACCAAGTTTATTTATTTTTTCCAAATATACAACATTGTAGTAGGCCATTCTACCACCTATTACCCACAAGGAAATGGATTGGTTGAATCCTTGTCTTCTTTAGTTATTAATAAAAAATACAATATTAGAAAATCAGAGGAAATGGGACTCAGTTGAAATTTTCCCTATGGGCCAACAGGGTTACTACTAAGAGATCCACCAGGAAATCCCCTTTTGAGTTGGTTTATTGTAAGTAAGTAATTTTCCCCATGAAGTTATCTATGTCAATAGCTAAAATATTACAAGATATTGAGGAGGATCCAAAAGCTTTGACTAGAAGGATAAATCAATTGGTATAACTTCAAGAGAGAAGATAACAGGTGAATCAAAATTTGATCAGATATCAGGAGAAAATGAAGTCCTTGTTTGAAATAAATGCAAAAGACAAGTATCTGCAACCAGGATATTTAGTACTAATATGGGATGTGAGAAGGGAAGATAACGAAAGCATGGGAAATTTGATCCTCTATGGTTTAGAATTTTCATGATTGCTGAAGAAAAATGGAACAATACCTTCCTACTAGAAAATTTAGAGGGAAAAGTGCTTAGAATTCCTATAAATGGGCAGTTTCTCAAGTTTTATGTCTAGCACTGAAAGAGTCCACTCTCACGCATTGTACATGTCGATGATCCATAAATGAATAACACTTTTTTTAGTTTCTATTACTTTTTTATTATTATGGAAGTTTAAATGAAATGTCTCCATGCCCAAGGTCGAGAAAGACACTAATCTGCAGGTTTTCAGTGCAATGTATGCAATACATTTTTTCCTAGTTGATGTTGTTTCCCTTCATCAATTTTCTAAGAAGGCTGAGATACTGGATCCAAGGTTCCTAGCTAAAAAACAAATTAAATCAGCTATGGGGGAAACTATTAAGCCCTAGAGCCATGCAAAAAGGTCTTAGGTAAAAAACATCAGTCACAAGATCCACATCAGGTAAGCGTAACAGGTTAAGGAGACGAGTTTGCACAAGCGCACGTTTTCGGTTAACGGTCAAATATTTTTGAGGCATGTCGTCATCCATCTCCTCCCGACCAGCCCCAGAATATTTTCGCGGGGTAACCTGCATGGGTGATAAGTAGGTGCTACTCCCCAAAATTAACGAGTGAAACTGGTGGGCCCGTTGATCCAACAACCCAGATTCATTCTGGGGGGGCAACTGATGGATCTACCCTCCTACTCTCTTACCCGTTGGAGGATGGTGGGGGCCACGCACCATGAGGGACAATCCTTCGATGCCAATGCTAGCGAGCTATGGTTTTAAAAGGTAAATGGTAACATGTCCACCCCCCACTCCCATCCACTTATCTGTTATCACCACCCAATCCAATTCATCCACGTGTCACCCTCATTAAGTTATCCCACGTTAGCTGACCGTTGCCCTCTCTCCATCTATAAAAACCATTCATGCCTAAAATTTTTGAAATTTCATATTGTTTCCCGGTGCAAGCTCTCCTGCTAGTCATTTGTTCTAAAACGTTTCTCGAGCATTCAGACGGTCTGGTGCCTCCCTCCAACGTCATTTTTAGTCAGCTCTAGGACAACCAGGTAACCAGTAGGTCCCTTTCACCTGCAATTAATTTAAATATTCATTGGAAAAAGAAGAAAACGACCCTTGATACCCCTAAAGCCCGTGAGGCCAAACCCTCCTCTGATATCAACTATCTAATGGACATGGAAGCATAAATTGCAGACCCCTCTTGCACCTACCACCTTGTTGACCTTCGTTTCAACTTGTATGGTAACCACGTCAGAGAAGAAGACCCATTTCGGGTGGTCAACTCAGGCATGCACTGCCAAATTTCACCTTTAGTATACCATTTTCCCGAGTTTATCTCCTGGATGACCGCAAATTACATAGATGAGAAAAATTTCTTTGTCTTTTCCAATGGGGTCAAAATCATTGAAGTGACTCCAGAGCTAATTAAAAATTCCCTACTTTACCATATCTCTCCTGAACCCCAAAATTTTGCAGGAACCACATTGGTGTATCATTACTCTACCCTTGCATTTAATGAGCAACAATAATTTCTGCAAATGGTCTTGGCCTTTGGCCTATTCACCATCCCTAACATTGGAGGACCATTTCAGTGACTTATGTGTATTTTCATACTTTGCTATAAGTGTCATTGCATCCCTTGGCATGTAAAAAACATTTCCTCTGTTGATCATTCCTCAAGAAGTGTCTCAAAAACATGTGATTTTGGGTCGGCGCTGGTAGGCAGTTATGGCCTCACGCCCATGGAGAAATTAACACTGAGCTCCGCACCCATCGGGGCTTTGTCTCAGAAGGACACTCGCGCCAAGCTGTTTTTGGAAATATTTTTAAACAGAAACAAAGTTTCCATGCCTAACAACTTCATGAGCGGAGTCATCATGGTTTGTTTGACTGAATAACGTCGAAATCCTCCCTTTGGCTTCTTGTTTCCTATAATTGTGAAGTTCCCCAAAGGGATAGACCCTTCCTCCACGTTATGAGGGATCCCAAACCACCTCCTCCTCTCCTATAAATACTTCCTTCTCAAATTTTTTCAGCTAGCTGAACAGTCATTACTATATCTGGTGTGTAGAATAAGGCAGAGAATAATCCATCGTTAAGAGAGAGTTTAGGCCCCTTGCCTCGCCAAGTCCAATCCCCGAAAAGTGCTTGAGACACGCCCGACTGAACCTGTCAAAGGAGGCTGCAATGTCAAGGCATTAAGATTGTAAACTTCCTTTCCCTATTATTAATACATGACTGGGTTTTTGGTTCTAATTTTGTGTTTAATCATATGAAGAATGTTTGATTATCCTTAACCAATCAAATAGTTATAAATGAAAGAACGTTGTCATATGTTGTCATTGTTCACTTGATATTTGTGTAGGTACACAGACATTATCAGTGAAGGATCATGATGTGTGAAGACAAATATCAAAGGATCACTGTTGCAAGCCATGACAAGAGCGTTGGACCAAGGTAGGTCATCTATCCCAACTCGTTTTTCATTTATAAGCTAAGAGTTTGAAAGTCCAACATGTTCCCTTGTTGCTAGACCCACCCTAGGGCTAGAGGGATCACCTCTGTCTGCAGAGGGGATTTTCCTGCACAACAAGTTGGTGACCATACTAGGGATTAGTGTGTTTGTCATCTCTCATTGTTCGTTTAGTATTTTTATTGTCTTTCTGACTTTTTTCGTATTGCCACTTTTATTCTTTGTTTTTCTTGTTTTACTGTTTCCAGCCATCATACTTAGTCTCAGAGTGTAGATTCTGGTCTTTTCTCAGTGTGTTGTTCTCCTTTCCTTAGTTTTCTAGCTCGGCGCGGTTATTTCTTTAATAGTCACACTGATTGGCGCTTGCTGCCTATTTTACAGGTGTGCTTTCCCCTGTTCAGCGAGGATTACATCTGAACAGTAGCATCGAATCCTATAGGTTTGGATTTGGGCTTCTTCCCTGAGCATAGATTACATTGCTCATTGATTCGATTTTGAAGCCCTCTTTTGCACGAAGGAATGCATGTTTGTTTCGAGTGTGTTTTTCATTCATATTGAATTGGTTTCTTTGTTTTCGATCATTTCGTTCGAGTTGCTCAAAACTAGTTTTTATTTTGTCTTTTAGTGTAACAGTGCATCATTGTTTCTCATTCATCTAAAAGAAAAAAAATTTCATTCTTTCTTTCTATTTGAAAATCAAAAGCATTATTTTGCATTAGTAGCTTTCCCATTAAAAAGTGAACAACAAGAGAAGATCCTTTCATTTTCTGCTTTGGTTGTGTTATAAGAATTAGGAAAAGTTCTTCTTGCATTCGATTGCTCGTTTCTTCGTTGTGAACTTCTATTCCTCTCTTAGCTAGCTATTCATTGAATTGAAATGATTTTCTTTCGCATGTAGTTGTGCATTTAGGGATTTGATATTACATTAGGTAAGGCCTTGAAACTGCAACATTAATTCAAGATCAACTTTAAAATGAACTCAATCAACCTAAGGAAGCATTGAAACTTAACACTCATATTTAGAGGTCTAGGCTAGTGACGTGCTCCGGCGTCGTTAAATCTAGTAGTTGTCATTCGTCATCTGGCAGTAGACAACACTAGCATGGAGTTGTGCTCCCTATACCGTCGAGTATATAAAGGGGGACCCTCATAGGTTGCAATCCTTTCTCCATAGGAAGCCGATTATGCCAACCTGTAACTGTGATACACCAAACACATCATTCGGGGATACTTCCTGCACGTACGTTAAGTCCTTGGTCATTTCTCTTTCATTTGATCACGAAGGTGTATATTGCAGTTCACGGGAGCTTGGTACACCCTCTTGCTTAGATTCCTTGAGTAGTCATTTTGATCTTTTCGTGACTCTCTAAAAATTTAAAAGATCATCGAGCACTTGTCCTTTCAAGCTCGTCCAACCTGAAAGTGATTAGAGTCACCCTTTGCCCTTTTCTTGACTCTTAAAATATGAAAAGACGGAGTTATGTTTCAGTGTCATAAAATTAATTACCTACGATCACACGCTCATTAAAGTTATTTTCTTGGCTTGTTCATAAATACTTCCTTAGTCATTGGTATTGAAGCCTCAAATTGCTTATCTCTTTTCTCTCCTGCTTTTGAGACAAAGTCATAATGGTGGAACCACCTGTGTCGTCGTCCCCTTCATTACCTCGTAGCGAAGATCATTCTCCCGAAGTTTCTTCGAAGACATCTTAGTTTGTTGGGCCTTTAGGTTACTGGATTTCTATTATTTCGAGTATTCAACCTCTTACCACTCTATCTCCTCCTGAGGAACCATTTGATATTAATTGGAAACTTCTGGACGTTTGTGTCGGGGTTTAGGGAAGAAGGAGATCCTCCTTTACCCTCAGAACCACTTGCCTCAGAACAACTTGAATCGCCATTAACACGTTCTTTACTTGCCACTGCTCATCGCCTTTTCACCGACAGCATGTCTTCATCCGACATGGATTCTATGAGTCCCATCAGTAGTGAAGAGACTTATGTTTCTATTGGAGAATATCAGTTCCCTCCGGATAATTTTCCTTATGTCTCGAGTCAACCTTTCTCACAACTTTCTACTCTCTCACCGGGTTATCGTTCATTGAGTTAGATCATTTTAGGTGCTACATATTTTTATCAGAATCCTATATGGTTGGGTACATCGGCTCCCTCAGAAGGGTCATTTGCATCGAGTGCTTCCCCCTCAACTCCCATCAAGTTGACAATCGTTACGTCTGTCCCAACCAAGTCCACTATTTGTGTGGCTTCATCTGCATCGTCTGTTAGTGTGATTCCATCATTACCACCATATTCTGTTATTCATGGGACGACTCCTATCGCTTCCATGATACCTGTTAGGCCCGCCGTGATTGGATCTAATCCTCACGTATCAGGAGTCCATCAACCTACTGGTAGTGCGCCTGTGTCCTCTAATATGATTCCTAAAGGTTTTGCATACAATTATTACATGTTGGCCATTAAACAACAAAATTATTTCCCCCAGGGTTCCCAGAAGATGCAAGCTCCCATCAATCCTCCGTATTATTACGATGAGCACCTAAATCACATCTATTTGCATGGGCCTAACCCGCCAGGTCCATTATATGTTTAGATGCCTCAAATGTCAGTTTACCCCAACCAGTTCACATACCTATAGGGACAACCTATGGTGCACAAGGACAACCCTTTCAGGGACAACCTTCGGTCCAACAGGGACAACCAATGGTGCACAAGGATAACCCTTTCAGGGACAACCTTCGGTCCAATAGGGACAACCCTATGGTCCACAAGGACAACCCTATGGTCCACAAGGACAACCCTTTCAAGGACAACCTTCGGTCCAATAGGGACAACCTTATGGTCCTGATGGTCAACCTTATGTTCAACAGGGAACGTCTTATTTTCCCTAGGGGAAAACCTATCCATCTCAGGGACAACATTTGTGCAACAGAACGAGCCTTGCATTTAGCAAGGCCCAAATTTTGTACAGCAAGGTCAACCCTTTACTGCTCAGTCGAGCCAACCTATTTTTCAGGGACAACATGAATCATCCCAACCATCGGGCCAACCTGTTCCTCGGGAACAACCTGGTGGCTCTCAGCATCCAGGCCAACCTGTACCCGAGGGACAACCTGTTCAATCCCTATAGCTTTTTTAGCCCCAAAAATGAGGCCAATCTGCACCCTAGGGATAGTTTGTTCAATCGCATCATCCGGGTCAATCTGCACCCTAGGGGAAACCCGTGCAGTCTCAGGGCCCAACTTTTATTCCTCAAGGTCAATCTCAGATGGTACAAGGTCTGCCCCAAGGCACTTCTTACAGTCCGCAACAAAATCCATATGTTTCTCAGATAGGACCTAAGTGGTTCGCTCAGAATCAATATTCTGGTCCTCAAGTGGTGTATGGGAAGAATTATCAGACTTATAACCCCTATGGAAAAAATCCTCCAGGACAAAACATATGGGGTCAGAACTTCTCCCAACCTGGTTGGAATCATAATACTGGTCTATATCAAAGGCCTGCAATTCCTTTCAATCCACAATTTCCCTTTCTTGCTACACTGGAACTGCCCAATGTGTCGAGGTTGACAAATGATCCTATCCTTCATAATCCATATTAGCCTCCAGTTCCAACTAAAATCCCTGGCGATTTTCCCAAATTTGAAGGAAAGTTTGGAGAAGACCCCCAAGCACATGTTATGACATACCATCTTTGGTGCTCCTCCAAATCTTGGGTTTACGATTCAATTTGACTCCGTCTTTTCCAAAGGACTCTCACTGGTGACACTGCAAAGTGGTACATTGAACTTTCTCGCGGCGTCTTTAAATATTTCAACTCTTTGGCCATGGCCTTTCTCACCTACTTTCAGTTACCAGTTCGTTAAGAAACCGAGACACACCTCCTTACATTCTTGAAACAAGATCGAGCAACTCATATCTATGATCATATTCATGATTGGCGGCAACGTCGTTGTTGGATCAAGTTTGAAATTATTGATCAACTTCTAACTGATTGGTTCACTACCTCTTTTATCAGTCCGATTGATAAGGACATCGCTATGGGGGCATGTGTCATTGAGAAACAAGCCATTGCCCATGCCAGTTACCTTGATCTTGTGCACTCCCAATCTGGCACGCTATATGATCTCTTGCCTGATGCTCCATGACATTGAGCTACCAAAGCACCGGCGACACCATCCGTCGATGGTATCATTGGTTTTGTGTCTCAGAATTCTCGTAAGTCTTCTTCCAATCCTACGAAGCAAAAATCTACTTTTTCCACTAATACTACTTCTCAGCCACCTCTGAATCCTGCTAAGACCACAGAAGTGAATGTCGTCTAGTCCAATCCGGTGGATAAAAATTCCAAGGGTAAGAAAAAGGATAAAGGTAAAGCCAAAGGAAATGCCCCGAAACAGGATTCTCTGAAACCTAATGTCGATGATGGTTCGAAACGCAAACTGAAGTACCCTTGTCTAATTTGTGACAATGAGCATTACACCAAGAACTGTCCACGACGGGCCGAGGTGAGTCGACTGCTCAAAGGCACGCAGGGCACTTCGGCTATTCTTAAAGAATCATTCCCATCGCAACAAACTCAGATGGTGGAGCAACATTAGTCCTTCGCCCCATTTGGTTCTCAGGTTTTCATGATGAATGGTCCTACACCATCTCTATTGCTACCCGATCAAAAGATTATACCAAACAACGCTAGGTAGCAGGGAAAGAGATCGCTGATGGTCCTCCTCCCCCACCTACTTCTAGCCCTCTTCACATTGAATGGCCCAGTATTGAGCCCATTGTACGACGGCCTTCTAAAGGTGTACTCCAAGTGTCTTCGTATAATCCAAATTCCCGCACCACTCAGAATTACAGTATTGTTGAGGATTTGGCTCAGGCGCCATCTGCCATGTCTGCGTTGGAAGTGCTTCAGAGTTGTCCATCACAACGGGTGGGTTTTCTATCTGCTATTGGAGGGGTTGACCCTATCGATTCCAGCCTTATCACTTTAGATTTGGAAAATTTCATCCCACGCCTCCCTCTCCAGCTTGCACTAATTATCCAAGTTGGAATTAATGGAAAAAATATTCATTGAGTAGTCATGGACAAGGGTGCATCAACTTGCATCATGTCTTATGATTTCTGGAAAGCCATTGGTTCTCCAACCCTCAATCAATCTCCAAACACTTTAAAAGGTTTTGACGAAAGGGAATCTTTCCCTCTTGGTGTTCTCACTAATTTACCTATTACGTTAGAAGGGAAAATGATTAACATTGAGGATGAAGTCGTTGATGCCAAAGTCAATTATAATCTTCTCCTCAGTCAGAGTTGGACTCATGCCATGCTATGCGTTTCGTCCACTCTCTTTCATGTTCTTCGATTTCCACACGAAGGAAAGATCATCACTGTCAATTAGTTTTCCTTTTTCACTTCCACTTCTTCCGAGAGAAACGTTCCATATGTAGATCGTATTCCTACGCCTTATGAGAGAATAGGACCATTTCTTTTCAAAGATCCTGCCCTTATGGGTCTTTTTTCTCTTCTTTCACCTAACACTGCTCAAGTCAACATGATCTCCATGTCTTCTGATTCATGGATCATCCCTTCACCCGAGCAGGTTGATTCGTTTGGTGACGAAATGCCGTTAAGCCCAATAGAAATTGATTATTGTGAAATTATTTCGACTTTGGCTCTTCCTCCCTCTGACCATACTCCTTTGAGTGTGTCTCTTGACACGTATTCTCAATTCCCTTGGCTCAACGCTTCGGATTCACCCAATTCCTTGAATGAGATATTTCCCATTGATGAGGCCATCGTGGAAACCATGTCTCTCGAGGATCCTCCTTGGGACGATATTCATCATCGTTCCTCCTTTATGCCTGGCCTTGGGGCCATGTCTACCTGTCTTGAGAAATTCTCTTCCCAAGTTCCTTCCCATCCGCTTCAAACGCCCGTTTTGACACATGAAGTTTTCATGGAAGGTAACCTGGGAAACATTACACAAAAGATGCCTATTGAAATCTCCGTTAAACTGGAGGTTGTCGAGAACATCCACATTGGGGTGACCTATTCTCCTATTGAGATCGAGGTCTATCCTAGTCTCTTCTGAGAGTTTCGAGACGTTTTCGCTCGGTCCTATGAAGAAATTCCCGGCATCGATCCGAGTATATTTGTGCATGAGATCCCTACTTATCCTGATATGAAGCCTATTCACCAATGTCTTTGTCCCATGCACCCTAGAAAGGCAACCGCCATTAAGGGAGAAGTTGAAAAAATTCTTAAAGCTAGCTTCATTTATCCGATTCCTTTGACAGAATGGGTTTCTAATATCATCCCTGTGGATAAGAAGCAAGGTACTATTCATGTCTGTGTGGATTACCGTGACTTCAACCGTGTGTGTCCTAAGGATAACTATCCTACTCCTTTCATCGACCAGATCATTGATGATTATGCTAGGAGCGAGATCTTTTCCCTTATGGACTGGTTTTCTAGCTACAACCAGATTAATATCCTTCTGATCGATCAACACAAGACTGCCTTTATCTGTCCTTGCGACACTTTTTCATACAAGAAGCTCCCTTTTGGCCTTACGAATGCTGGTGCTACATTCCAAATAGCAATGTCATACGCCTTCCATGATATTAAGTGCATTGTTCAACCTTACTTGGATGACCTTCTGGCTCATTCTGCTAAGCATAAGGACCACCCAGATCACCTTCGTCAAATATTTCTTCGTTGTATATGTTACAAAATTTGGCTCAATCCACATAAGTGTGTATTCTGCGTTGATTTTGGTAGACTCCCAAGGTTTATCGCCTCTAAAGATGGGATTCGTCTTGACCCTCTTAAGGTCGAAGCTATTGTTAATCTCCCCTACCCTTCCTCTTTACATCAGTTGTAGAGTTTGCAAGGGAAAGCTAATTTCCTGCGCCATTTTATACCAAACTATGCTGAAGTAGCCAAAGGCTTCACGCGATTGCTCAAGCAAGGCTTCCTGTTCCTCTGGGATGAGATTAGCCAAAAAAATTTCGATGCACTGAAGACATTTCTTATCAATGCTCCTATATTGCATCTTCCCAATTATCATCACAATTACTCTCTTTACTTGGCTACCGCATTTAACACTATTTCCATGTTTCTGGTACAAGACAACGACGATGGTAACGAGCACGCCATTTATTATTTGAGCCACAATCTTCTTGATACTGGAACATGTTACGCACATGTCGAGAAATTCACATTGGCTGCTGTCAAAGACGTCCAACATTTTCACCATTATATTCTACTTCGCATAGTAATCATGATTTCTGATTGCAACCCCATGACCTATATATTGAATCGACAATTGCTAGGGGGGAAATACTCTAAGTGGATTGTTATCATTCAAGAGTTCGATTTGGATTTCACTACCGCCAAATCAAATAAATCATTGGTTTTTTCCGATTTGATTTTCTCTTTACCATCTAACTCTGCTCTATTTGGTTCTGAGGAACGCATTTTGGGCGACACCCTTTTTCTCATTAGCACCCTCGATCCATGGTATGGTGATATCATCGTCTATCTCCAAAATTCAATTTTTTGATCCGAGTTGATGAAAGATGCTCGTTGACACATTCACCATCATTCGCAACCTTATCGCATAGTCAGAGATACTCTATACCGCATCAGAGCTGATTTTGTTCTCCGTCGGTGTTTAACCCTCGAGGAAGCTGGAAAAGTCCTCAATGACTGCCATTATGGTGCATGTGGTGGTCACATGTCTAGATATGCTACAACATGAAAAATCCTTTGTGCTAGATATTTTTGGCCTGCCATTTTTAAAGACTGCATTTTCGCTGTCTGTAAGTGTCACGATTGCTAGATTTACTAGTGTGTGCCACCCTCTCAACTCCATCCTATCATTACCATTGGTCCCTTTGTGAAGTGGGTCATCAATTTTATGACGTGTAACCCTCACTCGGTCGGAGGGCATGCTTATATTATTGTAGATGTAGACCTAAGACTACTTCATTAAATGGGCTAAAGCAATGCCTACACTCACAACTGATGGTAAGATGATTACACAATTTCCGTTCAATCATGTCAGTACCAGGTTTGGTGTCCCTCAAGCCATTGTCACAAATCATGGCTCTCATTTTCGCCTTTACATGGTGGCTGAGTTGACTTCTAAGTTGGGTCTGCGTCACGACAACTCAATGTCGTACTGCCCTTAGGCCAATGGTCAGGTTGAAGCCATGAACAAGGTTCTATTCACTACGCTTCAACGTACGATTGGGATGCATAAGTCCATCTGGCATCTCATGTTTTTTCAGCTCTCTAGGCTTACCGAACCTCGATGAAGGATGTAATCGGATTCACGCCATTCCAACTTGTTTATGGTCTGGAAGCTACCCTTCCGATTGAATATGAAATCCCTTCTCTCAAAATAGCTGTTGAATTACTGCCTAATACCTCACCAGAGGAAGAATTTCTTCTATATTTGGAGAGGCTTGATGAAACTCGCCACTCTGCTTCCCTAGTTATAGAAGCACAGAAAAAGCAGGTCAAAGCTCATTTTGATAAGACATTTTCACCTCACACCTTTTAGAAGGAGACCTAGTCCTCTTTTATGACCAAGTTCATGATAAGTTGGGGGAATGAAAATTCTAACCCATGTGGCATGGGCGCTATATCATTAAGCGCGTTTTGTAGAACGAGGCTTATGAGCTAATTTACTATGAAGGCTATCCTTTGAATCAACGCATAAATGGGTTGTACCTCAAAAAATACTATGCATGAGTTTTTCATGCATGTCCTTTTGTACATAAGTGAGTTTTTCATTTTTGTACATTTTTTGGCTTGGTGTGCTTTGTGAGAATTTTTTCCTGCTTATTATGTCATTTCTTACTGTGCAAATGTCTGCCACTCCTTATGTTGGTTTTGCAGATGGTGCCTCCTGTAGTACCCGAAATCTATCTTCCGTGACCTAGGTGATTTACAATCCTAATGGTGAGTAGATATACCTTCAAGGTATTTTCCTAGGATGAACAACCAACAATGTCGCTGAATACAGTGTTGTCATTGAACTCTTAACTGAGGCCAATATTACTCTTGACATTCGTGCATTAATTTTTAACCTAGACTCTCAAATTGTTGTTCTTCAGCTTAATGGGAATTATTCTGTTAGAAATCCTTGGATTTTAAGGTTGTGTTTGCATTTTCGTTTATTAGAAAGGAATTTTGATTATATCTTATATCAACATATTCCTAAACAAATGAATGCGTTAACTGATGTATTAGCCAATAATGTGTTAGATGGATATTTGTGTAATTTGTAAAAACATCATCATCACATAATAAGATTTAGACAGGAAAATAAGCACACACACACACACACACACACACATATCGAGTGTTTGCGTCCACGTGCATCGTAAATTCAAAAAATATGTGTGTTTTGGTTACA
Source organism: Pinus albicaulis (assembly GCA_034641835.2). NCBI lineage: Eukaryota > Viridiplantae > Streptophyta > Pinopsida > Pinales > Pinaceae > Pinus > Pinus albicaulis. The sequence continues at coordinate 1,319,765,976 of CM076581.1, read as the reverse complement.
TCTTGAGACAACATGTATCTCAAAATAGAATATGCAGAAATAAATCCTAGGCCTCTATTCAGTATGATGCTCATGATAGAATTTCATTGCATGCACAAGCTACCTTAGTAAATGGTGGATGCGGTTAGACACCCCTGTCGTATGCCTTTGGTATGCATGAGGAACATCCTCGAATCTCACATAATATGGGATTCCACTAGTGAGTCCCTCCATATTGCGCGTGATCTCCTCTTCTTCGCTTCCCTCACCACGAGGGGCTGTCTTGAAATCATGCAGGACCCTCCATGCTATCGGAGACATCCCTGCAGGTCTCTCTGGGCCAACATCTGCAATAAATAGATAAATATCAAAACACATATAAACAAAAAAAACATAATACTCATAAAAATAAAAAAATGAGTTTTTTACCCAATGCTTCATCCCAATCCTCTCATTCTTGGAGTGGAAGGTCTGGATCACCCATAAAGTCGGTGCTAGTATAGGGCTAGTCCTCCACGACAATGAGTTTTCGGTGGAGCCAGTAAAAGAATTCTGGCCTCCATGACATATGTTGAGTGCCTCTTGATCTAGGAATCAAAGCTTCCCAATAGACCATCTGTGGCTCTCGTGCCAGTGGTGTAGGTACTATTACCTCCTAGCATTGAAATATTGGCAACCGCTCTAGGATAAACGATACCAAGATGGACCCATAACCAAATTTTTTTAACTTATTGTTCTTGCACTTTGTTAACTGGCACTTTAGATTGATTGTTACATCTTTTGCCCAGTTTAAAATTGTTGGACTCATACAATCCACGACAAGTTTAAGTTGTGTTTTTGTAGCTTCATGAGGGGCTTGAGATCCAACAACTCGTGTTATAGTATGCAACAGTACTTTTAGTGCCAAATCGGGTATTGACTGGATATCTATTTTTCCTCTCTTCGATCCTTTCTTTGCTCCTGGGAAAACTCTGTCTATGAGCATGCTCATGTTTTCCATCGTAGGATGGGTACCTGTTAGGATCGGTGCTGCTCCCCTCTGTGATAATCCAGTGATGAAATATATGTCAGAGACTTCAATCTCCAACTCTTGATCGTGAATCATAAACCATTCCCGATCAGTGTCCCATACATTGATCAGATATTGTAGTAACTCCAGCCAAGCTTGAAGACATGGTTCCATGAAGAATTTTAAGAGCCCACAGTTCCTTAGGGAATTCATGCATCTCTCATTTCTCATGGCTAGTTCATATTCTTCCCCGTGCTCTCTTTCCTTCCATTGAATGACCATTTTGGCTTTCAATCACCTGCAAAACCATCATTGGGGCTTTCATTAGTCAACTAATCAACTTTTGAATTGTTTAAAATGGGATATTAAGAAGAAATTTTGAGCAATTATGGTTGCGGTGATTGGCACTTTCTCATTGAATTTTTGGGCAGGTTGGCGCGACTCCGTGCCCTGAACCCGCATCGACCATCACGCCTAAATTTTAACAAATTTCCCCTAATAGCATAGAAAATTGAAAATGCAGGCAATGAAATTTAGCTTAAAATGCAGGCAAGGGTAAGAGCTCTTACCTGAAGGAAACAAATTTGTTATTATTCTCCTGGATTGTCTGCTGCCAACTCCACAAGATCACAGTTAAAAATGGTAAAATTCTCACAAGAGGTGAAAAGGTGAAAAGTAATTTATTTTTACTATTTTTGTCATTTTATAACCTTTTCGAAACCCTAATTAGGTTTTTTGAGCTTATTTTTTTATTATTTTAATATTTTATCTCAAAAATGGGTTTTACATGCATTTCTTGTGCAACAACAGGTCCTAAACATGATGATGATGAAGTCATGAGTTGGATTTTATTACATTTTTGGACTCAGTAAAAACACCAAAAAGTCACCCCCTGGAGTCATCTTTCAGCTCTTTTCTGACTCTCTAAAATTTGAAAAGATTGTCAAAACTCTTGTCGTTTTGAACTTGTTAGAGGTTGTGAAATGTCATTTGCCCAGTATACATTTACCCCTTTTTCGGGCCGGGACATATTATTTATGAAAAAGGAATACATTAGCCTATCGCAGCTAAGAGGTTCTCCCAGATTATGTTTTCTACCTTTTTGGATCCATGAGGCTACCTACGAAAAGGGACCTTCTAGAGTTTTCTTTTCTGCTTCTTTTTAACTCTCTAAACATGAAAAAATGCCAATTTCTTCCTTTGTTAGACTCGTTAAAACCTAAATGAAATTAGAAATCGTCACCATGACGCAATCGAGTTCCTCCTTCTGGGGGCTCATAAAATGTAATAGGATGGATTTGTCTGAAGGACAAGCTTATATGATGAGCATATGTTATCCCCATCAAGCTTGTTTTAAAAAATAATTGGAGTACTCACCAAAAATGGTGGGGGGAAGTGGAACCCGTTCTCAGTTGTGTCGGCAGTATGTCGCTCTTGAACATGACACTTGTCTACAATTCGTGTCGGGTTGGGGACATCCCATTTCGTCGTTTTTGCCTCCATGAGTTTGGGTTATCTTTTTTGACCTCTCATTTTCTCTTTGCCACATCATCATGACCTCAGATCCCTTGATGTCAAATAATTCCAAATTTCAGAGTCGTGTCGCCAGTATGTTCAAGAGAAGTTTCCTTCTGCAATTTTCAACCTGTGATCCTCTGTTTAGTCCCGATTCACTATCATTTTGTTCCTTTGTCTCGTGTGGATGATGTGGGAAAAATTATGGCCCTCCTTCGACCGGTCACCTCCTGTCGACTTCAGCTCATTATCCAGGAAGCCGATCTAGAGACTCCTTCCCGGTACCTTGGAGCTTGCATGCTTCAATGGAAAATTCTTCGCATTCAACGAAAAGTCCTCATCATTGGCCTTCAATCGCGTGATTTCATGGATGTTGGACTCCAACTCACTGTTCATATTCTGCAGATTGTACTAGTTTTACCTTGAAATCCAATGTGATTATTGGTGGTTTCTCTCGTACGTGTTAACAAATTTCATCATTGGCTGGTAATCAGGTGACTTTCTTGCATGTTCGACTTTAGCTCACTAATTCGCATGCTTGAATTTGTACTTGTTCGGATCGATATGGAGCACAAGACCCTAGGTTTTGTCTGATGAAATCCAGGATGAGAGACGATTTGGTTTATCATGACTGTTGGGTACTGGATTTGTATACTTTTCTCTCCCATTTTCGCCCACCTTTATATCTCTTTGTGTCATTATTATTATTAAACACACAAGGTAAACCCCTTTCTCTTAATTTACATGGAATATTTGATTAATGAAGTAATAGTCCAGGAGGTTTTACCTTTCGCAAATGTTAACTTCGGTATTTTTACATATTTGGAAAAAGAGGGAAGGTTAGAACTGTGAGTCGTGGAGTGGCTCCTAGCTCCCAGCGTTGCCTTCACTTGCTGCTACAACGCAACAGACTCCGTTTCATCCTAGCGACATGTCAGGCTTTTTCATGGTTTCCTTTTGGCAATTAGGTTGTTGTTGCAACGAATTGTATAATTTTAGATATGTAGTTATTAGAGGAAATCTGCAATTTCCTGAACAATTGTATAAAGAGGGTCTGCGGGTTGTGAATCGGGGTTAAGCCTAGAACATACAGATTTTGTAGCAGTATATTATGCAATTAATTGAATGCACAACACTATGATGTTTCACCTGTAATTTGTGAGTTCGCCGCAGCCCTGATCAGAGAGTTGGGCTCACTCTTTTGATCAGGTGCTGTGTTACCTTTCTTTCCATTGATTTCATGTTTTAGTTTGGTTCTGTTATTGCTGTTCCACTGTAATATTTTAATTGTTGTGAATGCCTTTTTAATTCTACAATCCATTTTAATTGTTGTTACAGTAGTCTATGTGTTTATAGATTTAAGCCCATGATCTACAACAGGTCATGTGATTTCTCCTGCATATATTGTACCGTTAGTCTTGAAATAACTAACGCCCTCGGGTTGATAATTTACGTGGAAAAATGGTTTGAATATTGTTCACATCCGGACACCAACGTTTTGGTGTTGTTTTCGGGGAAGGATAACAGGTGCAAGAACATGATCTGAAATTGATCGAAGGGTCGATCTCTCCTCTCGGGGAGGGAATTTATTGCCCTACTTCAAGTCTTGAGCATAGTGCTCTGTGTTTTTTTTTCCCTGCTTTTTATTTTTTTCTTTAGAATTGATCTCTCGTCTTGGGGAGGGAATCTATTACCCTGCTCCAAGTCTTGAGCATAGCGTGCTATTTCTTTTCTTTCTTTCTTTTTTATTAAAACTGATCTGTCATCTTAGGAAGGGAATTTTTTTACCCTGCCCTAAGTCCTAGGTATAGTTTTCAACTTTCTGCTTTTTGATTCTTTTCTGAAAGGGCCAACTTCTCATCCTAGGGAGGGTATTTGATTACCCTACTTCAAGTCCTAAACTTTCATTTTCTTCTTTCAGTTTATTGTCTGTTTGAACCTACTCTCTTGTCCCGGGGAGGAAGCTATCTACCTTGCTCCGGGTCCTGAGCGTTTTTGCTACTTTGATGTACCCTCTTCACAAATTGTATGAACAAGGATTTGAATAAGAGGGACAGAGGAAGACCCCCAAAGAAAGGAAAGGATCTAGGAAGGAAGACATATATTCAGGAGATCATTGAAAAATATAAATCTGAGGCATCATCTCACGCCACTATCAGGGTAAGGGTTCAGACAAAGTCCGAAGGGCAGTCTGTGGAGCAACCAGTGCCATCCACGATACCAAAGGGAATTCTCTTGATGATGGAAGAAATAATAAATAGGGTACTGGTGGATGAGACATCCTTGTCATTAGTAGATGGGGAAGAAATAGCAAGCAGTGGGTGAGAAGAACTGAGCAATTTTAATTGGGAAGAAGAACCTCCAAAAGGGTTTTCATCACCACGAGACCAAGGGAGTGTAGTAAAACCTCCTGCAGTCAAATTAAGAAATTCTGATTTGGAGAGAGAATTCCTGAAGGATTTTGCGTCACCAAGGGACCAGCAGAGTGTGTTAATACCTCCTACAATTGAATCACTCCAAGTACCAGCTGCAGAATTAGTTGAAAGCCCAAGTGAGTATTGGAGGGTATTTGTGGCACCTGTAAGTTATTCTATTGATTTTCCAATCGGAAACGTTGCAGGTTATGCACCAATGAGACCCATTCCTTTAAAAACTCTGCCTAATTTCCATGGGCTTTATTTTGAAGACCCGGATACGTTCCTCTTCAAATTTGACATTGTTTTTTGAGGATATGATTATATTGCCAATGCTCAGAAATTAAAAATATTTCCTGCTACCTTAAAAGGGGCAACCCTAAGAGGGTTCATGGGTTTAGGAGGGAGAACGATTACCTCATGGGAGGGGATGAAAGAAGCTTTCTTGGAGAAATACCAAGATTGTTGTAAATCCCATGACATTAAGGAGGAAATATTTAAGTTTTCACAGAAAGAGGATGAAAACATGGAAGACTGTGTGGAACTATTCAAATACATATTGCAGAGGTTAGGCCATAGTGACCTAGATAAGAAAATTCTGAAGATAATTCTTCTCTGGGAACTTAGGGAAGAATCCCTACAACTTTTGAACATAGTAGGATAGGGGGGAATTTCAAAAAAAGAATTTGACACTATCTGTGACTATTGAATTAAGTGTTCACGAGGGGCTGCAAGGAGTGGAAAAGGAATTCAATCATCAAAGACTTCCAGTGGAGGGGTTACAAAGGCAGAAATTGGAAACCTATTGGATAACCTAAGGACTGATATGCTGAGCACATTATCTGCCCAGATGGACACTCTGCAAGAAAAATAGAAACAAATGGAGTTGGAAAAGACTATGGCTATATTATGCCCACAATGTAGAAAGAAGCATCCTTTAAAGGAATGCCCATTAAACATAGTGGAAGCTTGTGCAATCTGTGAACAGACTCATGCAACCAACTAATGTCCTTCCTTGCTTGGACTGAAGGCAATTTTTCAAGGGGCAAGTGAAGAAAATGTGGTAGACCAGCTGTACTTCATGTGGCAGAAAAATCCATGGCAACCTCGACCACCAGCTATGAATCCAGGTATGTTTCAGGACCCATCTCAATATTTTAATAATTTTAATATGGGTCCTCAATCTGCACCTTTTTCAGCTATGTGGTCTCAATATCAGTATCCCCCTAGCAACAATGGGTTCACCAGGCCAGTTCGAATCCTTCATGGAATTAGGACTGGCTTGGACCCTCTCCTACTGGTTAGTTTTCTCAATCTATGCCTCAATAACAACTTCAGTTGCCCCCCAATGTACCTCCAGGAAACCCATCCCATCCCTTAGACCCCAGCTTCCTATCCAGCCCAATCCAAATCCTAATAATAAAGGGGTGCAACAAACAGATACTCTTAACCTTCCATATTATAGCATTTCTACCACAGGACTTAATGAGATAAACCTACGATCTGAGCGGGTAGTAAATGCTCCCACTTCACCTATTATCATAGAACAAATTGACAGTGAAGTTGCAGAACCAGAGCAGAGGAAATTTGGGGATAAATCAGACCAGAACATGTCAAATCAAACATCTTCCCAACCTGTTCTTAATCAGGGTTGTTCAATTACCCCGCCATATCCTGAAAGATTAACCCTGAACAAACAAAACCCTCAAGAAAATTTTGACTTCCTGGGGGAATTGCAAAATCTCTTTGTTAAAATACCTCTGCTACAGGCTATGAGGGATGTAACTATATATGCAAAAACTCTCAAAGAGTACTGCTCTAAGAAACTAGGGAAGACACCTAAGGATCCATTAACCATTCATGTGATGGGCAGATTATCCGACATCATGTTAGGAAAGATCATGCCTGTAAAATATGGAGACCCAGGAAACCTATTTCTAACAGTACAAATCAATGGGGTTGAAATCCCAAACATACTGGTATACTTTGGAGCTTCCATAAACATTATCACCTCTGAAAAAATGAACAAATTAAGTATTGGAAACATTAAATCAACCCCTACTATCCTGGAACTAGCAGATAGGTCTACAATTAAATCAGTAGGGAAATTGGAAGATGTGATTATTTCAGTAAATTCATGGCATTATCCTATGGAAATCCTTGTATTACAGACTTGATCTTCAGTTGGTGGTCATCCATTGATCCTGGGAAGACCTTGGTTCACAACTACAGATGCCTACATAGGGTGTCGATCTAGGCATATGATCATATCAAATGGGACAGTTACAAAGAATCTTACTCTTTACCCTCCTGCAGAACCTAGGCCATCTGAAAAATTATTAACCAGTCAAAAACCTCTACCAATAGAAGAGCTTGAACCTGAAAATGAAGAAGTTAGGCCAATCCTTAATATTGGGCAGGCCCTTCAATTTAAAACAGAAATTGAGGACGATGCCATTAACGCTATTTTTAATGATTCCACTTATGTTTCCAATTCAACTTGTCAAATTTTAGAATCTGCTATGAGCTGTGAAACACAGGAAAACATTGAATCAGAATATTAAATTGAAGACATTCTTGTAACCTCATCCCATGATAGTATTCCAATTGAGATTGAAGGAGGGAAAACATTTAATATCAACCCGAATCTGTCTGAATCCCAGACAAAACAACTTTTTAAATTCCTTCAAGATCATCAAGAAGATTTTTCCTGGGATTATACTGACATGAAGGGGATCCCTGCTAACTTATGTACTCATCATATTTATATTAAGGAAGATTGCCTCCCTGTAAGACAACCCCAACGGAGAATGAACCCTGCTCTCAAGAACATTGTCAAAGAAGAATTACAAAAAGTATTGGATGTAGGATTCATTTACCCCATCTCAGATAGCCAATGGGTATCTCTGCTAGTGATTTCTCCAAAAAATAATGGTAAAGGGAAGATCTGCGTAGATTACAGGGAACTAAATAAGGCAACTCAAAAAGACCATTTCCCTTTGCCATACATTGACCAATTCCTAGATACCTTGGTTGGGAAGAAGTTCAAGTTTTCCTTCCTAGATGGATTCAATGGATATAACCATATCGAGATAGCCCTAGAAGACCAGGATAAACAAACTTTCACATGCCCATGGGGAACCTTTGCATACAGGGTCCTCCCATTTGGCCTGTGTAATGCTCCTGCCACCTTCTAGAGGGCAATTCTAGGAATATTTTCTGATTTGGTCAATGATAGTGTTGAAATCTATATGGATGATTTTACTCCATATGGAAAATCATTTGAGGAAGGATTGGAAAATCGACAGAAAGTACTCAAAATATGTAAGCAGACCCATGTATCTCTGAGTACAGTCAAATGCCATATGATGAGGGAAGAAGGAATAATATTGGGACATTTTCTCTCAGCTGCTAGAATTCGAGTTGATCCAGCCACATTAGAGGTAATATTACACTTCCCTGTACCCAAAACACCCACACATGTACGTAGCTTTATTGGTTGTGCTGGTTATTACAGGCTCTTTATAGAAAATTTTGCTAAAATAGCACATCCACTTTTTTAATTTATAACAAAAGATGCAAAATTCTTGTGGACTAAAGAATGTGAGACAACTTTCACAAAAAATAAGGGGTTGGTTTGTAAGGCTCCAATCCTTCAAGGACCTGACTAAGCATTACTGTTTCACATACATGTTGATGCTTCTCAGACAATAGTAGGATATTTTTTAGGATAGCAGGTAGACAAAACACCGTATGCAATTTATTATGTCAGCAAGAATTTAATTCTTGCTGAACTGAATTACACGGTGATGGAAAAAGAATTCCTGGATACCATTTATGATGTTAATAAGTTCTGGCACTACATCACCTGGTATCCTACTTTTGTACATACTGATCACACAACAATCAGGTATTTGATGTATAAACCTATCACTCCTGGTCGTGTTACAAGATGGTTGATATTGCTTTAAGAATTTGATATCACAATAGTAGATAAACCAGGAAAAGATAATGTAGTTGCTGATTTCTTATCTAGAATGGATAAAAATGACGAATGCACACCTATTGAAGATAGTTTTCTTGATGAACATATTTTTTCAGATTCTACTAAACCTCTGTGGTATGCAGATATTGCTAACTATCTTGCTATAGGGAAAATGCCTCCTCATTTTTCATACAGGGAACAATGAAAAATTATTCATCACAGTGCCTGATATTCTTGGATAGTAGGGTACCTTTTTCATATAGGAGCTGATAAGCAGATTCGACGCTATGTATTTGAGGATGATATTTATGAAGTATTGAAGGTTGCCCATGATGGCCCTTGTGGAGGGAATTTTGCAGACAAAAGAATAGGCCATAAGGTGCTACAAATGGGATATTACTGGCCTTATATCTTTCAAGATGCATGGAATTATGTCAGGACGTGTGATAATTTCCAACATATGGGGCAACTTGGTCGAGCCGATGAAATGCCTTTGCAAGCATAGGTAGTCCTCGAATCTTTTGAGAAATGGGCTATTGAATTCATTAGACCCTTTAAACCACCCTCCCAACAAAAGGTCCACATCTTGGTTTGTACTTATTATGTGACTAAGTGGGTAGAAGCCAAAGCTGTTGCAAAAGCAACAGAGTAGGTGGTCTCAGATTTTCTATTTGAAGAAATTTTTGCTCGTTATGATACTCCAAGAGAGATTGTTTCAGATGGAGGAGCACAATTCACATCACACATGATAGCAAAGCTTATGCAGAAATATGGGGTCAAGCACAAGGTGACGTCTCCATACCACCCCCAGGCGAATGGAAAAGTGGAAAGCACAAACAAGACATTGGAAAATATCTTGACAACAACTGTGGCATACCATCATCAGGATTGGGCTCAGAAGTTGCCTAAAGCTCTCTGGGCATACATAACAACATGGCGGAATACAACTGTGTTTTCACCATTCAAGTTGGTTTATGGGAAATCCCCATTGTTTCCAATAGAATTTGAAATCAGTACACTCATAATAGCTCTTGAATTTGGTTTGGATCTGTCAGATGCCCAGAAACACCGACTAGCCTAGCTCAAGGAACTAGATCAAATCCGTTCAATGTTTGTCCAGAGAACTACTATTATTTAGCAGCAGAGAATGAAATGGCACGATAATTTTATTAAGAATAATGTGTTTCATAGGGGAGATTGGGCACTACTCTATGGCTCCCGCTTTAAGGATTTTAAGGGAAAGATTTGCATTCGCTGGATGGGACCTTACGAGGTGGACACTGTATTTGATAATGGAACAATCAGGCTAGTCACAATTGATGATACACGTGCTTCATTCATAGCCAATGGACATCGCCTGAGATTGTACCACAACCCAACCTCTAAGGATGCTTTCATCAAACACCTCTCTGAGAAATTTGGTTTTAAGGTTATCAACGCAGAGAACTCTTCCTCTGCATCCTTGCCCTTAAAAAAAAGAAAAAGAAAAAAAAAAGAATTATATTGTTACTATTTATCTTCTTGTCTTTTTGCAGGAGTTACTACTAAGGAGTAAAAATCAAAGGAATTTTTTCCTGAGTATCGATTGCTACTACTCGTGATGCTGTTACTGGTTGCTGCTACTCATGATGCTATTACTGGTTGCTGCTACTCATGATGCTATTACTTGGTTGCTGCTACTCATGATGTTGTTACTCAGTTGCTGCTATTCATAATGTTGTTACTCGGTAGCTGCTACTCATGATGTTATTACACAGTTGCTGCTACTCATGATGGTGTTACTCAGTTGCTGCTACTCATGGTGCTATTACTCGGTTGCTGCTACTCAATGTTGTTACTCCTTGATCGATGCTGTTACACCAGATGTTGTTACTCGCACTGTTGTTACTCTGGATGCTACTACTTGCACTGTTGTTATTCCGAATGCTAATACTCGCACTGATGTTACTCCACATGTTGGTACATCAGATGCTTTTACTTGCACTGCTGTTACTCTAGATGTTGTTACTCTGGATGCTGCTACTCACACTATTGTTACTCCAGATGCTGTTACACCAGATGTTGTTACTCGCACTACTGTTACTCCGGATGCTGCTGCTTGCACTGCTGTTACTCCAGATGCTATTACTCGAACTGCTGTTACTTTGGATGCTACTACTCACACTGCTTCTACTCCAGATGCGGCTACTCGTACTGCTGTTACTCCAACTGCATCATTACTGCGTCGTCATCCTACCAACCGTCTCTTCGTCTAGGTAGGCCTCCAGGTATGCTTCCACGTGACTTTTAACAATTTAATTAAATATCCCATGTGAAGACTTTAATGCCGTAGACAACAAACTCTAAATTGGGGGGGGGGGTGCTGTCATAATTTAATGATGACGTAATGATGATTCCGTAAGCCATTATTATAAATCAATGTGTGGTACACCCTACGATCCTTATCAATACTCCGTATAATCATTAAAAGCGTATTGGGATTCATAACATGTCCTTTCCACTCCATATGAAATAATTTCTATTTTATTCACCGCACGAACCATACTTTTTTATGATTTTCCTCGGTTTCCGAGAATTACCATTTGTATTTACCGTTACCACCTTTCATTTTCACAATGCTTTTTTTCCGAATTTGGTATCCACCATTTTTCCTAACGGTCTGTTGTTCCAAGAAGTACTGTTACGAGTCCCCATAGTATGGGCGGACTGGCTGTGCTACATGAGCCTGAAAATATAGCTTCAGTCCACAGTAATCCAGAGGTATGGCAAATCTTTGTCAATGCAGGGTGGGATACCTACTTCAACAGATTGCATAGATTTGACAAGGGAATTGCAATGGAGTTTTCACTTAATTTGGATGAGAATCACTCGCGAGTCAGAGGACTGGAAGTTCCTGTCACAGAAGAGGTAATTGCAAAAGTTAGCGGGCTGAGACAACAAGGGTAGCAATGGTTTTCTTGGAGAGTTTCTCTCCCATAGTTTCCTGAATTATTCTTGCAGGCAGGGGAAAGTGTCATTAAATTTGGCAGAGGATATGAGTGCAAGAATCTACTGTATCCTTGGAACGAAGTTGCAGGTTTTGTAATGAAATACATAACTTGCGAAGGCTAGGCCACAACTCTCTTTAAATATAATTTTAAAATGCTAACGCACCTTTGATTTCCACAGGCTCAGGTGCATGCCTTAAACATGCCCTTATTCCTATTGAAATAGTTGTAGCACATTACACAGTCTACTCGAAATTCATGCCAGATGCCAGTAGTGCTCTCCAACCATAGATTGGTGTATTTATTGGTCATGCATGCAATAAATAGATTTCAGGTCTCCTGGGCAGAACTCTATGGATCCTCAGTAGAAGAGATAGTAGCCATTATTGCTGCCAGAGAAGAGGACTAGTCTCTCCAACTAGTTTAGTAGAAGAAGAACATTTGGAGGGAATTAATCAAGAGGAAGCCGAAGAAATGGAAATGGAGGTTGATTAGGAGGAACCCGAAGAAGTGGAAATGGAGGTTGATCAGGAAGAACCTGAAGAAATGGGAATAGAGGAGATAATTGGCGGCACAGTCGAGGTTGCCACACAAGAACCAGCCTCGCTTGAGGAGCCCACAGATGAAGGAATTATGGATATCGTGCGTGAAGTCGAGAATATCATACAGTCGTCGAATTTTGTCAATAAAGAATATGAAAGTGAAATGGCAGACAGAGGGATGGAAAGTGATGTCGTTTTTCAAGAAACAACATCACCTGACCAAGCACATATGGATATTGAAACAATTGGGGGTGTTACACAAGAACCACCCCTGATTAAGCTAGAATAGGGAAATAGAAAAGAAATTCATGAGGAGCAGGAAGATAGAGAAGGAATAAACCATGAGGTTGATACTATCCCACAAGAACCAGTATCGAACTGAGAAGGAGAAGTAATGCACAAAGGACAGGAGGACAGAAGGGAAACAACCCTCAGAATCGACATTGTGCCACAAGAACTAGTGTCGACCCCAACTAAAGTAAAAACGCATGAAAATCCAGCTCATGCTGGAATCATGGATGATGAAGCCACTCCCTGCTCTCTGTTCCAGTCCATGATGCTAAGAGGGGTGAGGGGATTCCACTCACCCCAACTATTAATGAAGGAAATAGTTGTTCCACCAGTGCTTAAATTTGTTGATCTAGGAGAGGACATGGCCAATATCGACCCAGTCATTACTGAATCTCTGTTGCAGCACTCAGAGGCTCACAAAGAAGATAAGGTTCCTATGGAAACAATGGAACATAGAGTGATCAATGGAAATGTTGACCAGATGACAGGAGTCTCTGAAGTGAATATAGAGGAAGAAGCCCCTGAAGATAGGGATCCCAACTAGAAAGTCTTAACAAAAGAATCAACTGATAATATCGGCAACATTCTGCCGCCTCCTGAGCTTGTCATAGGCCCAAAAGCTGAATTTATTGTCAAAAAGGAATGAATTGAACAGTGTGAGAAAAGAAGATTACATCTCAAGAAGACGTATTAGCTGCAGTTCAGTGAAACCATGAGATTGAAGAGGGAGGTTCAGGAGTTGAAAAGGCAAGTTTCCCGGTTGAAAAATAAGGTAAAAATATACAAATGGAGGGTAGTAAAGCAAAAAATTGAGGTCTCCTCTGCAGCTACACAGACTGGCCCAATTGAAGAGTTGTTTGAAAGCCGAGAATTTTTCTTAGCCGCTGAGATCCAAAAGTGGTAGTCTGCTACGAGTGACCATAAGAAAGAAAAAATTCAGGTTCGAGAACAGGCTATCGGGATTGTCACAGGATACATAGACCATTTATATAAGGCACGACTTAAGCAAGCTAAACAAAAGGAAAGAATAGAAGAATTGGAAGAACAAGTGCAACTGCTACAATTAGATAAGGAGAAGATGTTCTCTCTGGCACAACAAGTAATGGCCTAGAGACCTCCTGCACATAGCTATGCCTTATTCCTTCATGAAAAATTTCTTTTCTTTTGTCTTGAAATTATATATAAGGAGATTGGCACGAGATTGAGGACCCCATTCAATTTCTCTGTATCTTAAAAATTCATGATATTATAGGACAACACTTAATGTGTGAGCTCTACATGCATGGGTACTTCTTGAGGCATGATCAGTCTTTTAACCCCATTCCATTCATGGGGGACATTCATTTAAGAGATTTTACCTCCTATACCATCAATTATATTAAGTGGAGAAAGGCCTATGATACGTTCGAAGAGAACCAAGTCATAAGGCCGCTAATGATGAGGAAGGAGCATGGCCAGTCATCAAACATTTATAACAAGCATTACATATTTCTACAGATTGAGGGGCATAGAGGACACATGTTGGCAACCCAGAAATGGTGTGCTGACCTCTATGTCAGACAGATTACAATTTTCAGTGAGGAAGCGTTGGACAGTTGTTAGAGAAGGTGGATGTTGTCATCCTCAACCGTTAGAGGACGAGAACCATTTGGGGCACCTAACTTTGCACGGGCTCTAGATAGGATGCCATGTTTTTTAGCATGCATTCAGACCTATGGGGTCAGATGAATGGGGCTAAGGTTTCAGTTTCCCCTTATTTGGTTGCCAGCCGAGCAATATACTCCTCCATACAACGTTGATTTAGATTGGTCGAAGGATGTTGTTTTGACGGAAGGTTATAAACCCCTTGGGACAGAAATGGCTGAAGAATATGATCTCACATAGCTTCATGGCATTCATAGCTAGTCCAACCCATATTTGAGGAGACGACGAGCTGCATCAGAATTGTATACTTTTCTCTCCCATTTTCGCCCACTTTTCTATCTCTTTGTGTTATTATTATTCTTAAACACATGAGGTAAACCCCTTTCTTTTACTTTACATGGGATATTTGATTAATGAATTAATAGTCCAAGAGGTTTTACTTTTTTGCAAATGTTAACTCTGATATTTTTATAGATTCGGAAAAAGTGGGAAGGTTACAGCTGTGAGTCGTGGAGTAGCTCCTAATTCCCAGCGTTGCCTTCACTTGCTGCTACAACGCAACAGACTTCGTTTCACCCCAACGACATGTCAGGATTTTTCATAGTTTCCTTTTGGAAATTAGGTTGATGTTGCAATGAATTGTATAATTGTAGATATGTAATTGTTAGAGGAAATATGTGATTTCTTGAACAATTGTATAAAGAGGGCCTGCAGGATGTGAATCAGGATTAAGCCCAACACATACATATTTTGTAATATTATATTCTGCAATTAATTGAATGCACAACACTATGCTGTTTCACCTGTAATTTGTGAGTTCGTCGTAGCCCTGATCAGAGAGTTGGGCCCACTCTTCTGATCAGGTGCTGTGTTACCTTTTTTTCCATTGATTTCATGTTTTAGTTTGGTTCTATTACTATTGTTCCAGTGTAATATTTTAATTGTTGTGAATGTCTTTTTAATTCTGCAATCCATTTTAATTGCTATAACAGTAGTCAGTGTGTTTATGGATTTAAGCCTGTGATCTACAGCAGGTCATGTGATTTCTCCTATGTATACTATGTCATTAGTCTTGAAATAACTAACACCCTCGGGTTTGAATATTGTTCACATCTAGACACCAACAATGACTATATGCATGACTCTTCTGATTGGATGGATGCAACCATACCTGAGTCTTTTTAATGATCCTTCTTACTGTATGGTTGCATCCATACCTCATATCTTATTATTGTATGTACTCTATTTTGGATGGTTGTGCCCATACCACATATTCATGTATCAGAGATATCATTTGTACTTTTTCTTGCAGGTCTTTCAACGTCGGTGCTTTGGTTTGGGAATGTTCTCATAAAGAATTTCACCCCTCCCTCTCTCTCAGACCTCATGCTTTAGAGGGCATCTGTTACACAGTATTTTTTCATCGTCCCAGCTATCCCCATCTTAAACATTGGAGGACCATTTTAGTGATATCTGTGTATTTTTATACCTTGCTATAAGTTTCATTGCATCCCTTGGCATGTCAATAACATTTCCTTTGTTGATCATTCCTCAAGCAGACTCTCAACAACATGTGATTTTGGGTCGGCGCTGGTAGAAAGTTATGGCCTTGCGCCCATGGAGAAATTAACACTGAGCCCCACTCCCATCGACGCTCTGTCTCAGAAGGACACCCACGCCGAGCTTTTTTTGGAATTTTTTTTAAATAGAAACGAAGTTTCCATGCCTAAAAACTCCATGAGTGGAGTCATCATGGTTTTTTCGACTGAATAACGTCGAAATCCTCCCTTTGGATTCTTGTTTCCTATAATTGTGAAACTCCCAAAAGGGATAGACCGTTCCTCCACGTTATAAGGGATCATAAACCACCTCCTCCTCTCCTATAAATACTTCCTTCTCACATTGTTTCAGCTAGTTGAACAGCCCTTACTATATCTGGTCACAAGAAAATTTGGCCCAATTTTCAACGGCCAATTCGTCGCTCTTCCGACACATAGTCGTCGCAAGAGCGACAGTTCGAGGACGGGCAAAACGTGGTTTGCCGTTCCGTTGCAATTCCGACGCACTGACAAATTGTCGCACTACTGACACTTTTTCCGTCGCTTCCAAACAAGCGTCACTCTTTCGACATTTTCCAAACCATCACACTTCCAACGTTTGTAAATGGTCGCAATTCCGACGAAATGTGGTCCGACGTTTTGAACGTCGCTCTTCCGACGTTTGTAAACTGTCGCAATTCTGACAAAATATGGTCCGACGTTTTGAACGTCGCTCTTCCGACATTTGTAAACTATCACAATTCCAACGAAATGTGGTCTAACATTTTGGACGTCACTCTTCCGACATTTGTAAACTGTCGCAATTCCGACGAAATGTGGTCCGACGTTTTGAATGTCGCTCTTCCGACATTTGTAAACTGTCGCAATTCCGATGAAATTTGGTCCGACATTTTGAACGTCGCTCGTCCGACGTTTGTAAACTGTCGTTCTTCTGACTTTTTTAAGCTGTCGCAATTCCGACGCTTACAGAGCGTCGATATACCGACGGCGGGTTCAATTTAAAAAAAAAATGAAACTTTAAAATAGGATAGTAAATCTCCAATATTTGTTATGAATTGTGGGCGTTCCAATGACCGTGAAATATTAATATAATAAACCAACCCGCAGCACTTCAACTATAAACAATCATATAAACATGGCTCTGTATTTCAAAAATAGGTTTAAAATAGAAACAGGGCAACATTTTTTTTCCAATTGTTATGAACATAATTCGACCGTGAAATATTAATATAATAAACCACCCCGCAGCGCTTCAACTATAAACAATAATTTTTTTTCCACAAGAGAAAAAACGATGTTTTGAATATATTATATGAAGTAAAACAGTCCATGAAGTCATTGCATTTTCACATCTGAAGATTGGAACCCAAATATCCATCCAGAAAAGTGGAAGTCCCACCCCAGACAATGATAGAAAAATACCCCATGTCACATACAGGGACATGATATAAAACCCAGTAACAATCCACATGGAGATTATCGACAATCTGAGAAAGCATCCAAATATGCCCGAGGCATCTATAAGAAAGTGAAATAGCAGTATGTAGAATAGTAAAGCAACAAATAGATTACCGACGTTGATTGTTCCAAATACAAATTAAATTACCCAAAATACTTGAACAGAGAAAAACGCTAATCATGTGAGGAGTGTGATATGTCCAAAATATAAAAAGACCATCAGACCATATCAATAAACCAGCAACATAGATGAGCATCTCTAGTTTTGAAGGCAGAGTGATAAACAATAATTTTTTTTTCACAAGAGAAAAAACATTGTTTTGAATATATTATATGAATTAAAACAGTCCATGAAGTCATTACATTTTCACATCTGAAGATTGGAACCCAAATATCCATCCAGAAAAGTGGAAGTCCCACCCCAGACAATGATAGAAAAATAACCCATGTCACATACAGGGTCATCATATAAAACCCAGTAACGGTCCACATGGAGATTATCGACAATCTGAGAAAGCATCCAAATATGCCCAAGGCATCCATAAGAAAGTGAAATAGCAGTATGTATAATAATAAAGCAATAGATAGAGTACCGACGTCTCCAAATACAAATTAAAGTACCCAAAATCCTTGAACAGAGAAAAACGCTAATCATGTGAGGAGTGTGATATGTCCAAAATATAAAAAGACCATCAGACCATATCAATAAACTAGCAACATAGACCAGCATCGCTAGTTTTGAAGGCAGAGTGATAACCTGTCAACACATAAAATAGTACCATAAAGTGGACACAGGAAATGTGCAGAGACATGTACTGTTGATATACGCCTCACACAAAAAGCATCCATGATAGCGAAAAAATATGTATAAACCTAGGGTCGATTGTATGTTCTGGCTCGCTTGTTCCCAGAAATAAAAACCATCTGCAGAAACCCAGGCTCGCTTGATTCCAAAATTGGTAACCATCTATTGCATCCGAGATGTAAGGCTCAGGCTCGCTTGTTTCCATCAGTGCCCGCTACAGCATCCACCCTGTTCATAGCAAAACAGTTCCTGTAGATATACAGAGAAAGAGTATAATACGTATCCACCCTGTTCATAGAAAAAAGGTTCCTGTAGATATACAGAGAAAGAGTATAATACGTAGACCATATAAACATGGCTATGTATTTCAAAAAACATGTTTAAAATAGAAACAGGGCAACATTTTTTTTTCCAATTGTTATGAACATAATTCGACCATGAAATATTAATATAATAAACCACCCCACAGCGCTTTGATTATAAACAATCATATAAACATGGCTCTGTATTTCAAAAAACAGGTTTAAAATAGAAACAGGGCAACATTTTTTTTTTCTATGTAAAGTTAATCTATTAACAGTGGGAATTAAATTACAGCATGACTTTAGTCAAAAACATTGCCCAGACTTATCGCAAATTTGTCATCAAAAAATAAAAATAAAAGACTGCCCTCATATGGGGAAACCAGTCTTGAACGTTTACAGAATTCAAAAATATTACAGAGGTCTAGCACAGTAATATAATCTAAAACATGCCCAATTAAGTGGGCCTGCGAAGCAAGAAAACCAAATTAACCAAACTAATCCTCTGGTGGTTCCTCAATGATTCGGCACCATCCTTCGGAAGGTCCAGGATTGCCAGGTGCTATCTCCACATTCATGCCACCGCTCCCCTCCTGAAGGCCCGAATGTTGGCCGGATTTTTTTGAGCTCAGACCCGCCGGACGGGTGCATTGTTCCTCCGTTTGGGCCTCCTCACGGAAAACCATAGTGATTGAAGCTGTGATTCGTGAGCGGTTTAGAGAGAAATTAAAGGAAAAAAGCATAGTGGGCGTCGTGGGAGAAGGTGAAGTGATGGGGAAATGAGGAGCAGGGGAACCCATACGGTGGCCAGATCCTAGAACCCGACCTCGCCCACTCCTAGTGTTTGGATAGCGACCTGCGTAATAATCACTAGACTGGGAAGACGACTCAGTTGAGGGGCTGGAGGGAGTGCGCAGGGGTTGACCTCTAGTGCTCCCCCTGCGGCAATGCATCCTTTGACGCAGGCGAGGCATGGGTGCAGTCTCAGTAGTGGGCGCAAGATGAGACAGAGAAGCAGAATTCCAAGAAACCGAGGAAGACAGACACAGACCAGACTGAGAGAAATGCAGATATGCACCAAGGTCTAAGTAGCAGTTCAACTAGCCACTTCTCCTTGTCGTCACAGTGAGCAGGCAGTGTAACCTAGCAACCAGAGTGCAATTCAAAGGTTGCGGCTCGTCTGAAAAACCATAGCGAAACACCATTTTATCGACCCGACTGCAATGCAATTGAAGAACTCCCGTCATTATAATTAATCTCTCATTAATGAGAGCCGAAGGCGGGATCATATTGGAGCATATGGAATCGCTAATAGGAGTGGAGGTTCAATCTTGAATAGTGTTAAAACATAATGCGATTTGATGTGAAAACCTTGGAACTTAAATATCGGCTAATTGAACAGCGTTAAAACTTAATGCGATTGATATGAAATCGCCACATCCATGTCCCATCGCCTTAAACGCCATCGAATGCACCCGCATCCAGGAGCAGGGAAATTTTTTATTGAGGACACGTGGCAGAAATTGATTGGAGCGGATATTTGTTTGGGCCGCTCGTGCAGTGGAAATTCGGACCCGAAAAAGATTAGGACGAATTTGATAAGAAATTCGCATCACAACTCTCCCTTCGTACGCCAGCCCAACTTCGGACCTAAAAAATATTAGGGCAAAATTCATTTGGTTTTTGCGTCACAAAATTGGCCGACGTCAGCAGGCTATTTTTGAACGCGAATTTGGTTTGAATTATGGTTTATCATCGTTTGAAGTCCGACGGTCTCGACTTAAGAACAATTTTGTTTGATCCCATCTTATAAAATCTGTGTTGGTTTTCTTTGATAATACAAATATTTATAATAAATCATGGGAATACCACACTAAACATGTGGAAAAGTTATATAAATTATTGAGAACAATCATTTTTATGTAAAAATATCCAAATGTGCTTTTGGGAAATAAGAATTTGAGTATTTGGTTCATATTGTTTTAAAGGAAGGAGTGAAGTTGGAGCCTCAAAAGATGCAAGCTATTACAAAATGACCTATTTCTAAGAAAATCAAGGTTCTTAGAAGATTTTTTAGACTTACATGATATTATTGATCATTTGTTAAGAATTATGCATGCATTTCAAGTCCACTCACATATCTCTTGAATAAAATATCATTTATATGGAATGATGAGGCTACTTTGGCATTCTCTCTTTTAATGAATACCATGTCTTCTACACCAACATCGGTTGCACCTAATTTTGGTAAAACATTCATAGTAGAGTGTGAGGCACTAGGACAAGGAATTTACGTAACATTAACACAGTAAGGGATATCATTGGCTTTTAAAAGCAAGGAATTCAAAGAAAATATTTGGTGAAATCTACGTATGAAAAATAAATGGAAGAAATATTGCATGCAATAAAAAATGGGGATAATATATCATTGGGAGGTACTTTAAAGTCAAGATATATCATGATAGCACAAAGTATTTTTTGAAGCTATGGATTTCATTAGAAGATTAACAAAAATGAGGAGAAAAAATGCAAAGTTTTAATTTTGAGATAATCTGCAAAAAGGGTAAGGAAAATTTCGTACATGATGCTCTTTATAAAATAGAAGAGGCCTCAAATTTATATCCAATTACATTTTCTATTCCTAGGTGGCTAGAAGAAGCTTGCCATAATGGAAAAATGACAATAGTATTAAACAAAAACTAAAATTTATAAAGGATGGGATGAACTCTATGGAGCATTGGGAGTGAAAGAGAGATATACTTTGGTGCAAATGTAGAATATTTTTATGCATGCAAGCATATTTGAATAAAAAAATATTAAGGGAGTCCCATGTCTCTCTGATGGTAGGACGCAGGGTTCCTTAAAACATCTCAAAGGATCAAAAAATATATTTTGGAAGGAATGAAGAAAGATATTCAAAATTTTGTAAGAGAAGGCCAGGTTTGCATAATAAATAAAAGAGAGATAGTAAAATCTCTAGGGTTACTTCAACCATTCCACATACATATTCAAAGACTAGAAGATATATCAATAGACTTTATTACTGGGTTACTGAAATATAAAGGTAAGTATTACATTTTTGTGGTCATTTATATAGACAAATTTTGTAGATTTTTTTTGTAGAGCTCAAAGTACATAAACAACAAGCCAAGTGGCAGAAGTGTCCGTGAAACAAATTCATAGTCTTCATGGTTTTCCTAAAGTAATAGTAACAAGAAAATTTTGGAAATAATTGTTTAATATGAGTGGAGAAACACTAGTTGCCATGAGTTCTACATATCAAACACAATCAAATGGTCAAACAAAAATAGTTAACAAATGTTTTTAAAGTTATCTACAATATTACTCTTTAGAAAAGCAATCTTAATGGATGAAGTGGGTTCGCCAAGGAAGAATGGTAATATGATACTACCTATCACACATCTACTAAAATTTCCCCATTTAAGGCCCTTTATGGATATCCAACTCCTAGTATCTCATACATTTTTCAAGATAAGTCCAAAGTATAGGAAACAGAGTCACATATGGAAAATACTAAAGAAAATTTGGAAATTATTATGGAAAACCTTCAAATGACACGAAACATGATAAAACAACAAGGGGAACAACATTGAAGTGAAAGATAATTTGAGGAGGGTAATTGGGTATTTTTTAGATTATAGCATAATAAGCAATCTTCATTCAAGAAAAAGAAGAATAAAGAATTAGCTCAAAAATGTTATGGCCCTAAATAATTATTCATAGGATTGCACAAGTGGTATAGAAGTTATATTTTCCTTCTTCTTTCATTCATAAGGTTTTTCATTTATCTTGCCTAAAAAATGTTTTGGGAAAAAATATGCCAATGTAAATAGAACTTCCAAAATTAGATGAAGAATGAAAGTTGATTCTTGAACCACAAAAAGTTATAGATAAACATTCTATATCTCTTTGAAATATAACCATTATGAAGTACCTAATCAAGTGGAAGAATATTCCTCTAGAAGAAGGTACACGGTAAAATGATCAATTCGTGATGAAATACCCACGGCTAAAGGGTTCGTTTGAAGTTTTGACAAAGGTTTTGTTATATGTTTTATATAACGTGCAGCAGAATAGTTTTATTGTTTTTTAAGGTCCCACACAGTGATCAAATTTGAAGGGCAGGTCTGAATTTCAAATAGAATGGCATATATCTATGTCGCCCTTCCATAATGAAAATCTTTAAAAAAAAACTTTTCAATTGACCACAATAAATTATTTTTACATTTCATTTTCAGAAAGACAAAACCATCAATCTTTATATTAATAAAAGACTGTTACATATACAACAATGAAGAAGGCTCCATCTTTCATTGCTTAAATATCTCATTGGCAATGTCAACATAAGTCTCAAAGACACTATTATAAGAATTTGGATACATACCACCGGGATATAGGAGATTCTTATGTGTCAGATTGTGTAATGAAATTTTGACTTTGTCTCACAAGGAGAAACAACATGGAGGTCTGGATTTTTCTTATAGAACCTTTTTATTATTATTTGAAATTTTGTTTATAGATATGAATACAACAATGAAATTATGAGCATGGTGGACAATTAGTCAAGCTCATGATGCCAAACCGTGATGATGTAAGTTTGGAATTTAACATTTTTACATGTTAAAGACAAATAGTCAAAATCACTGACAACTTAGTATCCCATAATTAATAATCATTCCCTGTTCACTTTTGTTAATAGGTTTATGTCACACAATGATCTCTCTTCTCTGGGATTTACTTGTATTTAAGATCACTATTCTAGGAATAAGGAGTTATTTTCTCCAAAAATAACCCTAGCCAAAAATTGACAATGCATCAAGAATATCTTTCTATGCTTCATAAGTACATGTGTTCTAATTCTAAATCATGTCTTGGAAGTGGTTGTTTTGCTGGAAATTATTCACCAGTTGGTTTCATACCAAAGTCTTTTTCTCATTTTCAGCATCCAATACATGAAAAAGATAATGGTTTAAAACAACATAAATATTTGAAATTTTGCAAGAATTGTCTGGAAAACTTTGAATATGAATTTTGAAGTCAAGTGCATGATGTTGTATAAGATCAAGTGTCATTTTGAATACCAAATGTTTCACAAGAAACTTCTCAACATGCTACCCTGCAGTAAGGATTAAATGACAATATTGCATCAACTATTTCCATAATAAAAGTGCACCTCGACCATAAGACTAAACAACTACAAATGTTGTAGATCTAACAAGACCACACAATCAAATGTATTCCACAAGGCCAATATTGTATGAGAAATGAAAATGAGTTTGCAACCAAAAATACCTTAGGCAACTAATTCAATTAGATACACCAAACCATCAACAAAAAGGAAAACCAGCCTACTCAAAAGGCAAGCGTTTACCTCCTTTGACAAAATTTTGAGTTCCGAAACAAGGGCCTTTATTGTCTTGTCAATACCCCTAGTAATTTGAATGGGGTTTGCACCTGCTGCAACAACCTAAACAAAAAGGTTTCATTTCAAATTATTTTCCACAAATTTAAGATACAACCATTGTCAGTTTTGTATTTCCTAATAAGCTCATAAATTTTGACAAAAGAACCAAATTTTTTTAATACCTGATAGCAATTTTTTCACTCAAAAACTATCTTAGACTCAATAAGCCCAACCCAAAACTAAAAACCAAACACCATAAGACCCTACAAAAATGAATAGATGATCTTAATCCAGTACTATCGACAAAAAGTTACCTTTACACCCTCACTTATTAAACCTTGTGCAAGAAAAACAGATGTTGTGGTTCCATCCCCAGCTAAATCATTTGTCTTTTCCACAGCTTGCCTTACCAACTTGGCCCCAATATTTTCAACTGGGTCCTCTAATTCAACCAATAAAAAGGCCAAAACCATAGCATTGAGATACATTTCATTACACTGTCAATAACAATAAAATTTGACTCAGCGTTTAAAAGATGTTAATTAACCCTCATGGTTAGTTAATAACTTACTCCACCAATCAAATTGCCCCCGATGTAATTAAATTATGGGCCCGCTCTTTTATCTCTCCGTCATCTCCCCTTCCCGACCGCCGTTTGATCAACCAATCCAGGATCAACGGTTGTTATTCATATCACTGCATCCCCACGTCCGAACAATAACGCGCGATGGCTGAACGGTTTTCTGAATAGTACCTCGCCACGTGTCGTGTATTGTATGGAATCGCTCGCCCTCTGCTGAAAACCGCCTGTCCCCAAAAGCAGTGCGATGTATACCGCTTACCGCTTACCTCCTATGACAAAACCACCGTACCTGCTTGCGTCATCTGCTTAAAAAATTAAAATCCCGCTAGCCTTTGACTTTGAAAATAAAACGCACCAACGCGTGTCATTTTCACTATTTTGCACAGCGACCAGTGTCCCATGCAGAAAAATTCAAAAAACAACTGTGAAGACCGTCAACCACCACCTTGTTGAGAAATTTGCAACTGAACAATCCAGAATTCATACGCCGTTGCCTACACCTGTTTTCGTCACTGTTCATTTCCCGGAAAACAGGTATTTACCCAAATTCCTGCTGAACTCTGCAAAATCTTGGTTTTTGTTTTAATTCCACAGAAAAAGACTGAAACAGAGTTTAAGTTGGTCTCTATTTTCATTCCTAGAATTCCCAGATTTGAAATTATATTCCCAAACCTGTAATTATCCCTATTTTTTCATCAAAACTTGAATTCCTTTCTGAATCCACAAGAACCAGAAATGGAAATTCCTGTAGCTTTGAATGTCACACCTTTGAATGCCCCTCACAGAGATTTGGACTATCTGCCTCTAGAAGATAGGGATTTTCAAATTAAAGACCTCGTCCTTAGTGAAAATCCTCTCAGAATTTTTTTCCAATGCAGAGATAGCTACCTGCACGGCTCTGACATTTTTGGACTATGGGAATCCAATCTTCTGATGTATCTTCTACCCTCAATCCACATTTTTCCTGAAATAATCTATCACTGCCATGCTAATTATGATCCCAATCAACGAGCAGTCATGTCCCCGAGTCAAACTGTCCTTTTCCCAATAACTACTCAGTCTATCAATGAAATGTTACAGTTTCAGCCTGGTCAAGCCCTGACTCCCCTTTCCATGGGAGATTTACTTTAAAAATCGACTAATTTATCTCAAGAAGAGATGAATCGTCTCTGCCAAACTTTCATGTTGCCAAAACATCAACCCAAAGGCCCACCTCCTTATGGATATACTTTTTTCACAAATATGGGCAGACTCATTTTGAATATGATATCCTCTGTAATGGGTTTCAACACTAGTGAATATGTTGACCAGTTAACCCTAGTGTTGTTGTCAATATTTACCCCTGGACAACCTCCTGCTGTCAAATATGATTTTGCTTCCTATATTGCTGATAAAATTCATGACCAGTTCATGAGATTAGAAGATGAAAGAATTTTCAAATATTCCACTATTATATACCATCTCATGCTTTACTATCAATCAGAGAGT
Organism: Pinus albicaulis; assembly: GCA_034641835.2. Lineage (NCBI taxonomy): Eukaryota > Viridiplantae > Streptophyta > Pinopsida > Pinales > Pinaceae > Pinus > Pinus albicaulis. Next base: position 1,319,739,990 of record CM076581.1, on the reverse strand, counting down.
TTCCCTTTCCATGTCATGAAACTTGATGCCAAAGGAAATCCTAGGTCTGTCATTTTTTGGTCTGCAATCTTCCATAATTCCTCTGATTCTCCTTATTCTTACAATGAGTTCATTGACCTATTTGTGCACCCTGCTGTTGGGAAAAATACTGAGAGGGGGGGGGGGGTGAATTAGTATTTAGGGCATACTCAAAACTTTTTAATTTTTCATACTCTAAAACCCATACGCTACTTTAGTGAATCCAACTCGCGTATATACGCGGATATCCTTTATACAACTCGTGTATACACAGAGATCTTATTATGCATTTAATTCTTTACTTAGATCTATGCATCATTTATTCATTAGATGTTTAGTTAGCAGTAAGCATGTGCAGTAATAATAGAATAAACCATCACACATAAGCAACACACATGAACACTAGGATTTAAGGTGGAAACCCAAGTCGAGAGAAAACCACTGCTGCCGTCGTCTTAGTCTTAAATATTTTATTATAAAGAAAACATCGTACAACCATGTACTGGCACAGACTCATACCAGCACGCAGGCACCCACCTGCATAAGGCTACAACCTTCTCTCGTTTACTAGCCTCTCCTGGAAGGGAGCCACAACCCCCTACTCTCGTTTACCAGCCTCTCCTGGAAGAAAGCTACAACCCCCTGATCTCATTTACCAGCCTCTCCTGGAAGGGAGCCACTACCCCCTGATCTTGTTTACTAGCCTCTCCTAGAAGGGAGCCACTACCCCCTACACTCGTTTACCAGCTACCACTGGAAGGGAGCTACAACCCCCTCACTGAAGGCTTCGACCCTCGGCACCACCATGGACCACGTTTCATCAATTTTCATACTGGATCCAAAAGCTTCCATACAACACATTGTAGGGCTCTTTTCATCATATTTTCAGACTGGACCCACTCCACACATTTAAGCTCATCATACATCAAACTAAAACTTATAACCTCATCAATCCATTCATTGATTCATCAACCAATCAACCAACAACTTGATCTTCAATTAACATAATCAGCAGCATATTCATCATTCAAACAACCCATTTCTGTATGAATATATCATTGACAGATAGCAGTAACACATCCGAACAGATCAGAAATTTCACACCACATACTTCAGTAAAACCCTAAATTCCATACGCGCTTTTACTTCACCGAACCTGCGTATGTACGCGCATTCATACAGACCAACCCGCGTATACTTCAATGCATTATTCAGAAAACCCTTTCTGCCCATACGCGCTTTTCCTTAAGCATACCCGCGTATACACACGCTTTTGCTGAAGCGAACCTGCGTATACATTTATAACTTTTCAAGACTGTGCAGCTCTTCAGATCAGATAAATAACTCAGATTTCATCCTTCACTTTAGAAATTATTTCACCTCATCTTAGATCTAAACATTCCATGAACAGATCTAGGAAATACATATACATTTCAGATCTAGAGATTCCTCTTCATAATTTTCTTCATAGGTGCATCATAGATTCAGATCTATCAATCAAGAACAAAGTTCAATCCATGCAGATATTCCTTAGAGAGATTTATTATTCACAACCCTTACTCATGCCCTCTGTTCACAATGATCTTCTTCTCCTTATATAGATTTACCCTTTATCAATACCATGAGCCAAAACCACACCACTTCCGATGGTATTCCTGGACGAGATCAAATAGATAATCCAGCGCTCAATACAATGGGTCAATACCATGGTAACACCCCTAGATTTATAAATTTAGAGCGCAAATATACATACATGACTTGGCACGTACTTTTCTGCGTGCATACGCTACTTCTACTTAACAAACCCGCGTATGCCTTGTGACATGACTTATTTATCATTTCTCTGACACTTTACTGGAATTCCTTTCTTTTGTTACTTCTGAGCTAGTCTGTAAATATATAATCCTTCATTTTAACACATAGATACATCAGATTTACATCATTTCCATCAAGGACAACTTCATCAAGCAGATTCCATCAAAGTCAATACATTGTATCACATTGCCAACAATTTCCCCCTTAACTTCATCAAGTAGGTTGTCATCAACGTTATCAAGTAGGTTGCCATCAAGGACAACACTCTGCATCATATTGCCAACAATATTATTTCATCAAGTAGGTTACCATCAACTTCATCAAGTAGGTTGCCATCATTCATCAAGTAGGTTGCCATCCAAAGACAACTCATCAAGTCAGTTTCCATCAAGGACAACTTCATCTAGTAGGTTGCCACATCAAGGACAACACATTACATCATATTGCCAACATTCTCACTTCATCAGGTAGGTTTCCATCAAGGACAACACATGCCAACAATCTCATTTCATCAAGTAGGTTTCCATCAAGGACAACACATGCCAACAATCTCCCCCTTTAGACTTGATGGCAACTTTGATGGTGTTTGATCACCACAACAGATAGATACATTGAATATAATCATCATCATGATATTCTCCCCTTATTCAAACACCATGCTATTCTCCCCCTTTGACATCAAGGGCAAAGGGCGGATCAAAACCAAAACAAGGTTTTTCTTCTCATGTAGAAAGAAGAGCTCTGGAGATCTGATGTGTATTGAAGCTACCATGCTCCCCCTGAGTTCATGCTGAATCTTCAAACATATTTTTCAATGAATTACATGACTCTATGAACTTTCCTATCACCAAGGACTCATACTTACATCAATGATCCAACCAAGTGGATTTACATATGTGACACAAGTACCCAACCAAGTGGGTTTACACATTTTGACTCAACTACCCAACCAAGTGGGTTTACAAATTTGACTCAAGTACCCAACCAAGTGAGTTTACAAATTTGACTCAAGTACCCAACCAAGTGAGTTTACACATTTGAACAAGTCCTTACATGACTGAATGTTACAATTTTACATCATAGGTCTCAACATGACCTTTTCATCAAATTATAAATATGACTTTTTACAACAAATACCAAAAGGACCTCAAGAAGGAGATCATATTTCAAAATCATCATAATGCCAACAATGCATTACATTCAGCAAGGCTAATGCTCCCCCTGAAACTGTGCATCCATTGCATCCTTTCCATATGACCAAAACTCCTCCTTAGCTTGTGCAACCTGAACACTTTCAACAGCCAATCATCAAGGCATCTTTACCGGATATCAGAGAATATAAGAGCTGAAACATCCTCAAAGATACCAAACAGCATCAGAGATACCAAACATCACTGCAACTGTGCTGAAGAATGCTGACCCCAAGTAAAATTTGTCAGCAACTAACCATACGCAGTTTTTGTTGTATAAACTCGCGTATATACGCGACTGTATTTTAGGAAACCCGCGTATCCAATTTTAATCTTCTGATTTTAAGCAGTTCTGATCTTGTACAAGGCAGAGACAATTCCCAGCTTCCGTCTGAGATATTCGAATGCTTCCCTGGGATATATGAGAGAATAAATATAGGACAATATATCTATGTTTTCAAGTGTCATCCAACATTTGTAGCATAAGTGCATCAATAACCAGGCCTTTAGACTTTTTGCAGCATCAACAAATTCTTCCCAATAGGAATTATCATACCAGAACAACTTCTTCAATAGACAATATGTGTCAAGAAATCATCAATGTGATCTGTTATCACCAAGATCTTCATGATTTATCTTTATTTCAAAATCAATTTTGTGTAGGAATTATGTATATAAGATCTCAATCGTGTCACAACTCATCAACAACAAACTCTGCATGATCTATCTTCCATCTTATCCATGGTGAAAAAAAAAGATATTCTTCAGCAAAAAGCAATTAGGGTTCATCCATAATCTCATCATAAGAAACCATATATCATGTCATCATAATTTGAGCAAGAACTAAGGAATAATCAAATACAATGCCAACAATGCAATCATTAGTAGTTAGACTGATGCTCCCCCTGAACCTGTACTCCTGTTCTTGAGCTGAATCACTGTTTTCTTTAACAGAAAAGTATACGCTTCTTTCTCCAAAGGAACTCACGTTTATACGTGGCTTTTTTTCATGAAACTCATGTATGGAAAGTGAAACACAAAAAATTTCCACAACTTCATCTCCCCCTGAATTTGTACCACCTGTACCTATTTTCTTCACATCAGATGCACTGTCAAAAATAAACATAACCAGAATTACCAAACCAACCATGGGAATCATCATACATTGCTCCCCCTGTGATGATACATTACTAATCCCTATAATGTATCTCACATCATTCTACAGTAATTATGAGAAGTAAGCTTTAGAAGCGGATGACTGCAGTAGGGTCAATATTCCCTACGTTTCTGACCGATCCTCCTTCTTTTTCTAGCTTTGCTTGAAACTTCTTATTGTGTGCTAGTGATGCAGGAGCATCAAGGGTGTTTTTTTATTTTGTAAATATGTTAAAAGGGGGTGTGATGATTTTTAATATTTTATTAATTAATTTGAATAAAATAGGAGAAGGTGAGGATTTTTGTAAATATCTTTTTATTAATAAAAGGATATGAGGGAATTTAATTAGTTGAAGGATTTTAGGGATAAAGATCTATCCTCTAGGGATGTTGAGAGATTTAGGGGTTTGTTGAGGAATTGAAGGGATTGAGCATTTAATTAAATGATTTTTTTAAATTGTATAAATAGAAGGGGGTTTTGAGAGAAAACACATTGAGGTTGTGAGTGAGAGTGTGGTAGAGAGCTGGTTTTGAACAGCCAAGGCTGTAAGCCTCTGGAAATTTGTAAGGGCCAAGAATGTTGAATATTTGGCCAAGAAGGTCAGTTTGTAAGTATGTTAATTTTTTTATGAAAGTGTGATTTTGAGTTATGCACCTTAATGGACTAGTTTATGTATGGTTAAATTCTGCATAAGTGAGCTTTCGAATGTTGGTTATGGTTTGAGAGTGTTAAATTTGTGATTAAGAGTTAACTCATGCGCCCTAGCTGAGTCTTTATGAATGATTGAAATCCATAATAAAGAGATGAAGTGATGAATCTGTGGTAATAGACTTGCTGGCAACTATTTGTGGAAATCGATAAACATTTTTTTTGAAATTCAAAGTGTAAATTGAAGTCATGGAATTGGAAATTCGATCGCTATGGATCGATTTCAAGGAGAAAAACTTCTGTATCAGTGAATTGTTAGTTATTGTTTGAAAGAGGGTGTTAGTGTATATTATTTCCAAGAGCTCTGTATGACCATCTCTGAAAATGCAGTACGCTGTCCTTGTAAAGAATAATCTTCACAAATTTGAACAAAACGCATAGAGCAATTACGAAACGCTGGTTGTTTAATTACAAATATGGAATGAAAGATGTTTTAAATCAGAACGTATAGCAGTGTTTGCAGCGTAAATATGTCTGGATTTTAAATGATGCAAGAATAGTAATACGTTGAATTTCATATGGTCTAAAGTCCAAATAGGTTGCAGAAGAATGAATGCAGCGTTTAATGAATGCCGGATGGGTATTTCAAAAGAACTCAACAGCGTTCGATTGACAGACTTTTTAAATTTGCAGAACTGAGACGATTTCCATTTTGTTGGGCTGAAGAAATTGTGTTAGATGATAATTGAATACGTAAATCTTCTTATGGTAGATGCGGGTCTTGGTGTGTCGAATCGTGGATAAATTGCAGGAATATCCAGCGATATGATATCCAAGATTGTATTTATTAAGTTGCTGTGATTGCAGATCGATCTGTACATTGGGTGATCGCTGTGATGGTTACAGGTGATTGCTCTTGATTTGAAATTAGCGCTTGTGGATTGCAGATCAATTCTTCTATTATTGTGTTGTATCGATGTGATCAGTTACAGTGACAGGTTCTGCGTGCAAGAGGACGATGTGTATAAATGAAGTGCCATGAAACTTGGAGAGTCGATTTTATGGAAGGCACTGAGCTGGTTGGAATATGTGTGAACAGTTACTTTTAAAATGAAATTGCCGAACGTTGGTGCAGAGAATAGATCAGAACAATTTGTCAGGTCTATGTCAGTATAAAGGTAAGCACATTAATATGAATTCTGCAGGAGATGTTTTTCAAATGGTCTACACAGAAATTGATGGAGTTAAGTGGATTAAAACAAAGGCACATTTGCTTTGTTGATGTTTTGATTGTGAAATGCAATTCGACAAATAAAAGCTCTATGTAAATGAAAATGGAAATAATGTTATGAAAGCATGGTTTGTGTGGATATAAGCTGAAGAGCTTGCATGTGGAAGTGGTTGCGTAACAAACAATGTCAAGTTGAATTAAAACATGGGACCTTTGATTGTGAGTTTGGACTTGGGATTGCAGATTGAAGTTTTGTAATAAGTATTTGGAGTAATGGCATAGAAAATGATTTTGAATCATGGGTTTTTTTTTTAAAACATAGAGAAATTAGTGAACAAGACTTCCGCAGATTTAAATTGTTGAATTGGCGAGAAAGGGAATTTTCTCAACAATAAATAAGAATTGCATTTTTGACATGCAATATAGTGTGATTCTGGGGTTTGCAGGTTGAGCCTGCATCATTTTGGTATCAGAGCCTGGCTCTGTATGAAATCTCTTGAGAAGAAATTCTCGGTTATGCATTCGAACAGAATAGAATTCTGTTTTGATTGGTAAAATTTGATATGGTTTGTATGAGTGATTGACAAATTGCAGGCGATAAGTGCAGGGATAAATTATGACAGCGTTTATGAAGTCGCAGATGTGCATGCAGGCAAGGGAGATCAGATTCTAATCTGACAGTGAAGCAACCAGAATGCAGCTAAATGAATGAAGAATCGTGCAGGTATTGGTTTGTTTAATTTTGAATTGGGTTTTACTGACAAGAAATAAATTGAGGATTGATGGTTGCAACAATGAAGTATCTCAGCAAAGGAGATCAAGGGTTAGTAATGAAAGAAGCTGTTACTAATTTATGAGTGGAAGAAACTCAGCGAGGAAAGAATTGTTGCTGACAGCTAAAGTTTGCTAGAAAAGCCGGAAGATTGGAAGAAAGAATCGGATTCTAAAATCTGATTGACAGTGAATTTGTGCAGAGGAAGCATAAAGATTTGCTGGATAGATTTGCAGGAATGATGAGATTGAAGTGCAGGTGAATGGAAGGACAAGATCAGACGAGATCTTGGAGGTAAGATGATATGGTTTTATTTGAAGAATAGAATATTGTAGTCTTTGCATTGAAGTATTACTGCAAATCCCAAAAGGAAATGTGTTTAGAATTGCTAACAGATAAAGAAAACTGGTGAAAGTTTCTTAGTGAAAACATAGATGTGGCAGAACCTTGAGGAATTCCAATAGAGATTGGAAAAGGAGGACAGTTGTGTTCTTAGAACATGCAGATGAGTTGAAGCCCGGGGAGAGAAAAGAGAAGTGCTCAAAGGAGGTTCCGGAGATTGAGAACCAATTGCTTGCCAAAAGACTGAGTGAGGAGAGCTTGGTGAGGTAAGTGGCGGCAGGACAGGACTTGCTGCTGAAGGGGCTTTAGTGCAACTCATAGTAAAGTGAGTGAGGAACTCATAGAGATGGAAAGGATGATGACTAGTGACAGTCATAACAGAGGTTCTGAAATAAATCACAGCAGAGGACAAAAGAAGAAGGATGCCAAGGAAATTGGCATACAAAGACAGTTAAGCAAAGAGGAATATGAGAGGGAGAAGGCTGAGATAGTAGTTCAGCTTGAGGTGTTAATGGAGATGTTGCAAAGAAATGAGGTATACCAAAAGCATGGTTATGTCATAAGAAAGAAGTTGAGGTGGCAGAGGCTACAAGAGAAGAGGAATCATCAGATGAATATGCAGTTGATAAAGGAATTAAGGGAACTTGAACAGGTTATAGATGCCAGACAGAGGATAGAGAAGCTCGAAACAGTTGAGCTACAGCAAAAGGAAGATGCTGAAGAAGATGTTGAAGTTTTGATATGTTACCCAGAGAGTGGACCATTACTTTTTGAAAGTGATGAAGAGCTAGAGGAGTTGAATCATATGAATGATTCGAAGCAGCCCGAAGACTTGATGACTGAAGCATCAAATAAGACCGTAAGGTCTTGTAATTTTAAAACTAATGATTTGTGTGTGATTGCAGGTTTGGAAGAAGATAGACAGTCTTTTAAAGCTGTCAAAGATGTGAAAGAGTACCTTCCAAAAGATGAAAGTTTTGAAGCAGAGGCTGGGAAAGAATCAGTTCACTACAGTGGACAAATGCTGGAAGACATCATTGAAATAGTTGATGAGAAGGGGAGACTAGCTGACAGTCTCAAGAGTTCTTTGAGTTTGGATCAGCATACTGATATGCTGACAGAAGAAGAGAAATCAACGCAACATACTGAAGTGTTGCTAAAGGAAAAAGAGGTACAGAGGCCTTATTTTTTTTATTATAATGATTGTCTTATGATTGAAGATGTTGTTGCAGACGCTGGAACATATTTGGCACAGGTGGATAGCCAAATGGAAGAAGGAGAGGAAGAACATCTACTGAAGGATGTTAAGGATAGATTGCTGAAGAAGGATGACAAAGCAGTTGTCATAAATAATAATAAAAAAGAAATTGCAGATGATGAGCAAAGGAATGTTGCAGAGGGACAGGAAGTTTGGGAGGCCGCAACATTTATAGTAGCAGCAGCAGAAAAGGTGATCAAAACAAGTGAAGAACAAGCAAGAATGAGAGTTCAGCAATCAAGAGATAGAAACAATCAGCAGACAGAGGACATACCGGACAGAGAAATTGAGTTGATAAGGAGGTTAATGATAAAAACATCCCAGAGAAAGACAGCCAAAAGAAAGAAAAGGAGCGACAACAAGAAAATGACAGTGAAAGATTGCAAGAGTAGAGCAAGTGGAGCATTACAACACAAAATATGGAAACCTGGAGGACGACAGCAGATAACAACAGTAGTAAAGCAATCGACAAGCACAGAAAGATTACAAAATAAAATTTGGGATCCAGGAGGAAATATCCAGACTTATGACCAGGTGGTCATGAATTGTTTTACATGGGGAGTCTGACGCAGGAGCATCAAGGGTGTTTTTTTATTTTGTAAATATGTTAAAATGGGGTGTGATGATTTTTAATATTTTATTAATTAATTTGAATAAAATAGGAGAAGGTGAGGATTTTTGTAAATATCTTTTTATTAATAAAAGGATATGAGGGAATTTAATTAGTTGAAGGATTTTAGGGATAAAGATCTATCCTCTAGGGATGTTGAGAGATTTAGGGGTTTGTTGAGGAATTGAAGGGATTGAGCATTTAATTAAATGATTTTTTTAAATTGTATAAATAGAAGGGGGTTTTGAGAGAAAACACATTGAGGTTGTGAGTGAGAGTGTGGTAGAGAGCTGGTTTTGAACAGCCAAGGCTGTAAGCCTCTGGCAATTTGTAAGGGCCAAGAACGTTGAATATTTGGACAAGAAGGTCAGTTTGTAAGTATGTTAATTTTTTTATGAAAGTGTGATTTTGAGTTATGCGCCTTAATGGACTGGTTTATGCATGGTTAAATTCTGCATAAGTGAGCTTTCGAATGTTGGTTATGGTTTGAGAGTGTTAAATTTGTGATTAAGAGTTAAATCATGCGCCCTAGCTGAGTCTTTATGAATGATTGAAATCCATAATAAAGAGATGAAGTGATGAATCTATGGTAATAGACTTGCTGGCAACTATTTGTGGAAATCGATAAACATTTGTGTTGAAATTCAAAGTGTAAATTGAAGTCATGGAATTGGAAATTCGATCGCTATGGATCGATTTCAAGGAGAAAAACTTCTGTATCAGTGAATTGTTAGTTATTGTTTGAAAGAGGGCGTTAGTGTATATGATTGCCAAGAGCTCTGTATGACCATCTCTGAAAATGCAGTACATTGTCCTTGTAAAGAATAATCTTCACAAATTTGAACAAAACGCATAGAGAAATTATGAAACGCTGGTTGTTTAATTAAAAATATGGAATGAAAGATGTTTTAAATCAGAACGTATAGCAGTGTTTGCAGCGTAAATATGTCTGGCTTTTAAATGCTGCAAGAACAGTAATACGTTGAATTTCATATGGTCTAAAGTCCAAATAGGTTGCAGAAGAATGAATGCAGCGTTTAATGAATGCCGGATGGGTATTTCAAAAGAACTAAACAACGTTCGATTGACAGACTTTTTGAATTTGCAGAACTGAGATGATTTCCATTTTGTTGGGCTGAAGAAATTGTGTTAAATGATAATTGAATACGTAAATCTTCTTATGGTAGATGCGGGTCTTGGTGTGTCGAATCGTGGATAAATTGCAGGAATATCCAGCGATATGATATCCAAGATTGTATTTATTAAGTTGTTGTGATTGCAGATCGATCTGTACATTGGGTGATCGCTGTGATGGTTACAGGTGATTGCTCTTGATTTGCAATTAGCGCTTGTGGATTGCAGATCGATTCTTCTATTATTGTGTTGTATCGATGTGATCAGTTACAGTGACAGGTTCTGCGTGCAAGAGGACGATGTGTATAAATGAAGTGCAATGAAACTTGGAGAGTCGATTTTATGGAAGGCGCTGAGCTGGTTGGAATATGTGTGAACAGTTACTTTTAAAATGAAATTGCCGAACGCTGGTGCAGAGAATAGATCAGAACAATTTTTCAGGTCTATGTCAGTATAAAGGTAAGCACGTTAATATGAATTCTGTAGGAGATGTTTTTCAAATGGTCTACACAGAAATTGATGGAGTTAAGTGGATTAAAACAAAGGCGCATTTTCTTTGTTGATGTTTTGATTGTGAAATGCAATTCGACAAATAAAAGCTCTATGTAAATGAAAATGGAAATAATGTTATGAAAGCATGGTTTGTGTGGATATAAGCTGAAGAGCTTGCATGTGGAAGTGGTTGTGTAACAAACAATGTCAAGTTGAATTAAAACATGGGACCTTTGATTGTGAGTTTGGACTTGGGATTGCAGATTGAAGTTTTGTAATAAGTATTTGGAGTAATGGCATAGAAAATGATTTTGAATCATGGGTTTTTTTTTTAAAACATAGAGAAATTAGTGAACAAGACTTCCGCAGATTTAAATTGTTGAATTGGTGAGAAAGGGAATTTTCTCAACAAGAAATAAGAATTGCATTTCTGACATGCAATATAGTGTGATTCTGGGGTTTGCAAGTTGAGCCTGCATCAGCTAGAAATTATCCAATTTCTCAAATATATTCATCCTGCACTCCTTTTCCACATGTCCATACTTGTTACAAGCATAACATCTTACATGACCAGAAAAATAAGCATACGGATCATAATATGTTTTTCTATTCTTTCTTCTATTGCAATCAGTTGCTTTATGACCATACTTGTTACATGAAAAACAATATCCCTTGAAGAAACCATAGTACCTTTCTGAGTAGAATCTGTTTGTTTGTGACTGGAATGATCTACTTCTGCAATTGGCTACAACATGCCCATAATTATGACATTTAAAGCATTCAACATTATTGATGCTTCTATAGTTAGGAGGGAATGATTTCTTTTGAGAGTTCATGATTGTCGGTTGACCTTTTGATTCTTCCAACACTTCAGGTTTTGTATTGATATCCTTTGAATATTTAGCACTTCCTTGTGAACTAGATTCTCCTTTAACAGTTTCATGAAAACCAAGACCAAATTTAACAGAAGGAGACCTTTGACTACTAAGAATATTATCCAGAATCTTAGTACTATCTTGAAACCTCATGAGTTTATCTTTTTCTTCTAATTTACCTTTGAGAATATTTACCTCAACCTCCAATCTTTGGCATTGCTTCTTCATAATTTCTTCAACCCTTTTTCCTTCTTCTACTTGATCATTCAATTTTATAATCTCTTCTTTCAACCCATTTTCTTGTTCTTCAAAAATTTGTAGAAGTTCTTCATTCTTCTTATTTGATTTTTCCGGATCTTCTTTGAGAGAGATGATTTCTGCTTCAAGTTCTTCATTCTTCTTGTTCGATTTTTTCAGATCTTCTTTGAGGGAGATGATTTCTGCTTCAAGTCCTTTTTCTTCAAATGATTGTAGAAGTTCCTCATTCTTATTATTTGATGCTTCGAGATCTGCTTTCAGAGAGATGATTTCTGCTTCAAGTCCTTTACTTCGATTGGTTACATTATCGTATTGTCTTTGATACATTTCTATCCGTCTTTGATACATTTCCATCTGACCATTCATCATATCTATCTGTTCTTCCATTCTAGAGATCATTTCTTTGTAGATATATTCTTTCTTATTAGATGATCTTTGTTGTTCTTCAACTTTAATCTTGAGAGCTTCTTCTAGATCCATAACATTACTTTCACTATCTTTACCATTGCTTGCACAAGAAAGTGAATCACAAGAACAACATTCAATACCTGTTTTATCTTCTTCATTTTCTGTTGCACATGTTTTTTGGGATATCTCCTTGTGAGTAGCCTTCTTATTTTGCTTCCTTCCCATTGCGACAGATCTCCTTCAAGCGATCAAGCTTCTACAAAAGGACCTGCTCTGATACCAATTGTTGGGAAAAATACTGAGAGGGGGGGGTGAATCAATATTTAGGGAATACTCAAAAATTTTTACTTTTTCATACTCTAAAACCCATATGCTACTTTAGTGAAGCCAACTCGCGTATACACGTGGATATCCTTTATACAACTCGTGTATACACAGAGATCTTATTATGCATTTAATTCTTTACTTGGATCTATGCATCATTTATTCATCATATGTTTAGTTAGCAGTAAGCATGTGCATTAATAAGAGAATAAACCATCACACATAAGCAAAACACATGAACACCAAGATTTAAGGTGGAAACCCAATTCGAGAGAAAACCACCACTGCCGTCGTCTCAGTCTTCAATATTTTATTATAAAGAAAACATCGTACAACCATGTAATGGCACAGACTCATACCAACACACAGGCACCCACCTGCAAAAGCCTACAACCTTCTCTCGTTTACCAGCCTCTCCTGGAAGGGAGCCACAACCCCTTGCTCTCATTTACCAGCCTCTCCTGGAAGGGAGCTATAACCCCCTGATCTCGTTTACCAGCCTCTCCTGGAAGGGAGCCACTACCCCCTGATCTTGTTTACCAGCCTCTCCTGGAAGGGAGCCACTACCCCCTGCACTCATTTACCAGCTACCACTGGAAGGGAGCTACAACCCCCTCACTGAAGGCTTCGACCCTCAGCACCACCATGGACCACGTTTCATCAATTTTCATACTGGATCCAATAGCTTCCATACAACACATCTTTTAGGCCTCTTTTCATCATATTTTTAGACTGGACCCACTCCACACATTTAAGCTCATAATACATCAAACTGAAACTTATAACCTCATCAATTCATTCATTGATTCATCAACCAATCAACCAACAAATTGATCTTCAATTAACATAATTAGCAGCATATTCATCATTCAAACAACCCAGTTCTGTATGAATATATCATTGACAGATAGCAGTAACACATCAGAACAGATCAGACATTTCATACCACATACTTGAGTAAAACCCTAGATTCCATACGCGCTTTTACTTCACCGAACCTGTGTATGTACACGCTTTCATACAGACCAACCCGTGTATACTTCAATGCATTATTCTGAAAACCCTTTCTGCCCATACACGCTTTTCCTTAAGCATACCCGCATATACATGCGCTTTTGCTGAAGCGAACCTGCGTATACATTTGTAACTTTTCAGGACTGTGTAGCTCTTCAGATCAGATAAATAACTCATATTTCATCCTTCACTTCAGAACTTATTTCGCCTCATCTCAGATATAAACATTCCATGAACAGATCTAGGAAATACATATACATTTCAGATCTAGAGATTCCTCTTCATCATTTTCTTCATAGGTGCATCATAGATTCAGATCTATCAATCAATAACAGAGTTCAATCCATGCAGATATTCCTTAGAGAGATTTATTATTCACAACCCTTACTCATGCCCTCTTTGCACAAAAATCTTCTTCTCGTTATATATATTTACCCTTTATCAATACCATGAGCCAAAACCACACCACTTCCGATGGTATTCCTAGACGGGATCAAATATATAATCCAGCGCTCAATACAATGGGTCAATACCATGGTAACACCCCTGGATTTATAAATTTAGAGTGCAAATATACATACGCGACTTGGCACGTAATTTTCCGTGTGCATACGCTACTTCTACTTAACAAACCCGCGTATGCCTTGTGACATGACTTATTTATCATTTCTCTGACACTTTACTGGAATTCCTTTCTTCTGTTACTTTTGAGCTAGTCTGTAAATATATCATCCTTTCTTTTAACACATAGATACATCATATTTACATCATTTCCATCAAGGACAACTTCATCAAGCAGATTCCATCAAAGTCAATACATTGTATCACATTGCCAACAATTTCCCCCTTAACTTCATCAAGTAGGTTTTCATCAAGTTATCAAGTAGGTTGCCATCAAGGACAACACTTTGCATCATATTGCCAACAATCTTATTTCATCAAGTAGGTTACCATCAACTTCATCAAGTAGGTTGCCATCATTCATCAAGTAGGTTGCCATCCAAAGACAACTCATCAAGTCAGTTTCCATCAAGGACAACTTCATCTAGTAGGTTACCACATCAAGGACAACACATTACATCATATTGCCAACATTCTCACTTCATCAAGTAGGTTGCCATCAAGGACAACACATGCCAGCAATATCATTTCATCAAGTAGGTTTCCATCCAGGACAACACATGCCAACACCTACAACCACTTTATTAATAGGAGTCTCTCCTCCTAGGGTCAATAATGACATTAAGAAAATTCTCCAACTCTCCAAGCAATACAAGATAGGGGATTGGTACCTATATAGGAATCATACATAAATTATAATATATGGCAGTGAGCTATGTCCTTTCAAGCTACCAAAGTATGTTCCAATGAGGCTCTTTGCCTTAGAATATTTCAGACAGATGATAAATTCAGACATAGTCCATTTTTTCAATGCAAAGAAGAAAGCTCAGCTCAGAATTAAGAGTCAATTAGGTCCTTTTGTCTGCAATTATAGGGATGCAGGAAAAGAAGCTGAAAGAATCCTAGAAGATTATCTCAAATTGCAAAAAAAATTCTACTGGGTACCTTATGACCCAAGCAAATTTATTTGTGATAGGAGAATGAAAAACAAATTATCACCATACCTTCACCATAGAATTCCAGAGATTGAACAATTTTCCAATATGGATGAATGGATGGAAGGGACCTTAATAGAACAAGATAGTGAATAGGTCAGTGTTGAAAATTTTATGAAATATCTTGAGAAAATACTTGACCTGGATTCTTTTGGACAGGTGCAAAGACCAGGAAATGGTCCTTCCTCTGCTAGAGCCTCTTAGAAAAATTTGCAGGAAATTAGTGCATTAGCCACAGTAGCATCCAAAGGGAAGGAAAAGGAGACTGATACACAGGTTTCAGAGAAATTCACAATGACAGAGCAGCCTAAAACTTCCAAGGAATAGACCCAAATACAGACTTCTCCTACTCAGATCAATGTGGCAAAAATTTCAATTTTGAAAACTCCTCTCAATGAAGAAAAGGGTAAGAAAAGAAATGTAGAAACAACTACCCCTATCAGTGAATCTTCAAAACAACCTGATATCAAAAAAAAAAGATTAAATCCTCTTTCAAAAGTAGAATTTGTTCAAGAAATCCCTGATAGTCAGAGGAGAGAAGAATTAGATAGAAAAAAACATGCACAATCAGTCGAAAATCCACTAATTCACAAAGAAAAGAGCTACAAAGGAAGCAAAGTGCAGAAGTATCTTCCTTCAAACCACCAGTGAAAGATGCTTGGGATATTAAGAAGACATTTATAAATATAAAGGCTAGAAATTATCCATTAAGACTTCAAGTTTATAATCAATATCTGAAGATGGCTCCTAAAAAGCAACAGAGATTGATGTCAGCCTATGACATCCTGCAGGGTAAAATGTTGATGAGTCATTTTAAACCCAAAGTGTAGTAGCCTCAAGTAGCTGCAGATTATGTCAAAACCAATTTTGAAATCATAGCAAAGGATATTCATCCTTTGGATCAGATTGAGCTGCACAAACAAACTGGTGAAATGATTTACTCAACTTTGATTGATAAATCAATGGTAGCCCATAGATTGCAAAATTCCTTGGAGAATACTAATGCTCAATTGCATCTTGAAAAAGCCTCTTCCTAGGCTAAGGATAATAGAATAAAGACTTTGGAAGAAATAATTATTGGATTGGGTCATAATCCCAAAGATGTCAAAGGTATAGAAGCCTTGATCAAGAAGAAAGATGATGATATTGCAGCCTTAAGGAAACAGCTGAAGTTTCCATCTTCAAGGCATCCACAAACTGCAGAAATCATAAAGAAAAACTCTAAAGAAGAATTGATGGATTTTCTCTTGAAACTGAATGAGCAACTAAATAAGACTAAAAAAGAACTTGAAAAGGCATTAAAGGACAAGCAGACAAATATTCCAGCATCTACAACAGAAGTAATTGCAGGTACAATAACAATAGGTTAGCCAACAGAATTATCATAGGTCAACACTTCCAATTTAAGCACTGAAGAATTAATAAAATCAATGGAGGAATTGAAACTCCAAGTGACAGAGCTCTAGAAAAAAAGGTATAGTTTATTACCTTAGAACAAAAATATGATCTCTCAAAGAGGAGTGTTGCAGAAAAGACAAGAGAGATCAACAGATTAGAAAAATTGGTGAGAGCATTAGAAAGGGATCTCACATTGGAGAAACCTTTGGGAGAAATCAAATAAATTATTTGTACCAACATCATTCAATCAATAAAAGATGTCTAGCCATCAATCCAAATAATGTATGAGCAGAATGATTTAATTAAATTGGCTCTGGAAGAAATTCTAAAGGCAAGAGAAGAATTAGGAAACATGCCTGAGGAATCCAATGAGCTTATACAATTTTTGAATACCAAGAACAAATATCAACTTGAAGAACTAGGCATCCAAGACAGAACAAGAACAATTTTAGAGATTAAAAGATATTTTACTAAAAGAACTCTAATGCAGAATCTAGAAAGAAGATGCTCTGATATGTAGGAAGAAATCAATGCCTTTACAAAGAGATTCAATATTTTGCAGAATAAAGGATTGCCAAGTCCTTTAGTTTCAGAGGATAAACTTATGAGCCTGGAAAACTATGTTGGGAAATTGAATAAATATGTTGACAACCAAGCTAGTTCATCGACCAGTTCATCAGTTACAAAAGCATTTCCTACAGGAAAGATTCTTCATGACAATTTGGAAAATTAGTTTTATCTCGAACATGAGGTAAAACACTTATTCCCAATTCAGCCTACTTTCTTCAGATATACAGAGACTGATGAAACTCTGAGGAAGCTTCAAAGAACAAGAATACCAGAAACACAATGGTGGGAAGAGATGTTAGACTTTTTGTAAAAATTATCCTTGCATGAATTTTGATTATTCACTACAGTAAGTCAAGATAAAAAGGATAAAAAGAGATTAAACAGGTCAAAGTGTATCAATACAGGTAAAGAGTATCAGTAAAATAGAGCAGCCAGCACAGAGTTACTAAAGAGGACAGAAACAAGCCAAATCATAGGGCCTACCTCCAACAGATTCATTAAAAAAGGGAACATCACAACATCGATTATCTTTTCTCTTATCCACAAGACCATCTGTCCCTATTTTATTGTAAAATATTCATGAGTCATCCTAAATTATATCTCACTTTGTTATGAGATATTTCTTATAATTTTTTGTATAAATACTCCCTCAATTGGAGTATTGAGGGGTGGATTCTTAGACATTGCTGTAACATTGATTATTTTGGAATAAAGTGTTGTTGGATAAATTTCGTATGGCTAGCTGGATAAGGAATTGATGCAAAAGACTTTTCACATGATTCTTGAGTCAGAAAACGGATCAATAAGTCTTCTATCTCTTATGTTTTAGAGTTTTATACTTGTTTATTATACCATCTGTGTTTCATATCTGAATGATAAACAAAAAGGAATAATTCAGAAAGTGCTTAAGTGCAATCTGTTTTCAATCGTTGTTATTCTTAATGTTTTCTTCTGAACTCGTTTAAATAGTGAATTCTTAATTGCTCCTGTTTTCTAGTTTATTCATTTTGATTATTTAGTAAAGAATTCTTGACTGCTCTTTATTAATAATCATTTAAGTTCCCTCTTTCGAATATGTTGAAGGATTCTTAATTTCCCTTCACCCATTTCGAGTCCATTCCATTCATCTTAGATCTATAATTGTTCCCTATTTGATTACCTTGCCCTGTGAAACCATCCCTTGTTAAGAAACTAAATCCAGTTAAGCCATCTTTCTTTGACTCCATTAGCCCAATGGCCTAAATTACTCAGTCTTACCCTCTGCTATAGAATTTCATGACCCAAACTAAATCAAAATCTATGGACTTTCATAACTAGCCTAATATCTTTCAAAACAAAGCTAAATCTTACAGAGAGAGCCCTCTCTGGGTATAGATTGGCTATATTCTGTACCTAAAAGTTGGTTTGTGGTTACCTCGGACCCCTTTCCTCTTCCAACAACTTCAAGGAAAATCTGAGTGATAACAAGACAGAAAAATTTAGTTCAGATATTGTGAAATTGCCTCGGAAATTCACCTACAAAGAGCTCAGCAATGCTATGAAAGAATTTTTTTGAATGTGATTGATAATCGATAATTGAAAGCAAGGGTAATCCCCTTGTGAAACCCAAATTTCTGAGCATTTTCTAAAACCTGATGACAGAGTCATTGTAATGAACAAGTGCCTAGGTCCATATTACGTCCAAATCTACCAAGCACCAAGATCTATAAAAAAATCCACAGTATCTGCAAACTAAGAAGAAGATGCAGAAAATGTATTCTGCTTACCTGTTCGAATAGTGGTTGGGGTTTACGTCACGGAAAAAATTTGACAGAGCCCATGTAGCATTTCTTATCATTGAAATTCTGGCGGTATCATTCAACTGGGCAAGCACCTGCCTCAGAGCTCCATGATTGAGGGAAATATCCCTAAATGTTGCAGAGTCTCTAGCAATATTTCTCAAAGCCCAAATAGCCTTACACGAACACCAGTTGAACTCAAAGTTGGGTACTAGTTTTTTAAATCAAATTCCAAAATTACAGACATATAAAGATAGTTGGGAGGAATAATTTTATGCCTCTAAAATAAACGTGCTACCTGTTCTTGAACATTATCATTCCTAGAGGTAAGAAGTTCCACAAATATAGGCAGTGCCCCGTAATCAATCATAACCTTTGTATTCTCATAGGTTCCTGAGACTATATTAGTCAAAGCCAAAGCTTCTTCAAACTGCATTATCAATCACAAGGTATCACCATCAAAGCTATGAATTTAAGATAACAATTGATCTACCATTGAAACTATAATTTTAAAATAGATATACCTAGTGATATAGACACCTAGTGAGAGTAGAGGTTAGGAAATTATAATAAGAATTATTACAAGATATCACTCACAGTGCAGTTGATTGTTCATTGTCTATTGTAACTATAGTTTTAAAGAAGACACACTTAGTGATATAGACAACACCAAGTGAGAGCAGAGGTTATGAAATTATAATAAGAATTATTTCAAGATATCATATTACTCATAATACAGTTAATTGTTTATTGTTTGGTGTAATAATTTTTTATTATTTATAAACACAATCAAACATATTATGAGGGACGGTGATGAAATTGACAACGGTCTCATAACAAACCATAACGGGCACATCCCCTGGCAAGATAGACTCTGAATAAGAAAGAAAGCAAAACAAAGTGATTACTTACCTAGATAATAATCATGAACAAGCTTAATATTGAATTATGAACTGTAAAGGAACTTACAAAATGTGACATTACGAACCTGGTCAAGCGCACAAGCAAAAATATCCTGGACATGACCCTGGTTGACAAGTTGTATTGCTCATGATGCAAAAGGATTTGTACCTGCACTGCCAAGTCAATCAAAATCCATCATTATCTATACAATAAATACAATTAATTGATGTAGTATTTTCTACTCTAAGATGCATTCTTATGATAATGTTAGAACATATGTTGAAAATGTCAAAACATACCTGAATAAGCTCCTCTTCATTTCAAGAACAATTTATTGGAGTCACATGAACTTGGAACAAGCCTCCCACGATCTAAAAGAGTAGCAACTAAGTCAACAGTGACTTTTTTGTTGCTACGCTGGATCGAGGGAGGTTTTCTCCAAGATTAAATCACTCCAATAAATTATTCTCTACTAAACAGGGCCAACCACGTGAAGATGGAAGCTCTTATGGCCCCTCCCCCCCCCCCCTTCACATCACTCTCAATTCCCCAATGCCCAATCTATATTTCATTTTTTACTTTCATGAGCATACAAAAAAATATTCAATAACTAATAAAAAACAATTCAACAAAAAGTACGCAAGGAAACATTGAAATTAATGCTTGACATAAAAATAGTATGATAAATGAGTTTTTTATATAATGCAAAAAAACATTCCAAGTATGGTAAAGTTTGTCTTATAATAATACAATATTTTACATTATCAAATTTTATTTTTCTTCTTCCTATTTCTAAAGCTCCTAATTACATCATCAATATCATCGTGCTCTGCTCCTGTTTCGTGCCTTTCGACCCACACTGCAGACCTAGTTACGTAGTCACAATGTCTGGTCTCATCTAGTGACATGGCATCGCCTACAAAAATATATAATATTAAATTTTAATTGTTAGTTTTTAAATATCATTGAACTAGTTCGTTAATATTAATAAAAAAAATTGCAATGAGATTATTTACCTGGTGCACCAGTTGTCACCATTGGGACTGTTGCCCTGTCTTCCTCTCTAGTGGTAAGATCCTCAAGGGAAACATTCTCTGTCATTTAAACAAAAAACGTTATAAGGACAACCATCAAGGTATAATTAGAAAAAATTATAAGTGGAAATTAATTACCATCCCGACCCTCACTGATATTAGCATTGTCAGCCTGGTCCCCACTACAATGATCAAGTTGCACGTGAGGATCATCTACATTTGGCTCTAAAACTGGGTTATTTGCCTCGTCGGTAGTGCTGCTCCCCTGATTTAAACAAAGTTGTTAGACATTAAATTTATGGACGAAAACAAACATATTGAAAGGTTAATGTTTTAACTTATCAGGCATTCTGGATCTTGGGACCTGCCCCAAGCTTCTGCGACATTCAACTATGGCTTGATAGCCGAAATGGAAAGAGATATTTTTATCTTCCTCTGTAGTTTCTGTTCTGAAGTCATCACCCTACATTACATATAATTGTGTATGTTTAATCATATTTGATAGGATTACAAAAACGTTGGAAGGCGATACAATTAATTATAAGATGTTTAGCTACTTAATTACAATTCTTGCAGCTAATTTCAAGTAGCCGCCGTGGCCTAGCTTGTGATGGCCCTTTTTTTCAATCCTAGCTTTGGTTTCCTTCAAGGTGTCAGGCAACCTAGCATCAAAATATTGAGGTCAGATATGACGTAGCACACTTTTAGTTTAGACATAGAGAAAATTAAAGCTATTGAATTAAAGTTGTAATTTACCTTGCGGGTCTAGTTGGCATTTTTCCTTCTTTCTTTGTCCTTTTCTCTTTTCCGTCTTGGATGAGTGCTCTTCACTCAATCTCTAGAACTGTGAGAGGATGCTCATATCTAGGGTTAAACTGCAATTGCGTCCTATAGGTGTCCCTGGTATATTTCAAATATTTGCCGGCTACTCGAGCCACCGCTGTTTTGTCAAATGTGCTGACCCCAAAAAGGGCTTCTAGATAATCTAGAAGTTCTTTTTTCAGGTTGGAATTATGGGAATTCCACCTTGTGCATATGGTTGGGCCAAAAATTACCAACGCATGGCTCTCCAAAAACCTGTAGAACTCATTGTTTCCTACACAGAAAAAAATATATTATCATTAATTAAAAAATAAAAATCATGATAAATATGTTTTAGATAGAGTCAATGAAATAGTTAAAATATTAAAATTTACCTAGGAGTTGTATGTGCTTTATAGGGACACCTTCATCGTTCACCAACAACGTGCCATTAATGGTCCTGTGGATCTGACATGTGTAGCTCCAGGAAACGCAATAATGTAGTTGGCCATATCAACCTCATCACTGCCAACACGTTCAACGGTTGGCTGGGTGTCTACTTGGGCAGGGTGTGTTTCTTGGCTCGCACCTAAAGGAGTAGAAGGTGTACAAGAGGGTTTCTGGGCAATCTCTTGCCCTTGTGTCCCACTACCACCAACACCGAGTTCAGCAAGTGCCAGAAAACACTACATACAAAAGAAATTTTTGTTAGTTTAGTCAATGTAAAAATTAAAAATCAAACTATCACAATTCATCTCATGCAGAACAAAAAAAATGTCCTTTTGAATTTTTATTATTACCTGATATGTTTCTAGCTGGATCATAAGTTTTTTTATCCTCTCTTCTATTTCAGGTGTTTGAGGTGCGTCTATCAAAGTATTAAATTCTGGCCTTGCATCTCATGCCTTTTTCGCAACAAGAGCGCTGGAGATAGAGATGAAGAAAGCTCTTCCTCATATAGGGAATCATCAGGTGTACCATGGCTAGGTGTCTGCATATTTGAACAAAATTGATATTATTTCAATTATTTAAATAACTAAAATACCTGAAGATAGAGAAATGCTGGCACTTTACATGTTCTTCCGCTGGCCTCTTTTCGCGATCATCCCGTCTTGGGGTTGTTCCTATACTGCCCTGATCAGTCTGCCACATTGCAATAAAATTATAAATGTAAAAACTTGAAAACAATATATAACTTGAAAACACAAAATGAAAACTGAAATAATTTCTAATAAGACACCGAAAGACAGAGTTAGAGTTTCAAATATGCCTTGCATTGAATTCAGTCCTGGAAACATGTCATTGCACATTAAGGCACCCAAACAAGAGACGAGTTGATAATGAAGACCTTATTGAATATATTGTTGGAGCAACTTCTAGTAAACTTGTTGTGAAGACCTTGAGGACATTTTTGGAGCAACATTGTTGAAGTTGATGGTATAGCATTGTTGGAGACGATCTTGAAGGGCCTTGAACTGAAGCTTTTGGAGCAACTATTGAAAAATCCTTAGAGCATTTAAGTAAGGCACTTTCTATCTTCCATCACCTTTTTCCTTTCAATATCCTTTAAATGATTTTGTTGATATTTAATGTTTGAAACCACGTTATAATTCCTTGATTATATGTGTTTGGGGAATTTCCCTTTGAAATTACCCAAAAATACCCTGGAAATTTTATCTTCAGGATGCATGTTTGACCCTATTGTTCAATATTTTGATTGATAGTAGTAAACATAGAGAGTTAGGGGGCTCTTGACTTGGTTTGGTTGGGCCATTATATCCCTAACATCTACTAGGGAGAACCCCCCTTGAGTTGGAGGAGAGCTAGCGCGAAGTGAAAAGAGGTTGGTGAGGTGACAATGGGGCTATTGAATTACACATGGTATCACACTTTAGCTTTAGGACTTTATCTTGAGAAGTGCGAGATTTTGGTATATCAATTCTCAAATTGTTTACAACACTATTGTTAAGAACTAATAAGAAGTGATGTTGAGGGGTTTTTGGGTATAAGAAACAATACCATTTAAAAACTATGGTTCTCAGTCCTTGGCATTCCTTCACCTGGGCCTAGGGGCACACTAGAATAATTTCACACTAAACCATGCAAACTTAAAAGTAAATTAACAGATCCATAAAGTAATAATAATCATAATTCCTAATTTCCTATTGTACGATATGATGCAAATTATTCAAACATGAAGTAATGAAGACATGCAATGTCTGAATTTCAAGATTGATGAACCAATACAAGAAGTTAGAAACTACAACTTTGATTCAATACTCTGTGTCCTAACTCCAGGAAGGAATCTAGTTTGTAGTATAGAACATGCATCGTGTATTATCAATTCTTAATTGACAACAACTAAAGGTCATCTACCTCATCAATTCCTTCCATTTTGTGTTTTTATGTTATATTCCTTATAAAAGTGTCAAATTTCTCTCAAAGTAAGCAACCACTGAATAAAATAAAAAATAGTTGAGATATGATTGAGAAATGGTCATTTATTTCTTGAAAGGATCTTCACAATTTCTTTGGTTGTTTTTCATCTCAAGAAACAAGAAATGACCTAAGAAAATATCGTGATGTAATATAAGAAACAACATGGTGCAATGGCCATTTTCAAAGCCAAATGATGTCCATTGAGGACATGGCCTTTATTTGGATCTTGTTTCATAGGAGTTTCGGGTAGAAATGGAAATTTTTTGTACCATTTCCAGTAGTAAAAAGGGAAAACCTTCTTTTTCCATGGGAAATAATTTACCTTTCCTTTTTCAAGATAATCTAAATCACAAAAATATGAACTATACTACACACATTCTTGGATAATGTGAAAGTGGAAAAGGAATACCCTACACAAGTGATGCACACATGTACATTTGAACACTAATAGATTTTTGTAGTTGAAATGCAATGCTTATTTTCATTTAAATGTAGGATTTTTAAAGCAGGGAGAAATAATGGCTGCCAAATTAATAAGCGTTTCTTTGGGGAAAATTTAAATCTTGTATTGGGTGATGAAGATAATAGAGGGTATTGAATCTTGATTCTTGACATTGTGTTTAACTTGAATAAATCAAATGATTATAAATATCAGTGGATGAGTTCTTTTTTCAAGTATGTCACTCAAAACTCTTATGTCAAAGCATTGTATGATGGCTAGCATTTGCTTGTTTCCCTTTCTTCAGTTCAATGTAAAAATTATATTAATATATTGGAGCACGAATGATAACTAAAATTGTTTGCTCTGCAGTATATCCAACCCTAATATTATGAAAATTTTTCTCAAGTGGAGCTATTGGTTATTGATGAAGCAACTACAATTCCATTGCCTGTTGTAAAGGCTCTGCTCGGGCCATATTTAGTGTTTCTGTGCTCTACTGTAAATGGGTAATAATTATAAATGAGACAACCACAATCACAGATTTTGTAACCATTCAGTTTCCATGGATAGTGATGATGATATTAACCCTATATATCAGTGACCTATATCTATATGAGAATGATCTCAACATTGACCTTGATATGGTTGTATGGATGTGACCTTTGGTATGTCATCAAAAAATCCCCAAATCTGGAGAACTAAAGCTCATCACTTTCGATCTGGAGTACTACCCTTGTGATAAAGTTGATGACTTTCGATCTCCCATTCTCTACCACTTTGCACTTCACCTTCAATATAGATCAGACCAAGGGCAATTCGTTATTGGGTGTTGAGATGGATGAGTTTGTCGAACTAAAATCCATAGCTTAAACTTCATGAAACTGGTGGAGTCAAATTCATGCAAGCACAAACACATCTTACACATCCTCTTTGAAACTCATCCGAAAGAACATTGGAATACATCTAGAGAGAACCCTACAGCCTAACACAATCCAATGGAATTGACCAAAAAAACCCAAATAGAGTCAACTCTACTATGGGAGGAAGGGCCTCCAATAAGAACTTACCATTTTGCAAGAGCTGAGGGAAAATGCTGTTCTGCAAGAGCTGAGGGCGAATGTTGTTCTGCAAGAGCTGATGGCGAATGAAAAGGGTGAATGCAGGGCGGATGCTATTCTGCAAGAGCTCAGGGTGACTACTGAGGGCAAATGCTATTCTGCAAGAGCTCAGGGCGAATGTTGTTCTACAAGAGCTGAGGGCGAATGCTGAGGGCAAATTCTATTCTGCAAGAGTTGAGGGTGAATGTTGAGGGCGAATGCTATTTTGCAAGAGATGAGGGCGAATTTCGAGGGCAAATGCTGTTCTGCAAGAGCTGAGGGTGAATGATGAGGGCGAATGCTGTTTTGCAAGAGCTGAGGGTGAATGCCGAGGGCAAATGCTGTTCTGCAAGAGCTAAGGGCGAATGATGAGGGCGAATGCTGTTCTGCAAGAGCGGAGGGTGAATGCACGTGTGATATCAGACATTAATGTAGTTTTTAATAAAA
Source organism: Pinus albicaulis (assembly GCA_034641835.2). NCBI lineage: Eukaryota > Viridiplantae > Streptophyta > Pinopsida > Pinales > Pinaceae > Pinus > Pinus albicaulis. The sequence continues at coordinate 1,319,713,920 of CM076581.1, read as the reverse complement.
TCATTTTTATGTAAATGTTGTTCCACAAGAGCTGAGGGTGAATGCTGAGGGTGAATGATGTTCTACAAGAGCTGAGGGCGAATGCTGAGGGAGAATGCTGTTCTGCAAGAGTTGAGGGCGAATGCTGTTCTGCAAGAGCTAAGGGTGAATGTTGAGGGAAAATGATGTTCTGCAAGAGCTGAGGGTGAATGCTGAGGGTGAATGCTGTTCTGCAAGAGCGGAGGGCGAATGCGCACGTGATATCAGACGTTAATGTAGTTTTTAATAAAATAATTTTTATGTAGCGCACATATAATTTTTGTATTTTTATGTAGCGTGCATATAAGTGTCGTTATACCAACGACGGACAAAGCGTCGCTATTGTGACGGCTGCCTCCAAATTTTGCAATTGCGACACTTAGACATTGTGTCGCACTTGCGACGTTTGGAGGTAGTCGTCGCAATAGTGACGCTTTGGGGCATAGTGTCGCAATTGCGACGTCTTCCTCCAAACATCGCAATTGCAACACATTTTCTAAGTGTCGGTATTGCGACACTTTTCTCTAAACATCGGTATAGCGACGGTTTTGGGCGGGATTGAAAAAATTTGGGGAAATTTCTGACATTTGGTCAAAAGCGTCAGAACTAAGTGTCAGAATTTCCCCCAAATGTACTAGTGGGTGTGTAGAATAAGGCATAAAAGAAACCGACATCGAGAGAGATTTTAGGTCTGTTGCCTCACTAAGTCCAATCCCCTCTGAATTCTTGAGATGTGCCTGACTGAACCCGTCAAAGGAGGCTGCAATGTAAAGGAATTAAGGTTGTAAACTTCATTTCTCTATTATTAATACATGACTATGTTTTTGGTTCCAATTTTTTGTTTAATCATATGCAAAATGTTTGATTCTCCTTGACCAATCGAATAGTTATAAATGAAAGTATGTTTTTGTATGTTGTCATCGTTCACTTGATTTTTGTGCAGGTACACGAACATTATCATTGAAGGATCGCGACGTGTGAAGACAAAGATCAAAGGATCGCTGCTGCAAGCCATGACAAGAGCGTTGCACCAAGGTAGGTCATATATCCCAACTCGTTTTTCATTTATAAGCTAGCTGTCTAAAAGTCCAACATTTTCCCTTGTTGCTAGACCCACCCTAGGGCTAGAGGGATCACCTTTGTTTGCAAAGGGGATTTTCCTGCACAACAACTGGTACTTTTTTTAGGATGACGTAGAAATTAGGGTCCATGGGTGTGAGCTCCCTCCTTACCACTTACCTTTGTTTATGCCCATGAGGATTTCAACTCTGGAATTCATCAAACAGAGCCTTAATGTGGACCAAGTCCATTTTTTTCCTACTAATAAGGGATATATGTTTAAAATTGGCAGGCCCGTGGGGCATTTTATTGTCAATTCCAGGAAGAAATTCAAGGAAGTTGATGGATTACTCAAAAAGATTAATTTTGATCTAAGGGATGTCTAGAATTATTACCCTCATGGTGTCATTTCTAAGAGGAGAGAGAAGATAAAGGCTTCAACATATGAGCATGAATCTAGGCCTGAGATCAAATGGAAAACTAACTTCGATGTCTGGCCTATTAACACAGCGATGGAGATCGAGAATCCAACAATGAAGGATAAATCAAAAGAGAGGATTGTTGATAAAACTAGAGATACAGAGATAGACGATGTACACACCAGTAAAAGGGAAAAAACCCAAGAGACATAAGAAGAAGAACTTGAGACTAGGTTAGTGGAAACAAGGCCAGGTCAACCAGGCTTCCAAGTGAATTTGGAGGACCCATTACATAGTGCTGCCTAATCCACTTCAGAGGTAGTTATTTTAGGTTCAAAGGGAAGTGTAGCTGCTATTGAGTCAAGTTGGCCTCCTAGAAAGGCTATTGAAGAAAGAAAAAAGGTAAAGGAAGAGATGCATCAAAAAATGGAATATCATTCAGTCCCATATCAAACCAGCATTCTGGCTACTATGGACTTAGAGATAAATAAAATGAAGTTCCCACAACAACATCCACTAACATAGTCATTTCCTTCGGGCTCTCAGTTCAAATCCTTGTATGTTTCTCTGGATTTGACAAGTGTCCCCTGCCAGATAATATAATTTTCCACGGGAAAGTGGGAGAGATGTTGTACAATGATCTCAATATAAATTAAATTACTATCAGGAAGGCTGAAAAGCTACTATAGAAAGATGAAAATAGGTTAAAGCAGGAGACAACTAACTCCAGGGATCTACGCATGCAGAACGAGAGCCTCAAAGAGATTATTGAGAAGTTGGGGGTAAATCCAAAAGACAAAGTTCCCTTTGAAACCCTTATTCAGAGTTCCCAAGTAGAAATACAAGAGTTAAGGCACTAACTGAAGATTCCAGGTAGTGAGCATGTGCAATCTAAAGAACTTGCACAGGTGGAAAAAGATAAATAACTGGCCAAAGAAATTATAGAAAGAGATAATGAGATAACACCCCTCAAGAATAAAGTAGCAGAGCTTCAAATGAGAATTGACATGCATATATGTGCAGTAATTGTACCTGAAGATCTCCAAAACCCCACTGAACATCTCACCAAGGCCCTTACCGAACTCCAACTTTCATAAGGGGAGCTTAAAATGATGCAGAATGATTTGGATACTACCCAGAGAAGCCTAACATATAAATAAAAATATATTGATACCGCCAGGACCAATGCAGACATCATCAACAAGAACCTATAGGAAGAAAATGAGGAGATATCTGAGCTAAAAGGGAGGTTGAAAGGAAACATATCTCTACTGCAAGATAAGAAACTTGTATGGGAGGAGATCATAGAAGAAATGAGAAACAACTAGGAGTACATAACTTTGATGGATGAATAGAGGATTGTAATCAAGTACTATGAGTTATTCATATTTTCTGCCAAAGAATATGGGAAAAATAACTCCCAGATTTCCAAAAATTTCATTCAGTTTATGAATGAAAGGCCACTCAGTGAATTGAGACCCATAGACATGGTGGATAGAGTATGCTGTATCATCGAAATATCTAAAGTGGTACAGAAGGAGGAAGTTGAAGCCAAAGTTGAGGAGTGCCTAGGTGTGGTACTGATGGATGTGGCTTCTTTCAATGTTGAGTTTGAGCAGATTTTCAGAGCAAATTTCCTAGTTGTTGGGACTTTGTGGGAGTGTTGATCTAGCAGGATCAATACATTCAAAGACTAGTGGAGGCCAAAAGCAAGGTGGATTCCTCTCATGAGAATACTTCCACTCTAAAGGGTAAGAATGTAATTAATTAATTGAAGAGGGAGTATCCATTATCAGGGTTGGTAAATACCCTATTCCTCCCTATTTTGAACTACACATGTCTCACCAATCTCAAAATCGCCTATCAATGATTCTTCCAGTCTCCTTTTCTAGCTCTAGTGCTTTGGAAAATATGCGAGCAGTTTTTCAATCTTCTCATGCTCTAGATTATCAAACCATCGATGTTGCTTCCACAACTTGTTTATCATGACTAAGGACACTTTTGATTGTGTCGATCATGACACTTTGATTTTATGTATTATGTAAATATTTTTATTTTAGAAGAAATAATGTTAGTCAGTTAGAGTTCAGTTAGTACATTTGTGCCACAAAGCACACTCATATTTTTGCTATGATGATTCACTGTTAAAAATAACAAGAAATAATACTTTGTAGCGATTTCTCCCATCTAAGGCCCTATAAAACAATTTTATGATACATAACCAAGGGTTTAGAATTTTGGTCTTTCAAGAGAGAAGCTCTGTAAAATGTCAATGAAATGTATGCTCTGTGGAAGATTAATGCAATTTTTTGTTGAATGTGTAGTATTTATTATTTTATGTGTTTATTCCATATGTTCTCACTATTCTTCTGAGATTACATGTAATAGTAGTTTTTGGATATGTTTTCATGAATTTATGGATTCATCTAAGTCTAATGTTGATTAAATATTCCTATATTGATATGAAATGTAATCCTTAAAATGTGCTCCATGTATCTTGGCATTCCATTCAAATGTTTGTCCCATCCATTTCATGTTGAACTTTGATGCACCAGATGCTTAGTATAAGCCCTATGTATTAATTTTCTCTCCTTTTCAAGTCCTCTACCCAATATACTACACATGACTAATAAGTTGCAGGTTCATGTGATGTTGGCTGCAATGAGTCTGGTATTAATGCTTCTTTGAATAATAGTTTGCATCTGGCTTTTCATTTCTCACCTTAAGGAAGGTTCTGAATCAATTTCATCCCAAATATGTTAAATAATCAGCAAATATATAAATCACTCATCAATATGTCCTAGGCATTGGTTTCTCCTCAACCCAGGGGTTGTATTTAGGAGCTACAACAACTCTAAATGCATGCCAGCCTCCAAAAATGGAGTTCATAATTGGCTTTAAAAATGAATATTTAAATTTGAATCCCCCCCACAATTCAACTCGGTTTACCTCTCTTAAAGGTACCTTGACCTTATAAATATAAGGAATATTATACCTCCAAAATATACATATCTTCGTTGATATTCTATGAATTTTCAGAGTGTATTGTGGCCTTGTGGAGCAACATATCATCATAAGAGTGGCCTGAAGTTTCAGTTAGTACTTGCACATTTTTCTCTAGTTTTTTGGTCACGAATATTTTTTGGAAGGAAAATGAAACCCCACCTCCATATTTGAGTGATATTATTTTTTTCAAGGGTTTCACTTGTTTATGAGGCATTTAGCCTCCCCATCAGAATAATCTGAATTTGTTTTGGGCAATTTCACTTCATATCTCAGGACAATTGTGGCACATTTTTTTTCTTTTGGGTTTAAGGGATTCACTAAATTTTTCTTGAGCACTATTATACGAAGTCTTAGTAAACTCTTGAAGATAATTCAGCACCATGTTAGGGCTTATTTTGAGTGGAAAATATGTGATTTTTTAAGAACTTTTTGGAGTAGTGTGAGAAATCCAAATATGAGGTAACCTAGGGAGATATCTAGGCTATGTGATAAGGGTATCCTAAGAAACATTGTGACAAGTCCTTCAACTTTTACTATGAATTTCATGTGATACATTAATTCATTCATGTGATACATCTATGCTTTGACTGCGACTTGTTGTATTAGATCTGAAGTAGGTACATGAAGGTCAAATAATTTTTATGCTCAAGGAATAATTTTGTTGCTCATATTTTTTTAAGACTAATGTGAAGACATCTCTTAGACTGATCCTATGCTCCAAATAGGGAAAATCCGAATTGAAAATTTGAAGCTTCTAACTTAACACAAGTTGATTTGTATGGCACAAATATTCAACCCTTGATCTCTATGGTTCACTTAATCTTTGTGGCACATAAATCCATGATTTTTTCATCTTAAATTTTGGTTCAAACCCAAATTTTATTGCAAACTAGTACGAGGGTATCTTAGGTAGAAAATAAGTGACTATCCATTTCTCCTTCAGGCTGATTCATCAAATTTTGCTTCAGCTTTGTATCATCTCATAAGTTATGTATCTCAATGTGGGATCAAGGATAAAGGTTTTTTCATGGGTTGTTAACAACATCAAGAAATTTTCCAAGTATCTTAGGAACATGTGCAATGTTTGAGAGACAGATCAAAGGTATTTTGTATCAGTCCTATAGAATTATCTAGACTCCATTTGGTGGCATAAATATTACTAAGCTTCAATTTCTCTATAGTACAATTCATACATCTTTAGGTCATAAGTCTAATCATAGGTAAAGTATATCATTGTATGATTTGATATTCTCTCATCAAGAAGTTTTTCAATCACATTGCATTACGAGAGATATTGAACATAAATAGTCATTAACCCTACCATACAAAACTATGGTTTACTTGTTGTAAATGGAGAAGGAAATTACATCTACACACTAATATTGTGGAACTTCTTTAGTCATGATCATATGAACAAGAGCATCTACTAGTCAGTGTCACACTTGACATCTGCACTTTTAGTGTCAGTTTGATAATTTTCAAGACGCAGCTAAGAGGTTCAATTATTCCAAAATCCTATGATCCTATGTTCATTAAGACAAAACTTCAGACAAATTATAGTTAGACTTGTGGCATATGGGATTGTTCTTGTGGGATCAAGCTAACAATGATAATAGTGTCATTTCTATAAGATTGTGATAGTGATATAAAAATATTAGGGACTGGGCATATTTTTATGGCTATGCGTTCAACCCACTACTACTAGGGTTTGTCAACATATATATATGAAAAGTAGTATTTGATTTATTTTTTGAAAATGAATTTATTTTTTCTATTGACGACCTTATGCCAGTATTACAGATACACAAAGCTAGTAGACAGTTTTCATTTTATTTATCTTATTGATCACAAGGGGACCCAGTTTGAAAATTGTGAAACATGTTCCGCTTGATAAATAGGGTGGCAGGATGGTGCAAGGTTGGAGAGTGAATTCTCCTTCAGGTTGGAGCATGAGAATACTTCAGGGTGATAGGGTGGTGCTAGGGTAGGTTGGAGCTTGTGTAAGGTGTTACATCATCCTTTCAAATGGAGCTAATAAAACTACGTCATCAGAGCATCCTATGACTTAGAGGTGGTAAATTAGGGTGTTGGTGAGTCCTTCAGGTTGGAGCCTCCTTTTGTTGGTGCTGAAAAACTTGGAAGTTGGAACTGTTAGGGTCCTATATTTTATAGGATAGATTGATAAATATCTGTTGATTTGTCTAAATATGTTGTAAATAATATTTCATCTTTAAAATTATTTCCAAGAAAAGAAAAGAATAATAGAAAAAAAAATAGAAAATGAAAATAAAAATAGAAAGAAAAATGGGATAAAACAATATACATTTGTGAAAGAGAAGAATAAAATAAAAATATAAAAAATGAAGAAAAACCCCTAGATAAGTGATCTAGTCTGAAATTCCACTTAAACAAATAAAAATGATGTTTTAGAAAATACAAAATAAGGCTTGCTAGTCTAAGTGCAGCATAAGAGAAAAATTAGAAAGTTTAATTAGACTAATCACACAATTTAAGCATGATTAGTCATGTAATAAAGTGAGTTTTTGGGTTTCTTAATTAAGTGTGACTAATTAGTTTAATCACACCTTAATCGTGATTAATTTCATGTAATGAAGTGTGCGAATTGAGATTTTGTCGCTTTGCAATACATATCTGGTAAGTTTCAACGGTTACGATCTGGCCTACCCAGATCAATGACAGACACACCACTCCGCACCCCCCAAGTATGTTTGATGGTTATCCAACAAGGGGGGTCCGGAGCGGCGGTCTCCCAAATACCACCTTTGCTACATGTCACCCCCTCTTCCACTTCACATCCCCCTTTCCAAATAACCTTTACTACCACTACCCCTCTCTGGGCTCCCCTGAATCTGCTTCCACTTACCGCTTGGCCACCCGACGTTGACCCTACTCTCACCGCTCCACTCCTCCATCACCACATTTCAAATTTTTTACCCTATACCCAATCGCCAAGTGTCCCTCTCTCCATTCTTGTTACAAATTTACCGTTTGACAATAAATCCCCCCCATCCCTTGCTCCATATTTCCGTTACAATTAGCCGTTTTCTCATTTAATTCCCTTGCTCCATGGTAATGGAAATTTGATAACAGTACTCAATAGTAAAATATAAAAACCTGTATCTCAAATTGTTGAACTGGTGTTCACTGAAAAATCTACTTTTTCAAAACATTGTACCTCTCTCACATAGCTTTAGTTTCCACACAACTAGGATTAGGGGAAATTTTAAGGATGAAAAATCATCTTGAAGTTTAAAAACATTGACGAATCTCACTAGTTCCTAATATGCAAATTATAATTTTTTTATTGATGTTTATTGATGTATTTATATACACTCTTTATATAATGTTTTTTATTTTTAAGGTACAATAATTTTATATTGTAAAATTTGGACGAATCATCTTTATAAAAAATGGAAATTGGCGAATCTTTTTTTTGGAAAATCATGGAAAATTAGCCCACCTGCGAATATTAGCCCCTAAAAGTTTCCATGACTAGGATTATGTCCAACTCTTCATCTAAATGTTCAAATGATAATTCACCAGGTAATTATAGTCAAATCCATTCCCTTAAATTATGTCTTCAAACAAAAAATACACACCTAAATAAAACTTCATGATGCCTCCAACCGTTGATTTGGACCATCAACCTCTGGTTGACCAATTATACCAAGTCACAAAGACCAATTATGAGTTGAAAATATACTAACTCCACAATTGGCTCAAACAAAAATATCTCGACGTTAATGATGAATTGGGATTGTGGGACTCATTCCTGCCCCAATTAATTTTTCCCCAAACCTATTATTTCCCTGAGTTTATAACCTGGTGTCAGTTCAGATACATTCCTAGTCAGAGGGAAATTGTGGCCCACAATGGCAAAGTTATCTTTGCCATTAATGGTGTTTCAATCTCATAAATTCTCCAAGTCCAAACCTATGATTCCATGTAGCCTTCACCCAGATTGTCTCATGGAAATATACAAAAAACTTGACTTCCCCTAGAGGGCCAAAATATTTGAGACTTTCTTACCAAAAAATGCTCAATTACCCAAAACAAACCCTCCTTATCCCTCCTCTATGTTCCCTAAGATGACCAAGAAAATAATGTCCATCGTTTCATGTTGATTAGGTTACCACTCTGACCAATGGGTCGATCAAATTATTTTAGCCTTTTTTTTCTTTTCTTTTCAGCAAGCGAATACCCCCTTATCCTCTTTTGTTATAACGATTTTTTAGCCAAATCCATCCATGAACAGTTCATGAAGTTTTCAATTGAAGGAGTATTGAAATATGTTGATATCTTATTGTATTTATTTCTCTACTATCAATCAAACATATTTTCTTTCCATTTACAAAAATTAGGCAACCAAGGAAACCCTCAATCAATTATTCACTAGAACTCCCTGGTCAGAAAGAATAGCACTAAATACACATTTAGTGACTTTGTCGATCAATTTTTACAAGTGGATATCGGTTTATTAAACAATGATGCAAAACCCATAATACACCCAGAGATCAAGAGAATAATGCACTTAAGTGACCAAACTAAGAGAGGGGATTAGTATTTATACCAAAGTTATATAGAGATCATAATGTATGGGTGTGAGTTACCCCCATACAAACTCCCCAAGTTTGTGCCAATTCACATCTTTTCCTTGGAGTATATTAGTAAAATGATCAACATGGACCAGCTACACTTTTTGGTAGCAAAGAAGAAGATGCAGTTCAAGATAAAGACTCAAGTTCGCCCCTTCATATGCAATGCAAGATCAATAGGACAAGACGCAGATGCCATTTTAAAGCAGATGAATTTCAAGTACAATTTTACATGGTCCTATGATCCTTTTGGAGTAATTTAAAAATTAAGGGTAGAACAAAAGTATGCTCCTTATACCCACACTCCCAAACTAGAGATAGAACAATATATGAATCAAGAAGAGTGGCAGGAGAATACTTTGCAGGAGGCCGAAGAATAGGAACTTTCGACTTCATATACTCCAGTACCTTAGGAAAAACATGAAAAGAGACTCAGGGAAAACATTTCCCCTTCAGTATCAGAGATTTCAGCAAAGGAGTTCAAAGTGTACAATAAGAGACAGAAGAACAAATACATAGGAGAGACACAACAAGAAAGGTCATAACAACAAGAGCCTTGTTCTAATAGGCTTATGCACACCATCAGTTTCAAGGAGAGAGGAGATCATTCCAGGAACTCCTATGATCCCAACAACAATAGATACACCAATTTCATCACCAACGGGAGAGTTGGAGAAGAACAAGAAAGAACAAAGTATTTTTTCTAAATACAAAGAAATTAAAAAGAAAAATGAGATGCCCAAGGCTTCTACTTATAGACATTTTTTGAAGCAGACAACCACCTCCCAACATAGGCTTCTTTCAACTTTTGAAACAAAGAAGGGGAGAATGTAAATTGCTTTCCTGGAGCCTAAAATTTCTTAGCGCTGATCCGCATATGACTAAAAACCATCTATTTTCTCTTTTGATATAGAGATGATCCATCCCATTGATCAAATAAACCTGCACCAACAAATAGGAGAAATGTTGTATTCAACCTTGACCAACAAGGCAATGAAAAATTAAAAAATTGCAAGCTTCAGTCATTAATATCTAGTCTCAATTAAATCTTGAGAAGATATACTCTTTGGTCAAAGACACAAAGATTAAATCATTGGAGGATTTAGTGATAAAATTAGGATATGATCCTAAAGATGTAAAATCTACTAAGGAAATTATAAAGAGTAAAAATTCATACATGGTAGCATTGAGGAAGCAGCTCAAGCATCCATCCACTGAAGAACCTCAGGCAAAAGAAATTGGGCACTCAAATCAAGATAAAGAATAATGTTTAAAATCATCATTGAAAAAATATCCAGATTAAACAAATGGAGGTTGAGTTGGATAAATTGTTAAAAGAAAAGGAGTACTCATCTCAGCTAGTAATTGTTCCACTCACAACAATTCCCATTCTAGGCACAATTTTAGTAATAGGGAAAGCAACTGCAGAGGAATCAAATTCGACAATGGTTTCAACAAAAGAGGGTAAATAAACCACTACAGTAACATACCTAACCAAATATATGGAAGACTTGTCCACTAAAGGTCAAGAAATTGAGAAATTAATTGAAAAAATGAATATTTTGTAGGAGCATAAAATAAAAGTAGACACCACTTATCTAAAAAAATTACAGAATACATATTAGCTCACACATAGGATTTAATATTTAGAGAACCAATCCATCATGGAAAACACTATTGCACAATCTAAGGAGAGAATTTGGGTGGAGATAAATGAAGCTATCACTAAGATACGGGAATTAATCGAAATCATCTTTCAACAAGATGAATTAGTGCAAAAATAAAAGGGATAGATAGTTGATGTGAAGAAAGACCTTGGCACTAAACCAAGTGATGCCACTTCTCTGATAAAATTGTTGAATTCAAAAATTAGAGTGGAGTTGGAAGAGTTGGATGTAGAAGACAAAATAGATACCATATTGGAAATAAGAAGGGTTCTCACCAAGAAAAATTTGATGCTACAATTGGACAACAAATGTAACAATCTGGAGACTACTACATAGAAATTCCACCAAAAAAATTAACTATTTCATCAGAAAGGTATCCCTAGACTGGAAGGAATGAGAGGTAAGTTAGTCAAGCTCGAGGATTATCAGAAGAAAATATACACTATTGTTGCAGATAAATAAAAAATTTCCAAGATCAGAGGTACAATCACAGGGAAGGAATTCATGGAAGGCCTCAACTATGACTTACTAATTAAACATGAGAGCAGTCATTTGTTTCTTTTTAAACCTACCTTCTAAAATTATGTGACCTATCAAAGCTTAATAAAGTCGCCACTTCTAGATGAAAAGAGACGGTAAAAATTATATGAATTACTAGAGTAAAACAGTCATCAAGCCTAAAAGAGGAAAGCAACATTAGGGTAGCTATTTTTCAGGTCCAGCCACCAACAACAACCCTCAAAGATAGTGCCATCCAGACTTAACAGTTTCAATGTCCTATATTTTTGTAATATTTATATAAAAAAATTATGATATTTTGAGTGAATCTTGATATTTTAAATCAAGATATTTTGTAAAATATTGTATAAATATTTCATAATTCGAAGTAATTTTGTTGGGAATTGTATGAAGAAAGAATAATTTTGATGTAAAGTTGTTCACTGAGAGAAAGGTGATTTTTTTTCAGAAATACAGAAACTTTTTCCCTGATTCATGTGTTAGACGATTTGGTGATGTTTTTACTCATGTGATTGTTATTTCTCTATTTTTCCATATGTCACTTCTTATCTATATTGTTTGAAGAAAATTGTGGGCTGAATTTGTTTAATTACACTCTTCTCTGGCTTATAAACAATATTCATGTTTTCAATCTAATATTAAGTATATAATTCATCTGAGCATGGTCTATATTTAATTGATTCCTAATCTTTTCATCTTATTCACTTCATAAATGCTCCAAATAATCCAATAGTATGCCTACCTTGCCCTGCTACACTTCATATGTTATTTCTAGACTTAATTTACTTAAGGTTTATGACTCCATTTCCCAATGGATTATCCTTGAAGTTTGAATCAAATCTTTCAAAAATCAACCTCTGAACTTAATACCTAGCCCAATACCTTAAATCAACAAATCTAAATCATAAATAGAGATCCCTCTCTGAAGCTGAAAGGGATAGATCCCAACTTCCAAAGTGGTTTTTTCGTCACCTTCGGGTTTCACTCACAACCTTGGGAAATTATAGAGTGATAATATAGTGGCGACCATACTAGGAAATGAACTCAAACAATCTAGATTTAAAATCAATTTATTTTTCCCTGGTAATATTTATTTTTTATGATTAAATCTATTTCAAAGTGTGTGGATGAGAAATATTCCTTCTTAAGGTTGTGTTCCACTTAAAATTATACATATTTTTCATTTGTAAATATACTATTGTATATTTGTCTCCCAAAAGGACATATACCAGATATAATCCAGATCCTAACCCTCCTAAAATTGTTGAAGATCCTGAAAAGTTGGTAAGAAAGAGGAATCACATAGAAATTAAACCAAGTAGTAGCTCCTTCTCAAGAACAAACTCTCTACAAGAAAGTTTTATAACAATTTAAGATATTTATTTTGACTTACAATTTGAAAATAGTATGTTCATATCTAAATCACAGAGTTTTACACCTGAAACTGTTTTGGATGAAGGTCAATTGAAACATTTTCGTAAAATCCAAAAGACACATGCTTCATAATCTGATAAAGACACTATAGAGAAGCTTGAAAAACTTGAAGACATGGTTATAATATTAAATAGGACTATTGAAGGTGTTGATCAACACTCTTTTGTTATTACCCCCTTTTCATTGCCAATTCCTACATTTATTCCACCATCATCTACTACTCAATTTTCATCTACCCCTCTTTTAGCTTCAACTCTTATTCCGAACATACTAATCATACATAATACAACATCCCCATATTCTTTTGCAACCCCTCCACCATCTTCATCAACCACTACTGTAGCATCATCGTCAACTCATATTCCAGTCATGTCAGGATGATATGTTGTGTTGGCATTACAAACCCCATTAAATGACATGCCACAAATATATGCATAGAGAATACCACAATTTGATGGTACATGTCCTATAACAGATCAACACCACATTGATAGGATAAATGACTTCTCTGATCTAGAAGAAGTAGATTATGATGATGAGAAAATGAGGTTGCTTGCATAAAGTCTAATGGGAGAAGTAAAGAAATGGTATAGAACCTTACCAACTAGAAGTACTGTAGATTTTCAATAGTTCCATCAAAATTTTCTTACTATAAGGGAAGTAAAGAAGAACCCCCTTCAAATTCTTGTAGAATATGAAGGTTTAAGAAGGGCCCCAAATGAAACTTTCCAAAATTACTACACTAGATTTAACAATGTTTACAATTCTATTCCAGCTGCAATAAAACCCCCACCTGGATTGGCCCTAATCCATTTTCCAGAAGCATTTGAAGTTGATATGGCTTATTAGTTAAGAGAATGAAACCCAACCACACTTGAAGAGACGCAAAGTAACATTGTTAGTGTAGAGGCTAATTTATTATCCAAAAGAGCTAAGATGAGAACTGAAAGAAGGTTCACTATCAAAGAAGAATCTTCTTCTTCATCAGACTCAAAACTAGATAGTTTTTTCAAAACTATGGAAAAAATGATGGAGAGAATGGTTGTGGAAGATAGTACACCTCCTAGGGAAACTCAAGGAGGGCCTCAAATTCGAAATCCAAATTTTAGAAGACCACAACCTGAGATTAAACAGAGAGAAAAAAGAGGTCAAGATGATCAGCAAATCAAACTCCCTTTCCAAGAAATTTTTTCTAAAGAAGAATAAAAAACTATGCAAGAATTAGAAGAAGATCAAATAAATCTTTTTGGGGAAGGCGAAACATACCTTATTTTTCTAAAAAAAGAAGAATAAGGCCTGTTTCAATATTCATAACCAGAAGATATTTCTGCAAAGTCGCCAGATTATCAAGAAGGATATAAAAATGATATTATGGAAGTAAATAAACAATACAACCTAAGAAGAAAAAATATTGCAGCAAACCCTCCCAAAAAGGCATTCACGGATACACCTTCTACTAGTCAAAAAAAGGAAGACAAAAAGAACGAAACCCCTCAAAAATAAACTCCTAAAAATAAAGAACTAACTATTGAGGAAGTGGAAAGGTCTCAAACCTCTTTTAACATTGAGAATGACCTTTCAAAGGTCAAAATCCCAGTTCCATTGCTTGAATTAGTGAAAAAGGATGTCTATAAAAGTCAAGTTGTAAAGGCACTACAAATTTAGGAAGGAACTGATAGTGTTAATGTAACTGATGATCATCCCAAGTTACTATTCGGACCTAAAGTAGATGGTATTCCACAAGATGGCAATGTTCCTCCATTTTATGTTATTCTAAACATCCATAATTTTACTCTACATAATGCCATGTTAGATTCAAGTGCTTCACACAACCTTATGCCAAAAGAAATCATGGAAAAATTACGTTTAGACATAACAAGACCTTATAAAGACCTTTAATCTGATTCGAATACAGTAAAATGCTTGGGATCAATCAAATATTTGTGTGTTACTCTCACTCAAATCCCAACCAAAAGTTTAGTTATGGACATTGTTGTGGCTATTATTCCTCCTAAGTATGGTATGCTTTTGTCAATATCATGGGGAGAAATATTACAGGGTACTTTACAACTTAACATGATATATGCAACAATTCCTGTTTTTTGGTCAACAAAGAAGATTGCATAGGGAAACCTTAATGAAATATATGGTCAGTAGCCAGGACAAACCCAACAATTTTCATGTTTATTATTTGCATTTGAGACATGGATTCTTTCATTTTTCATAATGGTATTTGTTTGAAAACTGTTTTGAAATGTAACTAGGTCAGTCTTCATGCTAACTATGTAACTATGAAAAGAAGAAGACAATGGTAATAAAAATGTATTTTTGTCTCATAGGTTTCATGAGAAAATATTTTATGTAGATATAATTCTTCTTGATGTCTGTTAGGTTCTTGTCTTCTAAGTGTAAAAAGGACTAAGTGTCAAAGTCATGAAGGATTGATCTGAAAATGTGTGAACTAAATATTTCTCATACAGAGATCGACTGTAGGGGCTTTTATTGGTTATTTCACCTTTCAAAGAAAGGATGAAACCAGAAGCTTCTGGCCCTCTTACAGACTCTGCCTAAAGAAATAGGAAGTAAACACTAAAGCGATCTAGTAATGAAAGTATTTGTTTTCTGATTCAAATTATTCATTAACCAATAATATGAGTGTGCAAGCATGTTAAGGTGTTTTGCAATGGAACAAATGTGTTTTGGAATGGAACAAATATGTTTTGATAAGTGTATAAGTCTTTTTGAGTTAAGAGGACTTATTTCAATTTACTGTTTAAGGTATTAAACTCTGGAAACAAGCAGCAAGAATTCACAGCATATAAACAAGCATCTGATAAGGCAGTTCACCCCTCTCTTGGGCTACATCTGTTGGGTCCAAAAGCCCCCAAATGGACTTTTCCCTTCTCTATTAATGCTCAAAAATAGTTTTACACCATGAAGAAAGCCTCAATAGGCTGAAATAGCTGCTTAAACAAAATTAGAGTGTTGGAAACAATAAAAATTGACTGTAAATTCACCTCAAACAGATGAACATATCCCAATACAGCTGTCCATTCCCAAAGCGCTGGTGGCTCCTCAAGCTAATCCGCTGATAAAACCTCTAATAGAGTGCCCTGATGGCTCTGTAACCTACTCCAGTAGCTTCAGAATGTTCCAATACCCCTAAAACAAAAACAAAAATTCGTTCCAATTGGACTTCCCTAGCCAAAGTTATGATCAAAACTGACTTTGCCCAGTTAGGGCTAGGAAAACTCCACCAATTCTAGTGGAACTACAGTTAGCACCAACAAATATGGGGCGGCCACCAAAATAGGCGGAATCTACCAATTATCCGCCAGACGTTGGGCGCTTATGGATAGGGGGGCGGGTTGATAGGACCGCACCCATGGCGCATGTAGTTATGGACTTTGAGTTATATGTAGCATGGATAAGGTTCAAACCATAAAATATAAATCTGCGCCGAAGTTCATGTGACCATGACCCATATTGTTATGCGCCAATGGTTGCAGCTCTCGGTTCTTAGCTCTAAGGTTGTCTACGGAGGGGGTTGGCCCCCTTTCAGGCCCCGCCCAAATTAAAACCAAAGTTTATATATAACATCATGACCATAGTAGTTAAGAACTACCCGTGGCCTAACGGTTGGGCCGCCCGGTTGCCACAGGCCCGACCTGGGGTCGAATCCCACTTGCGCTAAACAAATTTTGATACGAAACAATTCAACCATATTTGACTTCTTGGGGCCTGTTGTACTATATAACAACCCTCCCTTTTTCTTAAATTATAGAAATAAAATTTAGAAATAGGGTCCCTTTCTTCTTTTCTTTTTTATATAGAAATAAAACACTTAGAAATAAAATTCATTGTTTTGGAAAATTTCATATTGTTACCAAACAAATTCAACATTCAAAAACTTACGATCCGATCTAATATACAAGGCCTTATCATAAAAAACAAATCAAATTTAAAAGTTCAATCGCAATCGGAGAATCGGAGATAACCTTTAAAAGAAATTTCATATGCCTATTTCAAATCCTTCGATGCGACTAGTCCAATCGGAAATTTTCAATCGCTAAGAGTTTAAAACAGTTAATTATAACTTCCGATGCGATGCGGTCAATCACAATCGATTAATCGGGACAGTCTTTAAGAAACTCTTTACGCTTAGTTAAAATTCCCCGATCCGATGTGCGTTTGATAATAAACGCTTTCAAAAGAAAAATCAAACATTTGTTCAAATTATATGGTAGACCCCACCATTAGAGATCGGAAAGATCTGCAATCGCAATCGATCAATCGGGATAAACGTATTGTGATCTTCATCTGCCATTCGAAAACTTTCGATGCGATTCATCTATTTGCATACGAAAAATTTAGAATGAGTGAATATTTTAATATATCACAAGCGCCAAATCTTTATTGGTACGAAGACATTCAATAACGAATCAAATGAATATGGTTAATGATTTGGTTTTAAATACGTAAGTGTGACCCAAAAGGAGCATTTACGCAATATACGAAACAAATAAATGAAAACCATAAATTCATAAATCATTCTGTTTGAGTGGCTTGTTGATCACGACTGAGAGTTTATTGTCTTGCAGAGCCAAAGAACACCAAGTTCTTTCATTCACAGACAAAGGGAAGCGGTAGCAGACGCAGAAATGTCAAAGAGAGGAAGAAGAAACAAGACTGCTCTACCAGTGAAGCTTGCCGAAACTCCTACGGTCTCAAAAGAAAAGCCCATAAAGCCAAGGCTAGTCACAGATACATCATGCCAAGGTCTTGGCAAAATGACATGGGACACAGTCTACAACCTATTGGAAAAAGAAGACCCCAAGGTCACAGTGGAGAAGGCATCAGTTCCAGACGAGGATAGCTCGGATTCTGACTCTGACATCAATGAAAGAACACTTGCAAATTCATTTCTGCATCGAATTGCAACCAGAGCGAGCATCATGCCTTACTATGATGTAGTTCGATGGGTTATTGACAGTGTAAAGATACAAGATAGAACGTTTGTTTCAGCATCTGGAGTGCCTTTCGGCTCGTTTAAAGCAGAAGACTTGAAAGCAATGTACCACCTTCCAGACCCACATAAGGTGTATAACAAGGAATTTATCAAAGATTTTGCTGATAATAACAAAGTCCAATCCGACCCTATCAAAGATTGGAGGAAAAACCCAGAGAAGCACCGAAATGAAGCATCCGGTATGTATTCTGTAGATTCCCTTCAGCCTCCATATTCCTATGCAGCTGCCATGATGTGTAGTTTATTTGGCAATGATAATTCAGCTAGGTTTTCTATACAAATGGTCCCATTAATCCTAGCTGCTGTGAATTCCGACATTATGGATTGGGCTGTTATTCTTTCTGATAGAATGGCCAATAGGATACTTGAATACAAACAAGAAAAAACCGCTGGAAATTCTACTCCTTTTTTCTTTTGTGCCTATATTCTTGATGCTATTTGTTTCAATTCCGAATTTCCCTTATTTGGATGGAAATGGACTCCCAAAGACCCTGTTCCAATTCATATTTATCATAAATTGCTTTGGAAGGTTCATTTCCAAGCTAATGTATATAGAATCTGTCATGGTTTCCTCATCCCTGTTTTCCAAACCATTTTTAATCGCTTTCCTCCTATATTTTCTGATAAAGCTAAGGCCGACCTGTCTGCAATCGGAGATTGGTTTGGGGAGGAAAAATTTACATACATCATGGTTTTTGGTAGTATAGTGGAGCCGCATGTTCTTCCGCTTTTTGTTCCAGACAAACTTCTCGCTCAAGAAGTTTCCTAACAATTGACAGTTGAAGGTATATCTAGGTCTTTGAACAACAGTAAGAAGAGAATGTGGCCTCAATTCCCACTCAATTGTGGTCATTTCACTCTAAATGATTTCAAGCATGCAGAAAAAGAAGTCTCCAAGATAAGAGGCACAAATTTGCAAACTATTCCTGAAGACAATATGATCCAAAAAGACAGCATTTGACAAGCATCGCTTTCCGCCTAATTGCTCGTTTTGAGCATGAACCAGATATGTTCGATGATTTGTTTGTTTCATTAGATAATTTTCCTCGAATTTTTGACTTGGTCAAGTCTAAATTTCAACAGGAGGAAATAAATAAATTTCTCTTATTTAGAAGCCAGAGATTGTTGAGAGTTCCTCTGGACCAGCTGAGAACTCAAATCCAAAAATCAGAGACAGAAGGTACATTCGGCCAAACGCCAGTAGAAACATCTACCAACAAAATCATTACACAATCGGCTGTCAACCAGCCGACTGTACATACTCAAAAAGTGGTCACTATTGACAAACCTGATGTCCCAAAGGGAAATACTGCTCAAATGACAGACAAATGCACAAATATCAATGATAATGTGCATAATCAAAAGGATGGATCGGATGACAAAAGCACTGAGCAGAGCATAGATAAAGAAAAAGGAAAAGAAATAACTAAGGAGATTATGGTTTCCACTAATCTTGATGTTTCTTCTCAGCTATTAAAACAATATGATCAGTTTGCTCAACAACTTGGATTGCAGGATAAAGATGAAGAACAAATAGAGCAAGATGTTGAAATCATTCCTGAACATCCTACAGGGCATATTGTATTAAAAGGTGAGGAGATCCCTCCTTTGGATGTATTTTACAGCCCTAAACATAAAGCTGTTGTCAAAAGACAAAGAAAGAAAAGAAAAACAGAACAGGGCATATTTTCTACTCCATCAGAGGAATTTATGAATATTGTTTATAAGAACAATGAAATGAATCCATTTGAAGACCTCACGAAATTGTCCCAGTATACAGGAGCTTATAGTGCTGCAATAGTGGATAAAGTTGTAGAAGTTTCTCAACTGATAACTCAGAAAGATCTTCACATACTTCACTGGAAGAACAAGCTAAGGAAAATCAGCAACAGATTAGCCAATTACAACAAAAACTACAGGATCAAACACTCAGGTCTAAAGAATTGGAAAAACAGCTTGCTGAAGAAAAGAAGAAAGTTGATGAAAAACTTTTAGGCAAACAAAAACAGCTAAATGAAGAAATTTCTAAGTTACAAAGTCTGTTACAAAATGAGGAAAATGCAAAAATGATTCAAGAAAAAGAATTTCAAGCAACTTTGGATAAGTTTAAAGATTACCCAAAGTTAAATGAATTCAAATCAGAAGCCCTTGAGGCTAATAAACTATTGACTCAGCAGTTAATTGAATTTTGCTCAAAGCTGTCACAAACAGAACCTTTTTGTGATATTACTTCATCTTTGATCCAAAATATCATAACTCTTAGACAAGAAATAGATGATGCCGATGAAAAGATTTCTGAGTTTCTCAACTGGCAGGATATAGAAAAGGGAAAAGAAGCAAATCTTCCTAGGATAGAGGAAAAACACAAAGAAATCTTATTTACAGAATGGGAACATCAAATAATGAAAGCTGAGAGAGCAATATCAAGGGCCAGAAATATGATGAATAATATCACGCAACTCATAAATGACAGCTTATACTCAATCAATCTCATTTCAGATTGTGTTCCTGGCAGTTTGCCAAAAATAAAAGAAACTGAAGACAGGTGGAGAGAAGAAATGGAAAGGAAAAGTCAACAAATCGGCAAACTTCAAACAATATCCTGGGACAGTATGTGGACTCATTTGATCAAACCAAACAATCAACAGACAGCTATCAAATTTCTATCAAACACTGTCGATTGTCTAATTCCAGAATTTTCCGATGCCACCTATGCTGGACAGTTGCATTCTGAGATGAGTCATCCACCAAGACTCCGAGATATGTTGAACATTTGCAACTTGGCTTCATCAAGCGAGAGAGAAAAACAATGAATTAGTTTCATTCAAGATAGCCTTTCAGTTTTAATTTGATAGATTGTAGCAGTAGTATTAGGATTTTGTTATGTAATTTCTTATTTAAATCCCTCTCATGCATTTAGAGAGGGATCGGAAGTTGTAATATTTTTGGGATTTGGAGCTAACATTTCTGTACTTCATTCCTTATTATATTTATATGAAAGATCACATCTGGTGATTTTTGTGTGCTCAAATTATCTTTGAAGTGTTGCATTTTTGTGCCTTTGGATTTAATTTTACATCGGAGTTACTAGATTAGAGTATCACATTTCATTTGACAGTCTTCAAGATGAATGAGGTATTTTTATCTGTTCACTGTTGATTTTCTCTGTTATATGGTATTCATTTGAAGAATTTGCTATCATTTATATATTTGGTTTTCATAATATTTCCTTTTTATATTATCATTTTTTAGTATAATTGGAATGTTATCATTTATAAGCATATATGAATGGTATATGATGATGAATGCAATATGCTAATATAACTCTGTTTAATTTATTAAACAGAGTTATCTTTATTCATTTCTGCATATTTCAATTTAATTAATAATACATTTCCATGGTTATTATTAGATTGAAACAATCCTAAGTTGTATTCACATATAATCACCCGGGTTAAAATTAGAATTTCTTTATCAGTATTTAGTTTAGATTAGATAGTTTTATTTTCCGTTAATTTAGTCCCATTTTCACCCATCCAATTCAATCCACTTAGTTATAAGGAAACTGGTCCTTTAAATCCAGTCGGAGCCACCATCCCAAACGGAAAAGGAGCTGTCTTAAGGTCCCGACCGGGTGGTTTTCCCCAATGTTTGAAGCAGAGATTTTCTAGGCTTCAACATTTTTGGCGCTAGAAGGAGGGCTTGAACCTCCGTGAATGGCAAGCAAACCCAAATCTGCAAACCATTCTAAGAGTAATTCTCCCTCCACATCACCTCGCACTTCCCAATTGCCTGCTGATTCTTCAACATCCAAGCAAGAAGAAGAGGTATCCACTATCACTGCTCAAACCCACCATACTTCAGAACAATTAAGTCTTGAATCTCCTGAAGTTCAGTCTCTCATCCATAAACTTCAGAGTTTCTCGATTTCACCACAGAAATCTGAGCTATCTCAAAGCAGTGAGACTTCGCAATTCAATCTACCTCACCCTCTTACTAGACTTCAGAGTGAAAAGCTCGGTATTGAACCTACTGAATTCCCTTTACCTAAAAGGAAAAGGGCAAAGAAAAATACTGAAGATTATGACAGTGAAGCACTTTCATCCACATCCTCCATCTCATCTTCCCCAGTGCGAAGTCAACCATCCACTCCCTCATTACATATTGTTGTTCACCAGGAATTTGGAACTTCAACATCTCAACCCGCTCACTCCTCAATATCAATTCCTTCCCAGACATCTGGAATCTCAACAACAGTATCATCCACCACTGGTATTACAATGGCAGATCCATGGACCAGACCTGGTGCAGTCAACATGCCTGCACCATTACATGCATTACCAGATGCTCCTGAAAAATGGCTACCCAAGTTTAATCCAGAAAATGGAACCCAAGCTGAGGAACATATCAATAACTTCATGTTAGCAGTTAATTTGAAGGGAGTAACCGAGCAAGATGTCGTTGTTAGGCTTTTTCCTTATACATTGCAAGGATCAGCAGGATCCTGGTATTTTTCCCTGCCTTCTGATTCTATTACCAGTTGGGACATTTGCCAAGAACAGTTTCTCACTAAGTATGGAGACGATAGATCTTTAGCTACACTAATAAATGATCTCTCCAATCTTAGGATAGAGCAGAGGGAACCCATTAAAGAATTTAATGCTCGTTTCAATAAACTTTTGAATAAAATCCCAACGACTTCCAAACCAAGTGAACAAATCAGAAGTGAGTGGTATATTACTGCCCTACCTGCCAATATAGCTATGTTTGTAGACAGGGCCGCAAAACCAACACTTGCTGAAAACATGAAAGAAGCACTTGCTGTGGAAAAACGTATTAATGCTCTAGAAAAGAAAGCAGCTCTTGAGGAAAGAAAAACCAAAAAAGTTTCATTCAAAGAAGACTCAAAGAAGAAAATCTCGAAAGATCCATATGATATGGAAGGCCTCCAAAAGGTCCTCAAGACTATGTCAAATGAAATGATTGAAATTAAGAAACAAGTAGCCGAAACTTCAACCAAAAGGCCCTTTAAGAATTATAAGAAAACCGAATCAAAACCACCAAATATCGTATCTTATGCAGATTCAGATCAAGAAGAGGAAGAAGAGGAAACAATCTCATTAACTGATAATGAAGAGGAAATTGTTGAATGCCATGGCATGTGGGATTTCATACTGCCAAACTCCGATACAGATAATGATGAAGAAGCTTTACCTGTCTCTACTAGGAGTAAAGGTACTTCCGAACCTGTTCAGACAACTTCAAAGAAACGGAGTGCAGGTGCTGCTACAACAAAGGAAAAAGTACCTACAAAGAAATCACCTGCAGTAGTCCCCCAAAACCTACCTTCAACTTCAAGTACTCCTTCAACATCCAAAACATTAGTAGTATCCGATTCAATGGATTACAATATTGTTGATGATATGAAGAAAACAAAGGCAAACATTACTATGTTTGAACTTAGCAAATTAAAACATCAGCAGAAATTGCTTCTCAAAGAATTGAATGTTGTTCCCTGTTCACCTCTTCCCAGTGCTAAAGCTGCAAATGATTCTGGTCAACCACCTTGTGGTATGATAGAAGCTACTGATTCAGTCCTGATTGGAGATAGATCAAATTCTCATACTCCACCCTTCCTTTTGACTTTTGAGATCTACAACAGAAACCTACACAATTGTTTGATTGACTCAGGGGCATCATCCAATATAATGCCAGCTTCAGTTTCTTCTAAACTGAACATAGAACCCCAAAAGTCTTCCATACACATTGTACAGTTAGACAGAAGCAAGGTCCAGGTTTTAGGAGAGATTAACTACGTAACTATCAGGTTAGCAGCTGATCCACGGGTAGTTCAACGAATTGATATCTTAATAGCTGATATACCTTAATTTTATGGGTTGATTTTAAGTAGAGATTGGTCTGAAAAGCTCCACGGATATATTTCTACCGATTGGTCTCACATGTGGTTACCTTATGGAGGAAAGCCAAATCAAATAAAAATCAATCGAGAGAAACACATGACCCATACTATAACAGATTTTGAACAGGAAAATCAACCAATTGCATTTAATAACAA
Organism: Pinus albicaulis; assembly: GCA_034641835.2. Taxonomy (NCBI): domain Eukaryota; kingdom Viridiplantae; phylum Streptophyta; class Pinopsida; order Pinales; family Pinaceae; genus Pinus; species Pinus albicaulis. Next base: position 1,319,690,077 of record CM076581.1, on the reverse strand, counting down.
CATCTTGGGAAATTATTCATCAGAGTCATTTTTTGGAAATCTCACTGCCCAACCATCTCCTTTCTCAGTAAACAATTTAACATCACAGATTGAAAACTATTCACAAACAGATAGGTCAAGATGTTTTAATGATACTGGGGAAACTGTAAATAAGATTGTTAATACTTCTTTATTTTGGTCTTTATATTTTGATGGCTCCAAATCTAATGAAGGTTCAGGAGCAGGGTGTATCTTGGTTAGCCCGCAAGGAGAAAAAACAATGTTGTCCTGTAGGTTAGAATTTGAATGCACAAACAACACAGCCGAGTATGAAGCCTTAATCCAAGGTCTGTATAAAGCAATTGGCCTTAAAGTGCAATATTTGAAGGTATTCGGTGATTCTGAAATTATTGCCAAACAGGTGAGAAATACAATTCACTATCTTTCAAATCACCTCAAACATTATCAGTCGCTGGTACAAGAACTCACCACGCACTTTTCTGCATTCAATATTTCTTCTATCCCTAGGTCTCAAAATTCAGCAGCAGACTTGCTAGCCAATGTTGCCTCCAGACTCATACCCTCCGAAGATTATAGCCCAGATAGATTTTCTATAGAATTACTTTTTCAACCATCTGTCCCAGACAATGTCACAAATTGGAGAGTTTTTTACCATGATCAAGATATCTTAAATTTCATGACTTCAGAGAAATCATATGATGATCAAATTATTGACGAAGAAGAGCACGATTTACAAATTTCTTCAAAAAGTAATGAAAATCCCATTCCAAAATATGTTGTTAGATTGGAGGACTTATATGATATTAAAGACAGATTCAAGAAAGTCACTAATACCAAACTTCAAAGTTCCACTTTGAAATTTGAATTAGTGAATCTTGGTTCTGATTCAAAACCTCAAAATGTTAATTTAGGACTTAATTTAACATCAGAGGAAAGGGATGCCTTCATTAAACTATTGAGCAAATACAAAAATGTCTTCGCTTGGAATTATGATGATTTAAAAACATATGATACTTCAGTTATTCAGCACACAATTCCAATGCTTCCTGATATTAAACCTGTTCAACAGAAGCTAAGGAAAGTTCATCCAAATCTTGAAGATCAACCGGAAATCGTAACCTTAACAAACTTTTAGTGTTAAAATCACTTTCTTAGTCTTCTTCTCCCCACAGCATTCTAATTACCTAAGATGGTACCATGTAAGAAAATGGTGGACATATAAAGAATCAGATTGATTTCAGAAATTTAAACAAGGCATGTTTAAAAGACAATTTCCCATTGCCAACCATGGAACAGACATTTAAAAGTGGAATGGGTTCTCAATCCTATGTCCTTTTCGGGCGGATTTTCAAAGCAGCAACTGTCTTAGTCTGTCCGTACGTACGCATTGGAAAACACTTTAAAAATGGGGAACTTATGCTTATCAAAAAATGCCTTTTGGATTAATAAATGCAGGAGCAACTTTCCAAAGAGCCATGGACATAGCATTTAAAGGTCTGATCAATAAATCAGTTGTTGTTTATCTCGATGATATAACAGTATTCTCAAAAAAGAGAACCAATCATCTACATGATCTAAAGCAAATATTTGAAAGATGTAGAAGGTTTGGTATTTCCTTGAATCCAAAAAAATCTTTCTTTGCTTTGGATGAAGGAAAACTTTTAGGATTTGTTGTGTCAAAAGATGGTATATACATTGATCCAGACAGAGTTAAAGAGATCTCTGATATTTCTTTACCTCATAACAAAAATCCATGCAATCATTTCTTGGACAGATCAATTTTGTAAAAAGATTCATTCCTGATTTTTCTTTAATTGTTTTACCTATGCAAAATATGATCAAGAAGAATTCAGTATTCAAATGGGGGCATAAAGAGAAAGAAGCCTTTGAGTTAATCAAACAGGCAATCATTAATGCATCAGCATTAAGTACTCCGGATTTTTCTAAAGATTTTATTTTGTATACTTTAGCCACAGAGACATCTTATGCAGCTGTTTTAACACAACTCAATGATCAGAAAATTGAAGCACCAATTTCTTTCTTTAGTTCAAATCTGCAAGGAGCTGAACTGAATTATTCCAAAGTTGAAAAACAAGCCTTTGCTGTGTTCAAATCAATCAAGCATTTCAGACCTTTTCTCTTAAAAACTCATACAAAAATCATTGTCCCATTCTCTGCAGTGAGACAATTATTAATTCAGAGAGAAGTAGGAGAAAAACGAGCTAACTGGGTAACAGCTTTACAAGAATATGATGTTGATATTAAACCAACTAAGATTGTTAAAGGACAAGGTTTTTGCAGATTATTAGCAGGAGCCCATAACATACCAGAAAATGAAAATTCAAATCAAGATATTCAAGTAAATCAGATAAGTATTACGGATTCTGAATCTCAGTATGCTGATCTCATCTATTACTTGAAAAATGGGTATGCTCCTTCTGATCTCAACTATAAGAAAAAACGTGCTTTAAGATTAAAAGCTATTAAATATGAGATCATTGATAATGTGTTATTTAGAAAAAATTATGATTCAATTTTGTTGAGATGTCTTGAGAAGACTGAGGCTGAAAAGGTTTTGCAGGAGTTGCATGATGGACCAGCAGGAGGTCATTTTGGAGGTGATACCACAGCTCACAAAATAATTCGTGCTGGCCATTATTGGCCTACCCTTTTTAAAGATACACATGAATATGTAAGAAAGTGCAGAATCTGCCAAACTGCAAGTGGAAGGCAAAGGAAACCAGCTTTTCCTTTGCAACCAGTAAATATTGAGCAACCATTTGAACAATGGGGACTTGAAATTATTGGTGAGATAGTACCTCATTCTTCCAAGCAGCACAAGTACATTCTTACTGCAACCGATTATTTTACAAAATGGGTAGAGGCAATCCCTTTGAAGGTAGCCAATTCCGATGCAATTATTGATTTCATAGATCAATTTATCATAACCAGGTTTGGTGTACCTCAAGCTCTTGTCTTTGATAATGCATCTTATTTTTCAGGAAACAATTTAATAGAATTTGCAGTTAAAAGAGGTTTTAAACTTAAATATTCAGCAAATTATTACCCACAAGGTAATGGGTTAGCTGAATCCACCAATAAAAATCTTATCAAAATTATTAAAAGGACTATCAATCAAAATCAAAAGAATTAGCATAAATCTTTAATCTTTGCATTATGGGCTGATCGTATTACTGAGAAAGCTTCAATAGGAACTTCACCTTTTAATTTAGTTTATGGAAAAGAAGCTGTGATACCATCAAATTTAACTCTTCCATCATTAGCCCTAGTCCAATTTATTGAAGAAAATCCTTCTTCATCCGTTCAATTGAGATATGATCAAATCCTTAAACTAGAAGAAGAAAGAGATAAAGCTAGAATTGTTCATGAAAAACATCAACAGCTTGTAAAATCTTCTTTTGATGCAAGTTCTACTGGCTCAAAAATTTTGTCAATTGGTGATCTTGTTCTAAAATGGGATAAGGCACATGAAGAAAAAGGTAAACATACCAAATTTCAAAAGATGTGGCTTGGACCATTTCAGATCGTTGAAAAGATAGGCTCAAACACATTTATGCTCCAAGATCTAACAGGTAAGAGAGAATCTCTTCCTGTAAATGGGCTTATCTTAAAGAAATTCTTCTCATAAGGAGGTAACCCCTTCTTAAATTGTACATATTCCTTTTTTGCAAAGTCTTTTATTGTTTTTACAAATAAAGGTTGTTAATAAGTCTCTAATTGACTATTTACTTGATAGAAAAAATTCTTAAGAAAAATAGTATAAATATTTATTTTAGTGTAAATAAGAATTTTTAGAGAAATGATTATATTCTCTTGATAGTTTTAAATAAGATGTTAAACTTTGAAAGATTATACCAATTATTTGCATAATCTTTTTGGAAAAACTTGAGGAAAATGTAAATCATTAAAAGTTTATTAAGCAGAGAGAAGTTATCTATAAAAGTAAAGATTATTCAAGTCTTGGTACTCAAAAAACTCAGAAAATTGTCATCCATTGATTCTTAAGGATAAGACTAGCTCACCCCATTCATTTAGGTTGTGATTTTTTAGAATATAATTCTAAGAAATTATTGTAAAATTCTTTAAGAGATAAGAGGTCTCATCATGAGCCGACTTACCATATTCATAAGAAATAATAAAACTGACATTACCAATACTGCATATCAAAACAGGGTAATGGCTTATTAATATAAGACAAGGGGTCTCATCACGAGCCAGCTTGTTCAGTTTAATTATAACTATTGAATGGCATTGTTAGTAACTGGCTACCAAACCAGAAAAATGGCTCTTAAAAGAAATAAAAAATAAATAAAAGACAAAAACATGAGATAACATGTCTTATGAATTTATCTTTTAAAAAGTCATAATCTTAGTTGAATGGGACAATGAATAGTTAATGGTTAAAAGGTAACCCTGTCGAGACTATGAACGTTTGCAGGCAGTAGAGGCAATACCTATGACAATAGAGTATATTATAAAACAAAACTTGAAGAAATCCACTTACTTCATTACTAATACCAATCAAAGCTTAAGATAACTCAAAATGTTTTTATTCTCAAGAAACTAGAAAGAAATTGTTAATAATTTTTATTCTTTTTCATAAGTTAGATTTTATTTCTGATTATCCTAGGATAATTTTTATTTACCTTTAAAAATATTTACTTACTTAAAATATAGTATTCATTCTATTTTTCAGAGATAACTGGTTCTTTCAAGTGAATCGCCAATTGTTGTACTATACAACAACCCTCCCTTTTTCTTAAATTGTAGAAATAAAATTTAGAAATAGGGTCCCTTTCTTCTTTTCTTTTTTATATAGAAATAAAACACTTAGAAATAAAATTCATTGTTTTGGAAAATTTCATATTGTTACCAAACAAATTCAACATTCAAAAACTTACGATCCGATCTAATATACAAGGCCTTATCATAAAAAACAAATCAAATTTAAAAGTTCAATCGCAATCGGAGAATCGGAGATAACCTTTAAAAGAAATTTCATATGCCTATTTCAAATCCTTCGATGCGATTAGTCCAATCGGAAATTTTCAATCGCTAAGAGTTTAAAACAGTTAATTATAACTTCGGATGCGATGCGGTCAATCGCAATCGATTAATCGGGACAGTCTTTAAGAAACTCTTTACGCTTAGTTAAAATTCCCCGATCCGATGTGCGTTTGATAATAAACGCTTTCAAAAGAAAAATCGAACATTTGTTCAAATTATATGGTAGACCCCACCATTAGAGATCGGAAAGATCTGCAATCGCAATCTATCAATCGGGATAAACGTATTGTGATCTTCATCTGCCATTCAAAAACTTTCGATGCGATTCATCTATTTGCATACGAAAAATTTAGAATGAGTGAATATTTTAATATATCACAAGCACCAAATCTTTATTGGTACGAAGGCATTCAATAACGAATCAAATGAATATGGTTAATGATTTGGTTTTAAATATTTAAGTGTGACCCAAAAGGAGCATTTACGCAATATACAAAACAAATAAATGAAAACCATAAGTTCATAAATCATTCCGTTTGAGTGGCTTGTTGATCACGACTGAGAGTTTATTGTCTTGCAGAGCCAAAGAACACCAAGTTATTTCATTCACAGACAAAGGGAAGCGGTAGCAGACGCAGAAATGTCAAAGAGAGGGAGAAGAAACAAGACTGCTCTACCAGTGAAGTTTGCCGAAACTCCTATGGTCTCAAAAGAAAAGCCTATAAAGCTAAGACTAGTCACAGATACATCATGCCAAGGTCTTGGGAAAATGACATGGGACACAGTCTACAACCTATTGGAAAAAGAAAACCCCAAGGTCACAGTGGAGAAGGCATCAGTTCCAGACGAGGATAGCTCGGATTCTGACTCTGACATCAATGAAAGAACACTTGCAAATTCATTTCTACATCGAATTGCAGCCAGAGCGAGCATCATGCCTTACTATGATGTAGTCCGATGGGTTATCGACAATGTAAAGATACAAGATAGAACGTTTGTTTCAGCATCTGGAGTGCCTTTCGGCTCATTTAAAGCAGAAGACTTGAAAGTAATGTACCACCTTCCAGACCCACAGAAGGTGTATAACAAGGAATTTATCAAAGATTTTGCTGATAATAACAAAGTCCAATCTGACCCTATCAAAGATTGGAGGAAAAACCCAGAGAAGCACCGAAATGAAGCATCCGGTATGTATTCTGTAGATTCTCTTCTACCTCCATATTGCTATGCAGCCGCCATGATGTGTAGGTTATTTGGCAATGATAATTCAGCTAGGTTTTCTATACAAATGGTCCCATTAATCCTAGCTGCTGTGAATTCCGACATTATGGATTGGGCTGTTATTCTTTCTGATAGAATGGCCAATAGGATACTTGAATATAGACAAGAAAAAACCGCTGGAAATTCTACTCCTTTTTTTTCTTTTGTGCCTACATTCTTGATGCTCTTTGTTTCAATTCCGAATTTCCCTTATTTGGATGGAAATGGACTCCCAAAGACCCTCTTCCAATCCATATTTATCATAAATTGCTTTGGAAGATTCATTTCCAAGCTAATGTATATAGAATCTGTCATGGTTTCCTCATTCCTGTTTTCCAAACCATTTTTAATCGCTTTCCTCCTAGGTTTTCTGATAAAGCTAAAGCCGACCTGTCTGCAATCAGAGATTGGTTTGGGGAGGAAAAATTTACTTACATCAGGGTTTTTGGTAGTATAGTGGAGCCGCATGTTCTTCCGCTTTTTGTTCCAGACAAACTTCTCGCTCAAGAAGTTTCCTATCAATTGACAGTTGAAGGAATATCTAGGTCTTTGAATAACAGTAAGAAGAGAATGTGGCCTCAATTCCCACTCAATTGTGGTCAGTTTACTTTAAACGATTTCAAGCATGCAGAAAAAGAAGTCTCCAAGATAAAAGGTTGTAAATTTGCAACCATTCCTGGAAGACAATATGATCCAAAAAAGATAGCATTTAATGTTACTGCTTCAGTTTCAATTGCTCAATTTGAGCATGAGCCAGATCCGTTCGATGATTTGTTTGTTTCATTAGATAATTTTCCTCGAATTTATGACTTAGCCAAGTCTAAATTCCAACAGGAGGAAATGAATAAATTTTTGTTATTCAGAAGCCAGAGATTGTTAAGAGTTCCTCTGGACCAGCTAAGAATTCAAACACAAGGGTCAGAGATAGAAGGTACATCCAGAAAAACGCCAGTAGAAACATCTACTGGCAAAGTCATTACACAATCGGCTGTTAACCAGCCAACTGTACATATTCAAAAAGTGGTCGCTATTGACAAGCCTGATGTCCAAAAGGGAAATACTGATGATAAATCCGGTCAAAATACTGGCCAGAAGTCTACTGCTCAAACAACAGAGAAATGCACAAGTATCGATGATGATGTGCATAATCTAAAAGGTGGATCGGACGGCAAAGGCAGTGAGCAGAACATAGATACAGAAAAAGGAAAAGAAACAACTAAGGGGATTATAGTTTCTGCTGATCTTAATGTTTCTTCTCAGTTATTAAAACAATATGATCAATTTTCTCAACAACTGGGATTGCAAGATAAAGATAAAGAACAAATAGAGCAGGATGTTGATGTCATTCCTGAACATCCGACAGAGCATATTGTATTAAAAGTTGAGGAGATCCCTCCTTTGGATGTATTTTACAGCCCCAAACATAAGGCTGTTGTTAGAAGACAAAGAAAAAGAAGAAAGACATAACAGGACATATTTTCTACTCCATCAGAGGAATTTATGAATATTGTTTATAAGAAAAATGAGGTGAATCCATTCGAAGACCTCACAAAATTGTCCCAGTATACAGGAGCTTATAGTGCTGCGACAGTGGATAAAGTTGTAGAAGTTTCTCAGCTGATAACTCAGAAAGATCTCCACATAGCTTCACTAGAAGAGCAAGCTAAGGAAAATCAGCAACAGATTAGCCAATTGCAACAGCAACTACAAGATCAGACACTCAGGTCCAAAGAATTGGAAAAACAGCTTGCTGAAGAAAAGAAGAAAGTTGATAAACAACTCTTAGGCAAACAGCAACAGCTAAATGAAGAGATTTCTAAGTTACAAAGTCTGTTACAAAATGAGAAAAATGCAAAAATGATTCAAGAAAAGGAATTTCAAGCAACTTTGGATAAGTTTAAAGATTACCCAAAGTTAAATGAATTCAAATCAGAAGCCCTTGAGGCTAATAAACTATTGACTCAGCAATTAATTGAATTTTGCTCGAAGCTGTCACAGGCAGAACCTTTTTGTGATATTACCTCATCTTTGATCCAAAATGTCATAAATCTTAGACAAGAAATAGATGATGCCGATGAAAAGATTTCCGAATTTGTCAACTGGCAGGACACAGAAAAGGGAAAAGAAGCAAATCTTCCTAGGATAGAGGAAAAACACAAAGAAATCTTGTTTACAGAATGGGAACATCAAATAATGAAAGCTGAGAGAGCAATATCAAGGGCCAGAAATATGATGAATAATATCACGCAACTCATAAATGACAGCTTATACTCAATCAATCTCATTTTAGACTGTGTTCCTGGCAGTTTGCCAAAAATAAAAGAAACTGAAGACAGGTGGAGAGAAGAAATGGAAAGGAAAAGTCAACAAATCGGCAAACTTCAAACGATATCCTGGGATAGTATGTGGACTCATTTGATCAAGCCAAACAATCAACAGACAGCTATCAAACTTCTATCAAACGCTGTCGAGTGTCTAATTCCAGAATTTTCTGATGCCACCTATACTGGACAGTTGCATACTGAGATGAGTCATCCACCAAGACTCCGAGATATGTTGAACATTTGCAACTTGGCTTCATCAAGCGAAGGAGAAAAACAATGAATCAGTTTTATTCAAAATAGCATTTCAGTTTTAATTTGATAGATTGTAGCAGTAGTATTAGGATTTTTGTTATGTAATTTATTATTTAAATCCTTCTCATGCATTTAGAGAGGGATCGGAAGTTGTAATATTTTTGGGATTTGGAGCTAACATTTCTGTACTTCATTCCTTATTATATTTATATGAAAGATCACATCTGGTGATTTTTGTGCTCAAATTATCTTTGAAGTGTTGCATTTTTGTGCCTTTGGATTTAATTTTACATCGGAGTTACTAGATCAGAGTATCACATTTCATTTGACAGTCTTCAAGATGAATGAGGTATTTTTATCTATTCACTGTTGATTTTCTCTGTTATATGGTATTCATTTGAAGAATTTTCTATCATTTATATATTTGGTTTTCATAATATTTCCTTTTTATATTATCATTTTTGAGTATAATTGGAATGTTATAATTTATAAGCATATATGAATGGTATATGATGATGAATGCAATATGCTAATATAACTCTGTTTAATTTATTAAACAGAGTTATCTTTATTCGTTTCTGCATATTTCAATTTAATTAATAAAACATTTCCATGGTTATTATTAGATTGAAACAATCCTAAGTTGTATTCACATATAATCACCCGGGTTAAAATTAGAATTTCTTTATCAGTATTTAGTTTAGATTAGATAGTTTTATTTACTGTTAATTTAGTCCCATTTTCACCCATCCAATTCAATCCACTTAGTTATAAGGAAACTGGTCCTTTAAATCCAGTCGGAGCCACCATCCCAAACGGAAAAGGAGCTGTCTTAAGGTCCCGACCGGGTGGTTTTCCCCCAATGTTTGAAGCAGAGATTTTCTAGGCTTCAACAGGGCCATGTGGCGCTCTACCATTGGTTTCCACCGAAATATTCTGTGGAATATTTTTTTTAAAATAATTTTTTTTTTATAAAGTGAAACTATCAAACTAGCCTTTTTTTTACCTGAAATTGAGAAAATTCAAAGTTGAATAACTTTCTCATACAACATCGGTTTTCAGTGTCGTTCGTGGCTACATGATCGTATTTTCGAGCTCTTTCCTGTTGTTCTAGTTTGGACCATTTCTGAGCAACTAATTTTTTGAGCATTTTCCAATTAAGGACATGATCACTTGATCAAGGATCCATATCAGATGGGACAACCCTCCAAAAGGTGTTGGAAGACAAGCTCAGAAATGGTGGAAACATCCTTCAACTATCTTGAAATATATGTGAAGTAATATGCCAGAGAAACAAACTACAAGTCACCCTAAAGTTGAAGTTATTAAGTCGGCCTAAAGTAACAGCTGAATGGTTGGCCTAATAAGCTGATAAATATCCTATATATATATACCTATACTGTGGCTCTTTTGGGGATAACAATTGTAGACAAGTCTGAGATTTGATAGCTGTGAAGGGAGCATACCTAAGTCTACAATATATGTGGATCTATTTGAGTTTTTATAGCGTTTGAAAGGTGCAAATTTCAGTGCAGATTGGAGTATATATATTGCTGAAGATACAGGAGTATAGATTTCTAAAAGTACAATGTACAATTATGGAAGGATCGGGAGCTGGATTGTGGATAGATACAGAAGAATATAAGGCAGATACATTTGAGATTTAAAGTATCTATAAAAGGAATTTTCCAACGTTAAGATAGTGATTAATTAATCTAAAGGTAATAAAAGGTGAGGAAGGAAAATTAGAGATTTTCCTTCCTAACTACATTTCAAGATATTAAGTTCAAGAGAAAATAATACTGTTTCTACATATGACTAAGTACATTGGTAATTGACTTGATGAAAGATTAACTAAGTTAAATAAGATACATAAGCAAGCTCACAAGTAATTATCAAGGAGAGAATTTTTGTATTAATCTATAGCCCTACGAATTCTCAACATGGTTTCAGAGCTATGGTGCTAAAGAAGGGCATCTAATTAAAGAGACACTCAAGGATCAATGTTCAAGAATGGCATTTAAGCAATTTGAAGGGTGTCAAAGAAACAAGCATCAAATTCTTTGATCACTGAATTTGACTACAATTCAAATATCTTCAAAGAGAATGTATGGTGCCATTCTCTACTGTAAATTTCAGTGCCAATTGGAGCTTATAACTTGGGCAAAGTTTCGACACCACAGTGAAATATCCTCACTGTTTCAGCATTATAACACAGTGAAGCTTTCTTGGTATAGTTCGGATGGGTTAATACAGATTGAATTCCATAAAATTTTCATAGATCAATTATAGTCCTAAGAACACAGTTTGGAAATTTCATTCTCGGTGATACATTCTCGGATCACTTACATACAGCTCAAACATCATCTTAGATTCAGTGCCATTGCAGTAACTGAAGCTTTGAAAAAAAAGTCTCTATGTCTCAATGGTACCTCTATTTTTTTAAGTGCACACACAGTTCGGACAAAAGATACATACAATTCAATGATATGATGAAGACCATAGTTTGGTGAAAATTCATTCACTCTCGGTGCTATTACAACTAAAGCATTGAAGCAATCAAGATGAAGACTCTTGACTTGTCAAGTAAGTATTTTTTATTCTATAATCAAATTTGGTAACATGACTTTGTTTTGTAGGGAGATCTATAATATGGTTAGGTTACCAAGATTCCTTGCATAAGGAGGATAGTCATAGTCCTAGAAGAAATGAAAGTCATGAAAAATCTCTGAAGGTCAAGATTTGTCTGAATACATGAAAACGAGATAGAAAGGCTCAAAGTATTCTTATGGAATCAGTCAAAGTCCTTACATCCCTCTGTTTATGAAGAATTGGAGACATCAAAAGAATATATGATAAGATGAAAGAATGAAGGAAGATCTTCATAAGATCTCAACTATGATATCTGGAAAAGATGATAAGATGAACAACACAACAAATAAACAAGAAAATTACCTCACTCAACTTGTGGTTTCTATTCTAGATGGAAAAAGACAATCAAGGGAAAAAATGTTGAAGGATAAAAGACTCAATCATTCACATAAGAAAAAGAAAAGTTTAAGTGGGAGATTTATGTACATTACAAGAAATTTGGTCCTAAAGGGACAATCTCAATAGGAGAAAGAAAAATAAGATTCAAGGAAAATCTCACAAACTTATGAATAAGGAATTGAATTCTGTTGGTTATGTGATAGGAAGCAATGTAGCATCCTGATCTAAGCATGGCAGGAGCTCCTGGTGAATCAGCCCCGGGAAAACCTCTCTGACAAAAATTACTAATGTAAATCAGTCATCAAAAGCAAGGTTCATCATGGCAACATATTTCTGGGATGTGATGACATATTAATGAAGTAGGACAATGGAATTAAGCTCTTCATTCTTGATAAATTGCTACAGGATGACTCAAGGGAAAATGGTATGAGGTATCTATATATTTATATGCTGACATTGGATGTTTTGAAGTCATGTCATGTGGTTGCAGGTAATGGACTTCTGTACTTATAAGTATGATCTATGGAGGAGTATCTCTCAATGCAGGGTCAGATGAAATCAACATAATATGTCCTCATGGAATATGAGGTGGTTGTTTATGAACGAGAAACTAGAAAATTTGTACCTTCCTGGGAATTAAGAATGTGCAAAGAGGAAGAGATCATGAAATGCAACCATGTCAAGAGGCAGTTATCATCCGGAGGCCAAGAAGAAGTGACTAGAGAGATCTCCTGGAAAGATATGTAGACTCTAATGGAAGTCTGATAAAGAAGAAGACCCTTGGAAAAACACATCAGTAGTAGATGTGTCAATCTGTATGAAGGATGTCGATGCTTACAGGAAGATGTCATGGTGAAAGATCATCACTGAGGTAACTTTTGTTTTAAAAGGTTCATATGTAAATGTTTATCTAGATGAATTTGTGCAGGGCTACTAATCATGATAAAGGATGTATGTTCCTGGGAGATTATTTGAAGGAAAGCAGCATGGCACAATAGTGGACTAGATAAGGAAGTCTGGTGAATCACTCTGATAGTTGACAAGACTCAGGATGGAAGTGATGGATGATCTGTGCCCTATGAAGCTAAAAGATGGAGATTCCTCAATACCAAAATCCATGTCAACGAAGACATGAATTCTTCATGAGTAGCTGGGTGTCTCACCATTGCTGCTGGAGGTCCCTAGTCAAGAGGGAGCTTAAATGGTAAGTTTCTTACTTGGAAGAAACTTGGTAATTCCTAAGGATGGGCTTAGGTACATTCTTTGTATAAGAATGAGTACATTAATAGGTCCTCCCTATGAGGGAGGATAGACACATCATTTTGGTCTTGGGAAGACAAAATGGAGGATTGGGTAATCATTTGGCATTCGATACTCTTTGAGAATGTGATAGGGCATTCAAGATAAGATTATTCAGGAACTGATATTCTTTGAGGGCTAGCTACTCAAGAAAAGAATAGTCTAGGAAGGCCATACTTTTGGAACACCTGGGTGGAGTATGTACCTTGGAGAGACAATGATGAAGGTGTCTATAAGTCATGTGTCTCACCAGCATTGAAGCCCATTGTCTTGTTGAAGAGATGAGGCTGTTAGCCAAGGCCTTGCACTAGTACAACGCTGGTTGATATGATTCTATACAGATGTGATTACCAATCTGATTTTTCTTATGAAATTATTTAGTTTGGAAATGATCATGTAACTATATGAATACCTCCCTAGTTAAGAGGAAGTGTTGTGAAATGTAACTAGGTCAGTCTTCATGCTAACTATGTAACTATGAAAAGAAGAAGACAATGGTAATAAAAATGTATTTTTGTCTCATAGGTTTCATGAGCAAATATTTTATGTAGATAGAATTCTTCTTGATGTTTATTAGGTTCTTATCTTCTAAGTGTAAAAAGGACTAAGTGTCAAAGTCATGAAGGATCCAGATCAAATGGGACAACCCTCCAAAAGGTGTTGGAAGACAAGCTCATAAATGGCGGAAACATCCTTCAACTATCTTGAAATATATGTGAAGTAATATGCCAGAGAAACAAACTACAAGTCGCCCTAAACTTGAAGTTATTAAGTCAGCCTAAAGTAGTAGCTGAATGGTCGGCCTAATAAGTTGATTAGTATCCTGTATATATACCTATACTGCGGCTCTTTTGGAGATAACAATTGCGGACAAGTCTGAGATTTGATAGCGGTGAAGGGAACAGACCTAAGTATAGAATATATGCGGATCTGTCCAAGTTTTGATAGCGTTTGAAAGGTGCATAGTTCAGTGCAGATTGGAGTATATATATTACTGAAGATACAGGAGTATAGATTGCGGAAGTCATAGAAGTCTAGATTTCAGAAAATTATAGTGTACAATTACAGAAGGAACAGGAGCTGGATTGCGGATAGATACAGAAGAATATAAGGCATATACATTTGAGATTTAAAGTATATATAAAAGGAATTTTCCAATGTTAAGAAAGTGATTAAATGATCTAAATTTAATAAAAGGTGAGGAAGGTAAATCAAAGATTTACCTTCCTAACTACATTTCAAGATAGTAATTTGAAGAGAAAATAATATTGCTTCTACATATGACTAGGTACATTGGTAATTGACTTGATGAAAGATTAACTAAGTTAAAGAAGATACATAAGCAAGCTCACAAGTAATTATCAAGGAAAGAATTTTTGTATTAATCTATAGCCCGACGAATTCTCAACAGAAACAAAGGATCAAGTTATAGACATCAAACTAGAAGAGAAAGATGTTAAAAAGGAACAAATAGAAAGTCAAGAACAAGTAAAACCAGATGGCTTATGGAACATGTATTTTGATGGGGCAGTGAGTAAAGAAGTATCTATTATTGGAGTATGGATATCTAATACACAATCAGGTACAACAAAGAAACATTCCTACAAACTAAATTTTTAATGCACAAATAATGTAGTTGAGTATGAATCTTTACTATTAGGACTGAAAAAATTAAAACAAATGGGAGAAAAGAAGATTTCAATTCATGGAGATTATGAATTAATCATGAAACAAATCAAAGGTGAATACTCAACTAAACATCCTAGAATTAGAGCCTATAGTAATGTTGTTTTAGATTTTTTGCAGTGCTTTCCAGAATATCAACTATCATTAATTCCTAGAGATCAAAATTGTTTTGTTGATGCACTAGCTACTTCTGCAAGTACTTGAAAAATGCCTTTTAGAGCAAGTAGAAAATTAGAAATTGATATCAAACATAGGCCTACTATCCTTGATAATATTAGATACTAGAAAGTTTTTTATAATGATAAACAACTTGAAAACTTCCTGTAACTAAAAGGGGACTTTGAAAAACTGAAAATTGACATAGGACAATACAGTGAAGAAGATGAGGAGGGAAACACTTTCAATCAAACTGATGAAAAATTTGAAGAATATGAAATATTTCAATTAAATAATAATGAAATTCCAAGGGATCTTGTATCACTTGAAAAAAAAAATTATTTTAATGATCTAGCAAATAAAACTTCAATTCAACCAACTGGATCTAAAGTAGAGGATTACAATATATGAACTAAAGAAAATCCTAAAACTGTTAAGCTCTCCAAATCATTACCTCAAGAAAAAAAAATATACATAGATTTGTTTAAACAATATACAAATGTCTTTTCGTGGGGGTATCAAGATTTAAAGGTTTATGAAAAATCCATAATTCAACATACCATACCCATCAAAGAATATCCAAAACCCTTTAAACAAAAATTGAGGAGAGGTAATCCTATTCTACTTCCTTTGATAGAGAAAGAGGTTAAAAAATTGTTTGATTCAAATATTATATTACCAATCACATTTTCCAAATGGGTGTCAAATGTGGTACCTGTAAGGAAAAAATATAGTGACATAAGGTTGTGCATTGATTTTAGAAACCTCAATAAAGTCTATCTCAAAGAAAACTAGCCCTTACCAAAGATGGATCATATACTTCAAAGGGTAGTTGGATCAAGAAGGATCTCATTGTTGGATGGTTTTCCCAGTTACAACCAAATTTTAGTACATCTTGATGACCAAGATAAGAAAACTTTTACAACACCTTGGGTAACTTTCATGTATGTCAAAATGCCTTTTGGGTTAATGAATGCAGGGGCTACTTTCAAAATAACAATGGATATAGATTTTGCAGATGAAAAATATAGATTCATTGTGATATACTTAGATGACATAATTGTTTTCTCTAGAGTGGATGAGGATCATTTACATCATTTGAAAATTGTTTTTGAAAGATGTAGAAAATATGGCATATCTTTGAATCCAAAGAAATTTTTTATTGGTTTAGAAGAAGGAAAATTTTTGGGTCACATAATTTCAAAAGATGGTATTAAAATTGACCCCACTATAATTGAAGCAATTATGAAAATTTATCCTCCAAGAAACAAAAAAAAAGTGCAATATTTCATTGGTAGGATAAATTTTCTAAGGAGATTTATACCTAATTTAGTTGAATTTCTAAGGGCCATAACTAATATGCTGGGAAAATAAATTTAATTAAAATGGAGCCTAGAAGCAAAACAATCATTTGATGAAGTAAAACAAGCATTGACCCTAGCTCCTGTGTTAATCAGCACTGATTTTACAAAGGATTTCATGATTTTTTCTTTTGCATTTAAATAAACCATTGCAATAGTTTTTTTGCAGAAAAACAATGAAGGTTATGGAAAACCTATTTATTTCTTTAGAAAATATTTGAGGGATGCCTCATTAAAATACAATATCATGGAAAAACAAGCATTTTCTTTAGTGAAAGCAATCAAAGATTCTAGAGTTTACATTCTACATTCCCATATCATTGAATTTATCCCAAACATTGTGGTAAAAGATATCCTTACACAAAATTATCCAAATGGAAAAAGAGGCAAATGGATTTAAATTATTCTAGAATATGACATTGAGATAAGATCCACTAAGCTCATCAAAGGCCAAGGATTGGAAAAACTAATGGCTGAGTCCAATTTCCATGCACTAGAGATAAAATTTATAGTTGAAATTGATGAACAAGAAGAGAAGGAAACTCCATAGGTATCATAAACATTTTCTACCTCTCCTTGGTATGCAGATATTATTTTTTATTACAAAATTTAGAAGCTCCTCCTGGTTTAACTAAGACAAAAGATATATTTCTCAAGTTAAAAGCTATGAAAATTTGTATTCTATATCAGAATGTGTATTGGAAAGATGTTGGAGGTGTTTTGCTAAAAAATTTATTGCGGGATGAAGCATACAAATTCGTTTAGGAATTCCATCAAGGTGACCGTGGAGGACATTTTTACTGGAAAACCACAACCAACAAAATCCTAAGGGTTGGTTTTTATTGGCCTACCTCATTTGCAGATGTTCATAAGAAAGTTACCACATGCCATCAGTGCCAAATATTTGAAGGCAAGAGAAAAAATTTTCCCTTTCCATTGAAACAAATTTCAGTTGAGGCTCCTTTCCAACAATGGGGTCTGGATTTAATTGGAGAAATCCATCCAAGCTCTTCAACTCAACATAAATGGATTTTGATAGCTATTAACACTAGAAAATCGTACAAGCAAAATACATTAGAGAATTTCAAGCAAACAATACAAATGAATATTTTCAAGGAGAAATACATTATGAAGGACAAAGATTTAATTATTTCCTAAGGTTCAATAAGAAATTGGCGAACAACGCACCACCAACAAATAATTTTTGTGCACCGCGTGCTTTATCCTTCGATAGTCATGCAGTCCTGGGGATGGAGAAAAGTCACCATCTGGGACCACTTGACATACTTGGTGAAGATGATTCTTTGTCAATTGCAATAAAGGATAGCTGAATTCGAGCCACCTTGAGGAGGAATGCAGCCCACAAAGGAATATCTTGTCCTACTCTTAGGTCATTATCAGTCTTGGGCCAAGGGAGGTGTTGTATCTCAAGAAACAATCCCTTAGTAGGAATCAATTCTTAAGACATTTTGTAAACGTATGTCAAAATTACAATATCAAATGGCCTCTGTTTAAGACCTTTGGAATTTAATTACTTAATACCCTCAATAATCTGATATAATGAAAGCCTTCACAATGCCATAAACTGTTGATATTTGAATGAAATGAAAAGAAGAATTGTAAGGGAAACTCAAAATGATATGCTGAGAAACATAATATATCACTTTTAAGTTTCAGAGGAAATTCATGGAGAGAGAGGAAACTCAAAATAATATGTTGTAAACACATAATCTATTACTTTAAAGTTTCATCACAAGTTTTTTAAGAGAGGAGAAAATCAAAATAATATGTTGTAAACACAAAATATATTACTTTTAAGTTTCAAGGAGAATTCATGAAGGGAGAAGAGATGAAGCGAAGGAGCGCAAATTAAGGTTATTTAACTCTTACTCACAGATGTAATTAAGAGACCTGCTGCTAAATTACTTCACTTCATTCGAAGAGGAATAAACACAGAGCGAAACTGGAAAGACATATCAACATCAACAAGTGTAGGAAACTTAATCTTCTTTCATTTATTTCTCACAAAATTTAGTACAAAATTAATAGTCATCCAGAGGTCCAAAACTCGAAACCCTTTTCCTTATTTCTATCTACTTAAATATATCCAACTAGTTTGTAACTGTTGAACTTCTTGAAACTCCTTCGACTACCTAAGCTGTTAAAATTACTTATTCAATCATACCAAGAAAACAAATTAAAACTGGAAATATCATTCATTTTTCTGAATCTGATGTTGCTGATGAGTCCTCCCAAAGTGCTGAGGTGTCCTTTTTAGTTATGATGCAGTAGCTGCATAGTTCTGTAACGACGCCTCAGTGCCTGACTTGACCCAGCTGTCATGCTTCCCATAGTGCCACTATGTGTTCTTCTGCCTGACTCTGCCTATGCCTCTGTGTGTGTCTGCAGCGTTCCGTATTCTCTTCGTCAACCGCCACAAGACTTGGACTTAAACCGTATTCTCCTCACCTTTGGAGAATGCATTGTGTCTGATTTCTATTGCATTCTGGTGTTTCACCAGCTTTACGTTATAATCCTCTTTTCTTCCCCTGATGCGATTTAACACAAGAAATTCCTTACCTCTAGATTTGAAAACCTTTGGAGTTCACTTTTGAAACCACATTGCATCCGCCCGCACATCGCACTTCGTATTTCGTTGTTTTAACTTTTCTTAACACTTATCTTCTAAGACTTGCGATGTGTGTTATGCGATCGGGTCCCACCTGGCATCGCATATCGCACTTCGGCGACTTTAACATGAACCCTTTGAACTATCTTTTAAAACTTGCAATTTGCGAATGCGATCGGGTCCCACCGTCATTGCATATCGCACTTTAATGAATTTAACTCTTACCTCTGCATTTATTCATTAAAACTTGTGATTGGGCCCCACCACATCGCTTATTATACTTCGGCGATTATAACACTTACCCTTTGCATTTAACTTTTAAAACTTACGATGTGCGGTATGTGGGCCAGGTCCACATCATTTGCCATGTCACCTTGGAACGTCACCTTCCATGTAACCTTTGTACATCATCATAAATCAACTGTGATATTTGGGGTTGGGGCCATGTTCTCTACCACGCCAGCTTGCCACGTAACCTTGCCACATCATCGCATATTGCACTTCGACGAATTTAACATTTACCTCTGCACTTAGTCTTTAAAACTTGCGATTTGAGATTTGCAATCGGGCCCCACTGCATCGCATATCGCACTTCGGTGATTTTAACATTTCACTTGGGTGCCTATCCTTTAAAACTTGCGATTTGCGGTTTGAAATTTAATATTTTCTACCCATCTCTCTGCTCCAGTTCTGCGCTTTGATCTTGACCATCTATTTTTCCCTTTGTGCCACCTCCAAAAATCTTAAGTTTTTAAGGGAAATGTGCCCTTTCTCCACCTTCGTGAAATTAGTTTGTTTGCTCCACGGTCTAACCCTCCTAAGCTTATCCATTGTTCTATCGCGCTAGTCCCTCCTGAGCTTGTGAATGAGACCGACTCGACCCTGTCCAGTGTGTAATGTTCTGAACATGCCCATCGGTCCAGGTCTTGAACTGTTCTACACGTGAATGAGCTCAACTCGACCCACCTTCACATATCATCACATAATGTTAATGTACCAACATATAAATCAAAATTCTTCTACGACACACAAAATTTTACATTTTCTATCATATATTATTTTTTGGTGTTTTGAAAAATATTTCAAAGGTAAATGCAAATGAGCCACAACATCTGGCTCCACCCGGGGATAGTTATTTTTTACACGGAAGCGCTAAGAACCGCAGATTAGTGCCTTATCCATTGGGCATGGAGTCAAATATTGCTTGGTGACAGATGAAAAATGAGCAATCCAATATTTACAATGGTGGAATGCTAACTTTGAATGCTGGAAATAATGCTTCAGATACTGCCTATTCACAGGCAACTGTACTGACTCTCCATCTAGATCTTCAAAAATGAATGTGTTATTTGACCTTGCCTCAGAGATTCCATATGGACCATACTAGAGAGGGTCAAATTTACCATTCTTCCCCTTTTCTTCTCGTCTGGTGTCCCATCTTAGTACCAAATATCCTGCTTGAAAGATAACTTCTTTTGTTTTTCTATCAAATATAGAATTCATATTTTCCTGATAAGTAATCAATTTATCCCTGACTTTGTTTCTATTTTCACTTGATTCAATTATTTTGTTCAATCTTCTTACCAGAGCATTAGGTTTTTCCTGAGCTTCTTGAAGTAAAGAAATCACTGGTTTGGCCAGCTGTGTAGGAAATAGTGCTTGAGTTCCATAAACCAGTTCATAGGGAGACTTTCTAGTATATCTCCTGGTAGTGACTCGAACTGCCTAGAGGGAAAAGTTCAACTTCATATCTCAATCCTTCTGATTCTCGGTGATCATCTTCTTCAAGATTTTGACCAATGTCTTATTGGAAGACTCTGCCAATCCATTCCCTTAGGCATGATATGTTATGGTATGTGATAAAATTACATTATATGTTTGACATAAATTAATGAAACGAGAAGAGTTGAATACTTGAGCATTATCAGTCACGATTTTGACTGGACATCCGAATCTGTTGAAAATGTTTTCCTCCAAAAACTTCATCACTACTTGGTCATTATCTTTCTTAGAAGGTATTGCTTCAACCCATTTTGTAATTAGTGGCAGTCAAAATCCAATTATACTGTCCATTTGATGGTGGATTGATCTCTCCAATAAAATCCAATCCCCACTACCTGAAATGTTCTTCAATAAATAATGGGACGAGAGGCAATGGAGCAAGTTTTTATTTTCAGCAAACAACTGACACTTCTGACCAACCTATAAACATCAGCAAAATGGTTGGCCAGTAGAATCCTGACTTGAGGATTTTATGAGCAGTGACCTTCTAGCTATAATGACCTCCACACAGACTTTCATGATATTCTTTGGTGACTTCAGTAGATTCTCCTTCGGTCAAACATAATAGAAGAATACCAGTAGGATCTTTCCAATATATCTTTTCTTCTACTATAACATATGGCTGAGATTTGAGCTTGAGAGATCTGTATTTTTTTCTACTTAGTGAAGTTAGAAAGGAAAAGAAACACGGGTAATGCACAATATCTTTATACCAAATATCAGAGCACAAAAAATTGTATTGAATACCTATTTTTGACTTGCTTTGACCTTCTTCATTTAAAACTCCATCCACTGGTGCCAATAGATTAATTCCCAAGGCTTGAAAATTTGTCTTTGACAAAAACATCGCTAACCCCTGTCCCTTGACCAGCTTGGTGGGTTTGATGTCCAGATCATACTCTTGGATTTTCGCTATCCACTTCCCCCTTTTTTCTTCAAAATCACTTTGGACCAGCACATCTTTCACAGTAGAATTACGAACATAAGTAGTTATTTGGGATTTTAACACATAAGTCCTGAAGGCTTTCAATGATTTGACCAAAGCATATACTTATTTCTCCAAAATATTGTATTTGAGCTCAGAATATCTGAGAACTTTACTGAAAAATGCAACTGACTACTCCTTACTATCTTCATTTTTCTACAATAACAACAGTAATGGGGGATGAAAATGAGAATAACTGAAAGGTTTTTGATAGTCTTGACTAATCATAACTGGAGCTTCCTGCAGTGCTTCATTTATTCTAGAAAATGCATCTCTTTCTTCCTTATCTCATTTCACTTCTGCATTTTTCTTCAACATATATGTTATACTTCTCACGATCTCAGCATAATTGGGCACAAATCTCCTCAGAAAGTTTATTTTTCCTAGGAATCTCTGGATATCTTTCTTGCTTCTGGGTACAGGAATCGTCTGAATGGCTTCCACCCTTACTGGGTCAACATTTACTCGTTTAGAAACTATGTGACCCAATAATTTATCGTCTTCTACGAAAAATAAAGATTTCTTGGGATTTAATGAAAGACCAAACTTTCTGCACTTTTGAAATTTTTTTTTCAAATGCTACAAGTGTTCATCATCTGACCCTGAGAATACAGGTACATCATCCAGATATATAACTACAAACCTATCACCAACGAAGGCTATGTCCATGGCTTTCTGAAATTTTGCAACTGCATTCATAAGACCAAATGGCATCCTTGCATACATGAAGGTGCCCCAGGGCGTCATGAAATAAATATTCTTTTGATCTTATTTTCTACTGCTACCTAATTATACCCAGAAAATCCGTCAACCATAGACAACTTGTGAGCTCCTGTCACCTTCTGTAAGACATAATCCATTTTTGGCAAAGGATAATTATATTTTAGAGATGCTTGGTTCAAATTACTAAAGTCTACACATAATATTATATCTCCATTCTTTTTTCTTACAGGGACCAGATTAGAAACCTAGTTTGAATATCTGAGAGGGGCTATAATTTTCGCATGCAACAATTTCTTCATTTCTTTTTCAATTGGAGATAACGACAATGGATTGATCTGTCTCAGCTTCTGTCTGTATGGTTTGAGTCATTCTTTCAATGTAATATTATGATGAATTATGAATTTTTCATATGTTTTCAAGTCCTCATATGACCAGGAAAATACATCCATATATTTCTTAAAAATATCAATTTATCTTTCTTTGTAGTTTCTGGGAACACCTTTGAACAATTTCACTATTTTGGGTTCTGCTGAGTTCCCAAATTACAATCTTCCATCTCTTCTTCTTGATGTGTTTTCTTTGAATCAACAACAACATCATTAGAATCAAATAATATTTCAAGGGGAACCAACCCTTTAGGGAGCACATTATCTTTCAATTAGATAATCTTTTGTTCACCTATCGACTGCTTAAGTTTTCTTATTTATGATTTCTACTCTGTTTTTTCTTCCTCTTGGTCTATCTCAGCATCTTCAAAGTCTCCAATCATTGTCAGGAACTGATTTATCTGTTCATCATCATCAAACACCTGCCAATGTTTCACATTGTCAGGGATAGAAGGTCTATGTCTAATTTCAATTTTATACCTTAGCCTTGGATTTATTGGAGGTTTGAAGGTGTTGGCTGCAACTGCTAAAGAATATGCCAATCTATTCTCCTCCCTCGGAATAAATTGAAGATTGAAGGCTTCAAAATATTTTTCTATTAGATCCCAAACTTCATTCCTATATGATCTTAACCTCGAATGCTTGGTTTGACAATCATTTTTAATCTACCTTATTATCAATTCAGAATCACCAAAAATTGAAATATATTTAACTCCCATTTTTTTAGCAACTTGAAGGATTGATATTAAGGCCTCATACTCAACCATATTGTTTGTTGAATCAAATTCTAGTTTAAAAGAGAAAGGCATGAGGTTACCTTCTGGTGATATCAGCAAGAATCCAACACCTGCGCCTTCCTTGGAGTAGGCACCATCAAAGTAACATTTCCAAATCTTCCTTGAGTGTAGCTCATTATTTAAAATTGTTGAAGCGAGCTACTTCTCTATGTCTTTAACAAATTAAGCACCTTCATGCAACATGAAACAAGAAAGGTCTTATGTTTCTTGACTATAACTAGGGGAATTTCCTGCATCTTTCTTGGAGGTGATCTTCACAAAACTTGTTTCCCTGTACAATATCCTTTATTCCCCATTAAAAACTAGAATGATAGCATAAGTGAAATCTAATTTTAGAACGCCTCCCAAATTTCATCCCCAAGATCTTGACAGGAGCATTCCAAACCTGGCTGGGATGTCAGCAACCACTACAACCATGGCTATACTCTTTGTGGGATTTGTGCCAGCGAAACTACTACATCTTTAATTAAACCAACACATTTCACCCTTCTGGAATCAAATGAATACAATTACCTATAAGTTTTGGTAATCTGCAAGTTAAGTTCCTTCGTAACAGACAATGGCATGAGATTATGGGACACTCCTGAGTCCAGCATGCAGTTATGTAGAGTAAAATCATGAAGCAACAAAGAAATATAGAAGGGTGAAACAAAAGCATCTACTTCTTCTACATGAGGAAGAAAGGTGACCACTGGTTTTTCTTCTTGTAAGTTCACCGTGTCACTTATATCTTCCACTTGTGTGAGATTAATAAATTCTAAAATTTATTTCTTGTCAGCTGGTATTTTAGCTAATTCTAGAAGAGGTACCTGAATTTTAACCGTCTCCAACTCTTTTTCCAAACTAAAAGAATGAGTTTTCTTAACGTTATTTTTCAGGTTCTTCTTCACTCTTTAAATAATTTTCCACTTTTTCAGGTACAGGAACAACCCTCTCCAAAATATTAGTTTCAACTGATTTGTTATGGGAAGATTCATCTTGCTGCACATTTTTTCTTTTAAGTGAATTTACAGGTTGTTTCCCCTTACTGACCTGTTTCACAGGGTCCTTTTGTTGTGGAGTTTCCATTAGAGGAGGAATGGAACCCTATTTTTCACCTTCATTATCCTGCACTCTAGATCTCTTTCTAGACCTTAAATCATACTTTTTATGTAACTCAGCTTGCATGAAATCTGTGAATTGCATACAATACTCATCCATTTCATCTTGATAAAAATATACTTCAGCTTCAACATATTCTCCCTCACAATATTCGTCTTCATCCTCTTCTATTGTATACATAGTATACAAATAGTCTCATCACCACATCAAGATGTTCTACATTTAAATTCTTAGAAAAAGTGAAAAACAAGGGTAATTTTTTTTTTTGCAGTTACCTCATCTTCTCCAGTGAAATGAGGAAGTAATTTGAGGTATTCTTAAGGCATGGCATTCATTGGTTGTGCAAGATTTAGTGGTGCATATCTATTCATTAAGAAAGTTGGTGGTGCCATATTTACACCTTGGTTAATTGTTCCTTGGGTAGTTGAGGTTGATGAAACTGCTATGAAAGTGAATGAAGGTGGTGGGAAGAATGATATGGGAGTGGGTTGACGAAAAATGGCAGAAGAACCAGGAACTATATTTGGTTGAGTTTGAGAGAAGGTAAAAGAAACAAACTCGAAATAATGTTCTTCTTGTTGTAAAATATAACTAGGTTGGTTTTCATGTTGAATATGTTATTATGAAAAATAAAAATGTAATTAAGAAATGAAAGAATATCCTCCAAGACAATGAGGAAAAATACACTTCAAGGCTGCCCATATTCAATGTGGAAGATAAGCTCAATTGCTGCAAGGAATTCGGCTTACAAACTATGTGGAGGTCGGCCTAAATAATGGTTAGAAGGTCAGCTTATTACCTGACAGGAACAACTATTTATACCCTACATATGTCGCGTAGAAGAAACATTTTTTTTCGAATCTGTCTGAGCTTCATAATGGCCAAAAGTTTTTTCGGATCTGTCCGAGGTTCATAGGGACCAAAAGTTTGCGGATATATTTGAGGTTCATAGTGGCCAAAAGATGTAGATTTGTCTAAGGTTCATAGCGGCCAAAATTTTGCAGATTTGTCTGAGGTTCATAGTAGCCAAAAGATGTTGATCTGTCTGAGGTTCATAACAGCCAAAAGATGTGGATATGTCTGAGGTTCATAGCAACCAAAAGATGCAGATCTGTCTGAGGTTTATAGCGGCCAGAAGATGCCGATAGAACAATGGATAGGGTTCACAGTAATAATGCGCATATTTATATGAATAAACAGTGCATACATCATTTTAAAACCTTGTGGTCATTACAATAGAGACGGAGCATGAATGTATAGTGCGGACACCATATGAAGAAGGGCAATCATATTGTGTTGGTATAGTCGAATGTCTATAATGTAAGACAACGTTGGGCAAAGTGAATGTCTCAATAAGGGTTGCGATCATGCTACAATAACAAATGAGGATGCGAATTGATAAGAAGGGCTCCCGAATAGAAAAGGAATTCTGAAGTGTAAAGGAAGGAAGGAAAATTTACCTTCAAGGAATCAATGACTTGAAGTGTAACATAAGAAAGGTAAATATGTGATTTACCTTCCTATAATAAAAGTATTACTTCTGCTCAAACATTTTTGTCCTATTCATTTTGGTAATTGACTTGATGAAATATTAACTAAGAAGAATACATACGCAAACAAGCTCACAAGTAATTATCAAGAAGAGAATTTATATTAACCAAATTCTCAACATGGTTTCAGAGCTATGGTCAAAGGTTATGGCAGTTTGAAGAACACTCATCCATCTTTGAAGCAGTCTCAGTGAAAGGATCTGTTTTCACGAAAGATAAAGATCAAGATCCCAAGGTCATTTCTGGGCTAATACTTGGAAGTATCTTGAAAGGATGAATTGACAATTTCAGTGATCTAGTCCATTCACCATATTAAATACATCAAATATGAAGAAGAAATAAGTTTGGATCTTTTCCAGGATACAGTCCTAGCATTTTCAGTGATGGCACAACTCTTAATGTTTTAGCGAAGGAACAGTCTCAATCCTTCTTTGGTTTCAATTTGGATATCACTGTATACAAGTACAGATATCAAATATGTACACTTGATACAGTCACAGTGAGTCAATTTCAGATCAGTTTGATGAATGCAAATTAAGGTGCAGTACTTCAACAGTTTCATTTTTTTCACAAATGTCAAAGGTGCTATCACATAATTTGGATGTAACAGTTGTAGCAATGCTATGCTCATGATGATACTATAGTTATGATGCTATATATATTCTCAATGATATCTCAGAAGACGGGTTTCAGTTATCACAGTACTACTACTATGATAAGGGTTAAGTTCCTTCACCGTGAGAAGTTTTCATTGTCAAGACAGTGAGAGGGTCTGGATACATAACGTTGATGTTATTACAAGGATTTGGTATTTTCACATATCCACAGTTTCGGTGATATTACAAGATAACAACACAATGGTACCTCATTACTACCACAAAGAGGAAGTTTTGAGACTCCTACAGTGAGACAAGATAGTTTCGATGCATCCACGGTGACAAAGATCACAAAATTGATGGAAAGATGATTTCTATGCTTCCACATTAGGCTTCCACATAAAGAAAACTTGGTCATCACATAGAGAATTTGAAATCCATGGAAATCAAAATTGTCAGTCCAAAGAACCAGCTTGAAAAGAATCTGAGTACAAGGAACAAAGTAAGTATTTTTCCTTCTATAATCAAATTTGGTTAAATGACTTTGTTTTTGCAGGGAGATCTATGAACTGGTTGGGCTACCGAGAATCCCTACATAAGGAGGATGGTCACATTCCTCGAAGAAAGTAAAATCATGAAAAGTTAATAAAGATCGAGATTTATCTGAATATATGGAAAGGGATACAAGGGCTTAAAGGATTCTTATGGATTCAGTCAAAGTCCTTACATCCCTCTGTCTATGAAGAATTGAAGACACCAAGAAAATACATGATAAGCTGAAAGAACTATTCTATGCAAAAGTATTGAAGGATAATAGACTCAAACATTCACAGAAGAAAAGGGAAAGTTTAAGAAAGAGACTTATGAACATTACTAATGTAAATCAGTCACCAAGAGCAAAGGTCATCATGGAAACATATTTCTGGGATGTAATGACATATTGATGAAACAAGCCAAGGGAATGAAGCCCTTCATTCTTGAGAAATTGCTACAGGATGACTCAAGGGAAAAATATATGAGGTATGTATATATTTATATGCTGACATTGAATGTTTTGAATTCATGTCATGTGGTTGCAGGTAATGGAATTCTGAACTTAGAAGTATGATCTATGGAGGAGTATCTCTCAATGCACGGACAGATGAAATCAACATAATATGCCCTCATGGAATATGAGGTGGTTGTATACGAACGAGAAACTAGGAAATTTGTATGTTCGTGGGAATAAAAAATGTGCAAAAAGGAAGAGATCATGAAATGAAACCACGTCAAGAGGCAGTTATCACCCGGAGGCCAAGAATATGTGACTAGGAGATCTCCTAGAGAGATATGTAGACTCTGACAAGAAGTTTGGTATAGAAGAAGACCCTTGGAAAAACATATCATTAGGAGATGTGTCAATCTGTATAAAGGATGTCGATGCTTATAGGAAGATGTCATGGTGAATGATCATCATTGAGATAACTTTTGTTTTAAAAGGGTTCATATGTAAATGTTTATTTGGATGAATTTGCGCAGGGCTGCTAATCACGAGAAAGGATGTATGATCCTAAGAGATGATTCAAAGGAAAGTAGCATGGCAAAATAATGGACCAGATAAGGAAGTCTGGTGAATCACTCTGATAGCTGACAAGACTCAGGATGAAAGTGATGGATGATCTGTGCTCGATGAAGCTAAAGATTCCTCAATACCAAAATCAATGACATCAAGGACAAGAATTCTTCATGAGCAGCTAGGTGTCTCACCATTGTTGTTGGAGGTCCCTGGTTAAGAGGGAGCCTGATGGTAAGTTTCTTACTTGGAAGAAACATGGTAATTCTTAAGGATGAGCTTAGGTAAATTATTTGTATAAGGATGAGTACATTCCCTTGTGGAATAGGTCCTTTCTGGGAGGGAGAGATAGACACATCATTCTGGTCTTGGGAAGACAGAATGGAGGATTAGGTAATCATCTGGAATTCAATACTCTTTGAGAATGTGATCGGGCATTCAAGATAAGAGTATTCGGGGACCGATATTCTTTGAGGGCTAGCTACCCAAGAGAATAATAGTCTAGGAAGGTCATACTTTGGGAACACCCACGTGGAGTATGTACCTTGGAGAGACAATGACGAAGGTGTCTATAAGTCATATGTCTCACTAGCATTGAGGCCCATTGTGTCGTTGAAGATATGGCACTGTTATTCAAGGCCTTGCACTAATACAATGTTGTTAGGTCCCTATATCACTAGTACAATCCCTTATTATTGTTAGTGTAAACCCCTTATTGTTATTATTGTACCCTTGTAACCCCCATTTTGTTATTATTGTGCCCTTAAATTATTATTGTTAGGTCGGCTAGGATTACATTGTGGCCCACTAGGATTACATTATGGCCCTATGGACTCCTATATATAGAAAGGAGGTTTTGTAAATTGTATCATCCAAGAATTGTTCATTCATGTAATGTATTGGAGGTTGCCCCCTCGAAGTGGCTCATTTCTAAGGCGTGAATATCTCTTTTCTTCTCTCTTTAGAGCTGGTTACACAACATTTGGTATCGGAGCTTTGGGATTCTAGGGTTTCGCTGCTCCAAACAGGTCATCGTGGCATTTTCGCTATAAATTTTTTTCTACGAAGCTTCAGAAGCTGAAATTTTTAGGGTGCGAAACTGAAATCTTGAGGAAGGTTGTCTAAAAATTTCAGATCTTGGTTCGCAATATTTGAGGAGATATCATCTGTGGAAGTTAGGTATTTTTTCAGGCTCATAAACAGGTCATCGTGGCATTTGCGCTATAAATTTTTTTGTACGAAGGATCAGAGTCTGAAATTCATATGGTGCGAAGCTGAAATCCTGAGGAAATTCGTCAAAAAAATTTCAGAACTTGGTTCGCAATATTTTTGGAGATATGATCTGTGGAAGGTAGTGCTTTTTCAGGCTCCTGAATTGCATCTCAAAGAGGTGATCGTGGGAAAAGTTCAATAACTCTCTCTCTGGGCATCGGATTGGAGTGCCTAAAAAGTGGTTGCAAGTACACAGACTGTAGTTTCTTGGCTATCAATTTTAGAGACAAAGGATGAAACAGTGACACGTGGCAAGTCGTACAAGTTCGCTCTACTGAACCAGTCCATAATTAGGTCATTGTGGGAGATTGGACACAACTTTGTCTTGGAGAATCCAAATCAGGTCAGACCTATGGCATTCAAAAGATAATTCAGAGGGGTATTTCATTGCTGAATTTCAGATATTGAAGTGCTGCAATCACAAAGATAATCCAATTTCAATATCGAGCTCCTCAAAAGCAAGAAAAATGTG
Organism: Pinus albicaulis; assembly: GCA_034641835.2. Classification (NCBI taxonomy): domain Eukaryota; kingdom Viridiplantae; phylum Streptophyta; class Pinopsida; order Pinales; family Pinaceae; genus Pinus; species Pinus albicaulis. The sequence goes on along the minus strand of CM076581.1, from coordinate 1,319,659,875 downwards.
TGTATTTTTTTTCCGAATTGCATAAGTCTTGTTTGAAGAATCAATTTGAATTGATTCCAAGGGCATATTGTAGAATAGATATCAGTATTGGGTTCTAAAAGATGCCCCGTAAAAATAATTCAACACCCATTAAGCCTTCAGAAGACTCTACTATGACTCATGAAGATGAAGAATTGCAACATGATCTATCAAAATTACAAGAGCAAGTGCAACAAATTTCACTCTCGCAAAGAGCAACAAAAAATGAAATGGAAGTTTTGAAGAAAGGCATGGAAGCTAAGATGGATGGCATGGAGGTTGGCATGGAATCTAAGATGGATGACATGGAAGCTAAGATCAATGAGAAAATGGAAAACATGAAGAATTTTCTAAAAGCAGACATGGAAGGTTTGACAAAGTTGATACAAGAAAGGTTTCCTAATGGTGAAAAGATAGTAGAAGAACCTCATGATGAGAAAAAAATAAATGTTAATCGTGATTTCATAAGCTCTAATGTTGGCGGGAAGAACCACCATATTCCAAAAATGGATATGAGGAAGTTTGATGGAAAGGATCCTGTAACATGGATACTACAGATGGAGCAATATTTTGATCTCCATAATGTGCAAAACACACAAAAGATACGCATTGCAACTTTACATTTAGAACAAAATACATTTGTATGGTATCGATGGCTTTGCTCCCGTAAAAAAATTGTCACTTGGTCAATTTTTACGGAGGAAATGATAGTACATTATGAGGATACAAAGAGCAACACCTTCTTTAGCCAATTGATAAATCTCAAACAAAGGGTTTAGTGGGGCAGCACATTGAGGACTTCCAAAAATTGAATATAAGGGTAACTGATATTCCAGAGGAACACAGGATTGATCTCTTCATAGGCACTTTAAAGGATAACATCCAACATGAAGTTCGCGTTTTGGAACCTGATTCATTGGAGAAGGCATTCGGGTTGGCAAGAAAAGTTGAATGTAAAATTATGGCGACAAGGAAGCCTACCACTCAATTCTATAAAGAAGGAAGTGTTGCTACGCCTAGATTTCCACAACCTACAAGGTTGACACCATAACAATTGGAAGAAAAAAGAGCAAAAGGGCTTTGCTACAGTTGTGATAGCAAATACACTAAAGGTCATAAGTGTGCTGAGAAGAAATTATTTTACATAGATTGTGAAGAAGAAGAAGAGAATGAACAAGAAGAGGATATACACCAGGAACCACCCCTAGAAGAGGAAGAAATGAATCCGACCATATCGTGTAATGCACTGGCAGGAATTACCACTCCTCAAACTCTGAAGATAGAAGGACATATAAAGAAGAAAAGGGTAATAGTGTTGATTGATTCAGGTAGCACCCATAATTTTATTCATTATAAGGTAGCCAAGGAATTAAATTGTTTCCTATACCCAGCACCAGAATGTCAAGTGATGGTTGCAAATGGAGGAACTATATATTGCTCTGGAAAATGCCATAATATCAAGCTAACCATGGGGGAATATGTATTGACTAGTCCAATGCTTTCCATTCCTATGGGAGGTGCTGATGTTGTACTAGGAGTACAATGGTTACAATCTTTGGGGACAGTAGCTTTTAATTTTCAAGAACTTTTCTTGAAATTTTTTTCTGAAGGAAAGGAAGTCGAATTACGGGGTATTGAAGGGAAGCCAGGAAGGATAATAAGCTCTAATGTCATGACAAAGCTTCTAAAGAAAGAACAACGAGGCGTAATTGCACAATTATGCTCACTAGAAGTTCCAACATCAAAATCATCTATTGCTGCAGATCTCCAACAAGTCTTGGACAATCATTCCAAGGTGTTTGAAACTCCCAAAGGACTCCCACCTATTCATGATCATGATCATGCTATTCATTTGATTCAAGGAAGTGTTCCTCCAAACATCAGGCCTTATAGATATCCTTACTTCCAAAAGAGTGAAATTGAACGTATGATTGCAGAAATGTTAGAGGCGAGTATAATTCAACCTAGTCCAAGTTCTTTCTCTGCTCCTGTAGTATTGGTACACAAGAAGGATGGATCATGGCGAATGTGTCCGGATTATAGGGAGCTCAATAAGCTCACCATTAAAGATAAATTTCCCATTCCTATGATTGATGAAGTATTGGATGAATTACATGGAGCAATTTATTTTACCAAGTTGGATCTTCGTTCAGGATGTCATCAAATTAGAATGAAGACTGAAGATATTCCAAAAACAGCATTTCGAACTCATGAGGGTCATTATGAATTTTTGGTCATGCCTTTTAGCCTTACCAATGCACCTTCTACATTTCAAGGGTTGATGAATTCCATTTTCAAACCCTTCCTTAGAAAATTTGTGCTAGTATTTTTTGATGATATACTAATCTACAGCAGGTCTTGGAAGGATCATGTTCAACATGTTGACAGGGTGCTCAAACTATTGCAGGAGAAAGAATTATATGCAAAAACATCCAAATGTTTCTTTGGAGTACAAGAGGTGGAATATCTGGGTCATATTGTATCTCACGAGGGTGTTAAGGTAGACCCTAACAAAATTAAATCCATTAAGGAATGGAAAGTCCCCACAACCATAAAGTAGTTGTGAGGATTTCTCGGGTTAACAAGGTATTATCGCAAGTTTGTTAAGAATTATGGGAGAATAGCAGCACCTCTAACAACATTATTGAAGAAAGATGCATTTTCATGGACTCTTGAAGAAACTAAGGCCTTTGAACATCTTAAAGAGGCAATGTGCCTAGCACTGGTCTTAGCTACGCCAGACTTCACAAAAACCTTTATTGTGGAATGTGATGCCTCAAGAAATGGAATTGGTGCTGTTTTAATTCAGGAAGGAAGACCCATTGCTTTTGAAAGTCATCCAATAAAAGGAAAGTATTTACAAAAACCTATTTGTGAGAAGGAAATGTTAGCAATACTGCATGCACTAAAGAAATGGAGAACTTACCTAATGGGAAGACACTTCAAGGTAAAAACTGATCATGATAGTCTTAAACACTTTTTGGAACAAAGACTATCTTCAGAAGAGCAGCAAAAATGGGTCACAAAGATGTTGGGTTATGACTTTGAAATAATCTACAAAAAATGAAAGCTTAATGTTTTTGCAGATGCACTCTCAAGAAAGAATGAAGAGGTGGAAGCATTGATTTGTGCCATTTCTATTATCCAACCAGATTGGATAACCGAAGCAAGAGATGAATGGAAGAAGGAAAAAGATGTATGGACACTCATTCAAAAGTTATAGCAAGATCCTAGTACATCTGATACATTTAGTTGGAAAAATGATTCCTTATGGTACAAAGATCGCTTATATCTTTGTAAGAATTCCCAACTAAAACAAAAGATTCTTCTGGAATTGCACACTTCTCCTTTAGGAGGACACTCAGGATTTTTAAAAAATTACCACAGGGTGAAGAAAGAATTTTTTTTGGGATGGCCTTAAATCTGATATTCGAAAGTTTGTGGCGGAATGTTTGGTTTGCCAGCAGAATAAAGTGGAAACAATTAAGACCCCAGGACTTCTACAACCTTTATCCATTCCAAGTCTACGTTGGGAGGAGATTTCAATGGATTTTATCACAGGTTTACCTAAGTCCGAAGGAAAGAGTGTCATCATGGTGGTAGTTGATAGACTTACCAAGTATGCACACTTTGTGCATTATCTCATCCATTTAAAGCAAGTACAGTTGCTACTACATTTATGGACAGAATTCAAAAGCTACATGGAAGCCCAAGGGTTATTGTGAGCGACAGAGATCCCATTTTTACTGGAAATTTTTGGACGGAGTTATTTTCTTGTTTGGGTACTCAATTAGCTCATAGCTCATCTTATCATCCTCAATCGGATGGTCAAACTGAGATAGTAAATAAATGTTTGGAAGGATATCTTCGTTGTTTTGTATCTGATAAACAAACACAATGGGTCAAGTGGTTACCTCTTGCTGAATGGTGGTATAACACTTCCTTCCATACTGCAACAAAAATGACCCCATTTATGGCACTTTATGGATATAATCCACCATCCATCACATCATCTTTAAGAGAAAATTCGAAGGTTCAAGCAGTGGAAGATCACATCGAGCATCAGCAAGAAGTTCTCTAACTCTTAAAGGATAACCTGAATTTGGCACAAAATCGAATGAAACAACAGGCAGATCAACATCGTAGCGAGAGAAGTTTTGATGTAGGAGATTGGGTATTTTTACGGCTACAACCATACAACAAATGTCCCTCAAGCAAGCAAAGAAGGATAATAAATTATCGCCAAAGTACTATGGTCCTTACAAGGTGTTGCAAAAGATTGGTACTATGGCATACAAATTGGAGCTTCCTGCTTCTTCGCGAGTACATCCAGTTTTCCATGTTTCATGCTTAAAGAAGGTTATAGGTGAAAATCTTCCGGTTCAAACAATATTTCCAGAACTTGATGAGGAAGGAAAAATCATATTGGAACCTGAAGCAATCATGGAAACAAGAACTCGACAGCTACGGAATCGATCAATTTCAGAGTATCTCATCAAGTGGAAGAACTTACCCACTGAAGATTCTACATGGGAGGATGAGAATTTTATACAGAAGCACCCGGATCTACTCAAGTGTTGAGGACAACACTTTTTTGAAGGAGAGGGGCATGTTAGGTCCCTATATCACTAGTATATTCCCTTATTATTGTTAATGTAAACCCCTTATTGTTATTATTGTACCCTTGTAACCCCCATTTTGTTATTATTGTGCCCTTAAATTATTATTGTTAGGTCGGCTAGGATTACATTGTGGCCCACTAGGATTACATTATGGCCCCATGGACTTCTATATATAGAAAGGAGGTTTTGTGAATTGTATCATCCAAGAATTGTTCATTTATGTAATGTATTGGAGGTTGCCCCCTCGAAGTGGCTTATTTCTAAGGCGTTGATATCTCTTTTCTTCTATTTTTGGAGCTGGTTACACAACAAATGCTAGTTGAAATGAGGCTACACAGATGCGATTACCAATCCAATTTTTCTTATGAGATTCCTTAAGTTTGAAAGTGATTATGTAACTATATGAATACCTCCCTAGTTAAGAGGAAGTGTTTTAAAATATAACTAGGTTGGTTTTCATGTTGAAATGTTATTATGAAAAAGAAAAATGTAATTAAGAATTGCTGCAAGGAAGTCAACTTACAAAATATGTGGAGGTCGGCCTAAATAATGGTTAGAAGGCTCGCTTTACACTGCTAAAAAGAAAACTATTTATACCCTACATATTCCACGTAGAAGAAACAAGTTTCTGCGGATCTATCCGAGGTTCATAGCAAATGAAAGTTTGTGGATCCGTCCGAGGTTCATAGCAGCCAAAAGACGTATCCGTTTGAGGTTCACAGCGGCAAAAATTTTCGGATCTCGTTTGGAGGTTCATAGCAGCCCAAAAGAAGTGGATCCGTCCGAGGTTCATAGTGGCCAAAAAGATGTGGATCTGCTTGAGGTTCATAGCGTCGACTAAAAGATGAGGATCCGTTCGAGGTTTATAGCGCGAAGATGCCAATAGAATAATGGAGAGGGTTCATAGTAATAATGCGGGATATTTATATGAATAAACAATGGAAACATCATATGAAAACCTTGGTGTATTTACAAAGCAGACAGAGCAGATGAATGTATGGTGGAAACCATATGAAGAAGGGTGATCATATTGTGTTGGTATATTCGAATGTCTATAATGTAATACAAAGATTGGGAAAAGTGAATTTTCGTGAAGGGTTACATCATGCTGCAATAAAAAATGAGGATGCGAATTGATAAGATGGGCTCAGAACAGAAAAGGAATTCTAAAGTGTAAAGGAAGGAAGGCAAATTTACTATCAAGGAATTAATGACTTAAGGTAACATATAAAGGTAAATCTATGATTTACCTTCCTACAATAAAAGCATTACTTCTCGCTCAAACATTTGTGTCTGTCTATTTTGGTAATTGAATTGATGAAATATTAACTAAGAAGAATACATAAGCAAACAAGCTCACAAGTAATTATCAAGAAGAGAATTTGTACTAACCAAATTTCAACACTTCTAACTTAGGTTCTTGAAAATAAAGTGGTGTGGAAGGTGAATATTGTTCCAAGGACTAAGAGTTTTTAAAATATCTTTCGAACAAAGGATTACTAACTACCGTAAGGAGCAGACAATGTAGATCAAAAAGGAAGGGGTTTCGTGTTTTTGAGCCTTTTTAGAAACCAATATTTTTGGATCTGTAAAAGTAGGGCCTATCCGTCGGTGGAGGTATCTCGACTCGTGTGAGGCCTTTTGAAAGCGTAAATTTGAAAATAACAAACACGTACTCAAATATTTCCTCCTCACTAAACAAATCCGCAGGAAATAATGTGAAACCTGGTGGAAAATAAACTTCGTTTCTTCGTCCAACAACGACGTTTTAAAAATGTTGTCTCTCAAGAAACAATCCATCGGCTATGGTATGAATCGGCTTAAGACATTTTGTAAATGTATGTCAAAATTACAATATCAAAATGGCCTATGTTTACACCTTTGGAATTTAATTACTTAATACCCTCGATAATATGATATAATGAAAGCTCTGATAATGCCATAAATGTTGATATTTTTAGAATGAAAATAAAAGAATAACCGTAAGTGAAAATCAAAATGATATGTCAGAGAACAAAATCTATCACTTTAAGTTTCGGTGAGGAAATTTATGGAGAGAGAGGAAACTCAAAATAATATGTCAGAAACAAAGAATCTATTACTTTAAAAGTTTCCTTACTGGGAGTTTATGAAGAGAGGGAAATCAAATAATATAAGAAACAAGGAAACTATTACTTTTAAGTTTCAAAAGAGAATTCATGAAGGGAGAAGAGATGAAGCGATGAGCGAAATTGCTGGTTATTTAAATCTTACTCACTGATGTAATTAAGAGACCAACTACTACATTACCACCGCATTCGAAGAGGAATAAACACAGAGAACCTGAAATACACCAACAAGTGTAGGAAACTTGATATTCTTTCATTTATTTCTCAGAAAATTCACATCAAATTAACAACATCCAAAGGTCCAAACCTCTAACCCTTTTTCCTTATTTCTATCTACTTAAATAAATCCAACTAGTTTGTAATCGTTGAACTTTTTTGAAACTCCTTCGACTACCTAAGTCGTTAAAATTTCTTATGCAATCATACCAAGAAAAAAATTAAACCGGAAATATCATCTACTCCCCGTTGAATCCGATGCCGCCGATGTGTCCTCCCAAAGTGTTGACTTAACCTAGTTTTCGTGCGTCCCACGTTGCCATTATGTGTTCTTCTCATTCGACTCGCCTATGCCTTCGTGTGTTCTTGCAACATTCCTCGTCTTCTTCGTCAACTCCGCCACAAGACTTGGGACTTGAACCATATTCTTCTCACCTTTGGAGAACGATTGCATTTTCATTCTACCACATTTTTGCATTTCACCAAGGCTTTACATTATAATCCTCTTTCTTTCCATTTTAACACAAGAAATGCCTTCACTCTCCTTCCGGATTTGAAAACCTTTGGAGTTCACTTTTGAAACCACATCGCATCCACCTCGCACTCACACTTGGCATTTCGTTGTTTTTAACTTTCTTTATCACTTATCTTCTAACACTTCATATGTGCGTTGTGTGATCAAGTCCCACCTAGCATCGCACATCACACTTCAAATAATTTTAACATGAACCCCGTGGCACTATCTTTTAAAATTTCAATATGCGAATGCGATTGGGTCCCACCATCACGCATATCACATTTCGACGAATTTAACTCTTACCTCTCGCACTTATTCGTTAAAACATGCGATTTTTGATCGGCCCCACCGCATCGCATATCGTAACGTTGATTATAACTCTTACCCTTTGCACTTAACTTTTAAAACTTGTGATGTGTATGCGTCAGTGGCCACATCATCTCGCCACGTCATATTTCCACATCGCCCTCGCCACGTCATCATAAATCAACTACGATCCGTGGGGTCGTGTCATTCTCTACCACGCTAGCTTGCCACATGATTTCATACTGCTAATTTCAAATAATTTAACATTTACCTCCACACTTATTCTTTAAAACTTGCAATTTGTAATTTGTTATCGTGCCGAATGCATCGCATATCGCACTTCGACTATTTTAACATTTTGCATCCCTTGCCTATCCTTTTAAACTTGCGATTTAATCTTTCGTTGTATATCTCTCCACCTGTTTTGCGCTTTGATCCCCGACCATCTATTTTTCCTTTATGCCTCCTCCAAAACTCTTAAGTTTTTAAGGGAAATGCGCCTTTCTTGCCTTCGGGAATTTTTTTTGTTTGCTCCACGGTAACCCTCGCTGGGCTTATCTCGGTGTTCTACCGTGCTACCCCTCGAGCTTGAAAATGAGCCCGACTCGACCCCGTTTGGTGTGCAATGTTCTCGAACATTCTACCGCCTCTGGTTTCAATCGGTTTCGCACATGAACAAGCCCGACTCGACCCACCTTCACATCTCATCACGTAATGTTAATGTAACATATAAATCAAAAATATTTCTAACACACACAAAAATTGACATTTTCTATCATATATGATTTTTTGGTGTTTTGAAAAATATTTCAAAGGTAAATGAAAATGAGCCACAACACTTGGTGAAGATTATTCTCTCAATTTCAATCAAGGACAACCGAATTTAGCCACCTTAGGAAGGCATGTGCAGCCCACAAAGGACCCTTGTCCTACTCTTGGGTCATTTTTAATCTTTGGTGAAGGGAGGAAGAGAGTTCAAACATTTCTATATAAAGTGGCCATGGGAAGAGAAAATGGAGACACAGGACATATGCTTTCCAAATTGATACTAGCAAACCAGCATTCAATAGTGTTGAATCGTGAGATTGAATAGCCTAGATTGCCCACACCAACATCCTAGAGAATAAAAAGAGTCTAACCATTAGCAGTGATCACAATATTTTTGAGAGAGGGTAGAAGATCTGCAAGGAAACCAGGGAAAGGGACCTCCTTTAGAGCGTGTCATCTATAGCTCAAGGACTCACTTCAGAAGTTGCCGATTAGTGGTTGTCATTGATGTCAACCCAAGCGCACTGTGTGGGCTACCTCGATTTTGCATGGGAATTTTGACCTAGAAAATTACTATATTCCGAGTCACGATATTTTATGGTTTCTAATTTTGATATAAGCTCTTACTTGATATATGGCACAAATACATAATTCTTCACGGTTTGAAAGATATTCATGTTTGAAGTTAGTAACCCCAATTACAGGCTAAAAACCCCATGTGGCATGACACTAATAATTGGTTGTGGTCATTGAACAATCAATAATTAATAATTTTTAAGCTCCTAAAATCCCTCCCACGTTCACTTGTTGAAGACCCTCTCAACCTAAGCATTTATATAAATTGTAATCCTCATATCCTCCTCATATGTAGGGATTTCGCTATCAAAATGAAATACCGTGGCATTTTCGTTATAGCATTTTTTCTAGGAAGGTTCGGTATGATGAAATTTTTTTCTGCCGCCTAAATCCTGAGGAAGCGTGTGTAAAAAATTTCGCATCATGGTTCGCAATATTTTTGGAGATATGATTTGTGGAAGTTAGGTTTTGTGCTCCTCAACTTCATCTCAAAGAGGCACTGGGAAAATAGTCATAACTCTCTCTTTTGAGTATCGTATTGGAATTTCCGTAAAGTAAGTGCGTATATTATGGAATTTAGTTTCTCTTCGTTTATCAATTTAGATCCGAAGGAGGAAAATAACGCCAGGCACGCCGTAGAGTTCACTCTCTTTGAACCGTTCCATAATTGGGGTAGCAGATTAGGCTCTTTGTGAAGAATCCAAATTGGGTGAGACCCATGTCATTGGAAAGAAGACTTAGAGTCTACTACAAGACCAAAAATTACATATTGGGGATCTGAAATAACAGATATACATGTATTCAATAGCAAGCTTCTAGAAGGCAAGAAAAAAAGCTAGATCATGTGTTGTCAAGGAATTGCAAAAGGACTAGAATTTCTAGGGAAAAAAAGCAAAGCAAAGTCTTAGCCAGAGGTAAGCTCCGGAGTATGATATAGCTCTTTGTATATGCCAAGTTCATCTCTTAATTTCATTAGTTTCTTTTACCAACATTCTAAGTTTGTTTTTTTTTGTTTAGCATGTGCTGTATGTGCGAGATGAGGTAAGTTTTGCTATTATCATGTCATGGGTATTTCCTTGAAGACTTTGCGGGTATTATATATTCTTCAAAGATGAGACTTATTAAGATCTAATGTTAGAAGAGTGAGAAAGGGTAGCATGACAAGAGCAAGCCAATGGTCTGTGAATAACGACCAAGAAGTTCACCACATGAAGTCTTTAAGTGGGAGCACAACATCAGAGTCATTGTAAAGGTATCATTGTATTGAGTCTGTTATAAAGTATCATTGTAAAATTTATACAAGTGTCTATCTTTAAGAATTGAAGAAGCGAGTGCAGGAGGTCTAGGGATCATCATTGCGTGGTTTTGTCATGATTGGGGTTATGGTCTAGTGTGTCTTCTTCTTCTACATCATTTTATATCATTGTAAAGTGGACCATTTTTTCCTGATCGAGAGTCCATTCTTATTTTATTATTCTACTGAGGTGGTAAGGGTGGTGCTAATGTAGTGCATGAAGTCACCAATAGTTTCAAGCTTGTGAAAAATTTAAAGATTATAGGGTGAGTTGTAGCTCATTGGGTGTTGGGGCCTCCATTTAGTTGACTACGAAGAATCTAGGGCGTTGGAGAGTGCATCAGGTGGGCCAGAGAAGAATGATTTTCTAGATTCTAGGAAGTTGGGCTGTGATTGGAGTTGAATATTAAATAATTGTAGAAAAGCATTCAGGTGGTTTTTGTCAGGAGGTTTCCACCTTAAAAAGTTTGTGTGCATTTGTGTTCCTTTTATTCTGCCTATCATTTTACTGGCTCTTGATAATAATTGAATATTAACTAATGCTTTGAAAGATTAATAATAATATAATTGAAAGGAATATTGATTCCACCCTCTTAGTATTTCCAACTCATTGGTATGATAGCTTGGTTCCTCAATAGCAGTTTTTAACAATGGAAGGAGGTCATGGAGCATACCAAGAATGAATATACCTGTATTCAATGAAAATAATTATGCACTCTGGAAAGGAATAATGGAGTATATCTCTTGTGGAAGAGTTACGAATTATAGGACAACATTTCAAAATGGCTATACAAACTACGGATAAGCAAGGTGAAGAATTTGACAAAAATATGAAAAAGCAAAGAGAATATTATTATCGGTGGACTAATTGAATCTACTTATCATGAGTGTTATGTTGTGGCTTACCAAAAATGTATGGGACAAACACGAGAATATATATACTGGTGACTCAAATTTCAAAGAAAGCAAGGATTAGAATCTACGAGAGAAAATTTGAGGAACTCGAGAATGAAAGAAGATGGCAACATTTTTGTATACTTCCAACATTGATGAAATAACCAACCTCTAGAAGGATTGGAGAGCTTGTTGACAAGAACACTAATATACGAAAGATTCTTAGAACGTTACTAGGGAGATTCAACACAAAGGTATCGGTCTTAGAATACAATGCAAATCTTTACAAAATCAGCAAAAGTAATTACACGGAATTCTCATAGCATATAGAAATGAGACTTGATGAAAGAAGAATTACTTGCATTTAGAGGCACATTTGTTGTCAAAAAAACCAATAAGGACAAACAACCTTTAAAGGAAAAGACATGCACACTCAAGTGTGAAGAAAATTAGATAATGAAGGTATTTAGATGGAGAATATGCTTACTTTACGAGAAAACTAAAAATTGGTAAGGGAAATTCAAAGGTATACTTCAGTGATATGTTTCCGCTGCTGTTGAGGTTACAGATTAGTAGAAAAATAAAGCAGTGATGGAAACTCAAAAGGAAAGAAGGCTTTAAGAAATTAAACAAGCAAGAAAAAAATAAAGGATTCAAAGAAACTTTCTCTATAAATAAGATAGCTCATCCTTCAGAGTGAGAGCGTTAGCGTTGAAGAAGAAGCCAATGAAGATATTATTTATGGCCAAGCACAATAAACAAAGAGGTATCAAAAAGCACAAAGAAAGAAGAGAAGAAGGATTATTATGAAAGAAATTTTCTAAGGATGCAATTGACTTATAAAAGAGCTCAAGGCTAAGAAGATCCGTTCCAATACTCTTGAAGAACAAGTTCAAAGTCTCCAAAATTGAAGTTGAAGAACACAAATGTATTGAAAAGTCACTTCAAAAAGAAGTTGGAAGAAAACAACCAAGAAAGGGAGGCATTGAAAGTAGAAGTAGTCTACATTTAAGTAAGGAAGTGAAAGAAGGAAAATTTTTCCAAAACTATGCCAACAACTCAAGGGAATTAGAATAAATAATCAACAATCAATGATCTTACAATGGCGAACTGGCCTCGATTACAAAGAAAAATAGGACCTTCTACAGCAAAATACAATAAACCTACCGAGATATGACATGTAGACTTCATTGGACAATATTGAAGCTTGACCTTCAGAACACAATTCCTTGGCCGAAGGTTTCCATCCAGAGTATAACATATTTTTCATAATATTATTATGTATACGGAAAAATTTGGTCATAAAAAAGTTATGGGAATGCTGTACGTACCTAAGAAACCAATAAAATTCCGGAGATCTGCCAAATATGAACCTTCCAAGGCTCAACAAACATCAATAGCTTTGAAAAATTTAAAAATCATGTGGAGATATTACCAAATGTCGAAAATTTGGACACATAGCCAAAAATGCATGAACTTGAAAATTATCAAGAAAATATTGGAAATACAGGCAAACGAACATGGAAGAAGAAGGCCCAGTAATTGTGCTCTATCTAAAGGCTCAAAACAACAAATATGTGGCGAAATGCGTTGATAGCGGTTTCTCAGCATATGGTAGAGATAGAAAAGAAATTTGTATCTCTGAAAAGAGAAGAAGGATGAGCGTATCCTTTGGAAATGATAGATCTTGAAATGTTATAGGATCAGGTACAAAATCACTCTCAAAAGCAAAGATGTTCTAGCAAAGGAATGTTCTATTGGTTGAAAACATGAATCAAAATCTACTACGATGTTGGACAAATGTTCTTGATCAAGACACACAATGCTATTCTAAACTCACAAAATGTGAAATCAAAGAAATTAATATACGATGAAATTGGCTACAACAAGTTGGGCTCAAACAACATATATGTTATGGATGAAGGAACTAAAGCACATGTCTAATAGCTAAAGAAGATGAAATTTGGTAATGGCACAAACACGAACGGGTCCTAAACTTGGACAATATTGTGAGGATAAGAAAAAAGGAAGCGATCTACGAAATGCAGAAAATCTCAAAACACAACACTATGTGAGCATGTAAACACGGCAAGTAGACAAAATTCGAATTTAAAACAAAAGAACACTTTGCATCACATCCAGCTGGAATTGATAAATAATGAGCTATGTGGTCTTGTAGAGAAAAATATGATTAGATGGAGAGTTATATTTCTGTTGTATTATGACTATACCGGGATAATGATAAATCGATTTCTAAAGAAAAAAATCTGAAGTATTTGAGTGCTTTAAGATCTACAAGGAGTTGGTTGAAAATGAAAGCGGTTGAAAATAAAGCGTCTCTGGTCAGATAATGGCGGAGAATTCACTTCCAAATTATTTAAAGCAATATTGTGATGAAAATGGAATAAAAAGAAAAAATTTCAACGGCGTGAACACCTCGGCAAAATGGAGTTGCTGAAAGAAAGAACAAAACCGCACGGGGAAGTGGGTAGAACAATGTTGAAGGACTCAAAATTGGATGAAAAATTAAGGTTCAAGAAATTGATACAACAACCTTCATTATCAAGCAGAAATCTTCTAAAGGAAATAGACATAACAAGACCCCATATGAATTGAAAAGGGAAAAATGGATAATGTAAAATATTTTACAGAATCTTCGGAAGAAAATGTTATATCAAAAAGGAAGATCAAAAGTTGGGTAAGTTTGAATCACGTGTTGATGAAGGTATCTTTGTTGGTTATACGCAAAAGAAAACATATAAATGTTATAATCTAAGACAAAAAAAGATAGTGGAGAGCATACATGTTACATTTATGGCGAAGATGGTATTTCAACGAATAATGATGAGATCTAGAATCTTTGAAACTTGAAATGATTGAAAAAAGACACAGAGAAAATTCTAGAGCAAGCAACTATCAACCAGGAAGAAGTAAATAATGATCATCAAGATATACGAACAACAACAAGCTCCTCCAAAAAAGAAAAAAATATTGGATTCAAAAGAGCCATCCATTAAATCAAATCATTGGTGACATAAATGAGGGCAAGCTGACTTAAGTTTTCATCTGACAAGCTCACATTGATTTTTCTTAGCTTTGAGCCTAGTAGTTTTTGGGGAAGCCAGCAGCAGGAATGAACATTGGGTAGCAGCTATGAATGAAGAATTGGATCAAATCAAGAGAAGAATAACACAGAATTAGTTCCACCAGCCAAAAGATAAAAATGTCATTTAGGACTAGGCTAAATTATTCAGGAAAAAATTGAATGAAGATGAATAGATTACAGAAAATAAAAAGCAAGAATTGGTTTGCAAGGCTATACACAAGTGGAAGGAATTGATTTAAAATGAAACATTTGCACCGATTGCAGAATGGAAGCCATATGAATTTTTCTACTTTATGCATGTTAGAAAATCAAATTCTACTGAAATGGATATTAAATTAAACATTTACGAGTGGCCTAATTAGAAGAAGTTTACATCGAACAACTGAAAGTTTTTCTACTATCGAGAAAAAGAAATGTATGCAGTTAAGAAGGCTCTATGTAGGTATAAGAGGCTCTAAGCCATGGCATGCTCGTCTTGATGGATACTTTGTGTAGCAAGGGTTAAGGGGTTTATCTTGATATGATATTTCTGCTGCAAATAGATAAAAGATAATTGCTGCTTTCAGTTATATTAGGAGTATATATAGTTGATATAATATTTGGTAGCAATGATGATTGACCCAGTAGAGTGCAAGATAAAGTGATTTAGAGATGTGTTGCTTGATGAGCTCACATAACTGTAGGAGCTTCAAATATCTTAGCAAAGAAGGAATATTTATGTTCAAACCCAAACATCAAGAAATATCAAAAATTCAAAATGGAAGATTGCAAACCCGTTCTTACTTTGATGGTAACGGAGTTTATAAAATTAGGTATGACGACTCATATGGATGTGATTGATTTGTGGAATCTATGATTGGTAGTCTTCTATATTATAACAACCCTCCAGTAGGATGTTATGCAAAGTAATTGGACAAACCAGCAATATTAAAGGCTTCAAGAATCATATTATTCTTTGTCAAAATCATTCTTCGATATCTAAAGAGGCACAACGACATATGGTTTGTGGTATCCCAAGGAGGTAACAATCTCATTATTCGGGCCTTTATATGAATGATGTGATTAGAGGCGGAAGCATTGATGATGTGAGTAGTAATGGAGCATGTTCTATCTGGAGTAGTTGTCGTATCATGGTTGAGCAAAAAGAAAACCTCAATCTCTCATTATCTACTTGAGAAGCATAATGCTTTGTAGCAACAACTTGTTGTACTCAAGTCCTTTGGATGAAACAAACTTTGCAAGATCTTGAGAAAAATTCAATAGAGCTTTATTCCCATCTTACAGCAGTAACACCCGATTGCCATCCCAGCATCTCCATGAAATTTCTATCCTTATTAAAAAACAAAACACATTTCAGAAATCAAATATCACATTTTTTGAGAGAAAGTATTTGAAAAAAGAATACCTCAAACTTGAATATGTTGGTACAAAAGAGACAAATCGCTGATATCTTCACTAAACCTTTACCGTGAGGGGAATTTGAATATCTTCGCCAAGCTTTGGATTCTCCAAGTTCTCATTCTATTTTCCTTATTCATAATGTAAATGGGAGTGGAAGTGTGTGCAAGTCCGCATGATGGTTGTGTGTATGAACACCCTTTTCCATTGATGTCAAATGGGAAGAAACTATTGCAGGAAGAGGTGTCATGATCCCGAGTACTTGTGTTCCATCGATACCAAAGGGGAGATTGTTGATCGGTTGTTTGTCATTGATGTCAAACCAAGCGGCACGGGGCCTATCACAGCGATATTGCATGGGAATTTTGACCTCAAATTACTATATTCTAAGTCAAGGATATTTTTTTATGGTTTCTACTTGTTGAGATTTTTCCATTGATATATGGCCAGGCGATGTGAAACTATTCATGCTTTTTGAAGTTATGTTGTGAGTACAATATATATTAAAGTGAAATAAACCCTATGGGTTGTGCTTTGACACTAATCATTGACATATGTGCATTATTAAGCAGATAATATTAATAATTTTTGGCAACTCCTCGATCTCTTGGTCAGCCGTGAAGGTGCCTCTCAGCCTGGCTGCTTCTTTAAATTGATCTCTTATCCATCTCTTGGATTTCTCTTTTGAGATTTTTGAATTACTTATGTAATTTTATTCTGATTTGTCTCACAGAAATTGGAAAAGTGAGTTTGCCTTGGGTAAGATAAATCTGAGGAAATAGTATAAAAAATTTTGATCACTGTTACAAAGTTTTCAGTTCAATTTGTGAGACTGTAGGTTTTGGAACTCTGATTCATCTCAAGGAGGTGGCATTAAAATTCATCCCTGCTCTCTCTTGAGAATCAATTGGAATTCTATATAAAAAGTGGCAGATATTCTGGACTTTGGTTTTTGTGTAGCAATATCGAGCTAAAGAAGAAACGATCAACTCTTGCGTGGCATGTTGTACAAGTTTGCTCTCACGAACGTGATCCATAGTGGGTCATTGTGAGATTACAGGAATAACTTCGTCTTGGGAATCAAGGCCCAGGTCGGACCTATGGAATTGGAAAGAATATTCGAGAGGGCTACTACAAGACCTAAAATCACATATTGGGGATCTGAAATAAAAGAGATGCATCGATTCAATATCGAAGCTCTAGAAGGCAAGAAAAGCTAGATCATGTCTTTGTCAGGGCTACAAAGGACCGAAATTTCTAGGTAGCAAAGAAAAGCAAAGGTGCGGTAGAGGTAAGCTCGGAGATGAAAGTATATTTGTATATGCATGTTCATCTCTTAATTGTTTTAGGTTATTTGTATTCTAATTTGTTTTTCATATGACATGCTTTGCGGGGATGGGGTAAGTGTTGCTATTATCATGTCATGAGTATTTCCTTGAAGAATTTTTTGCGAGGGTATTATATATTCATCAGATAAGACTCAGTACGCGATCTAATGTTCTGAAAGAGTGACAAAGGGTAGCATGACAAGAGAAACAATGGAGTCTGAGAACTCAAAAAGCAAGCTCACCACATAGTCCCAGTGGGAAGCACGCCACATACGAGTCATTGTAAAGGTATCATTGTATTGAGTCATTGTGAAAAGCATCATTGTAAAAAATTTTACAAGTTTCTATCTTCAAAAAATTGAAGAGCGATGTCGGGAGGTCTAGGATCATCATTTGGGTGGTTGTGTCATGGTTGGGGTTATGGTGTAGTGTGTCTTGTTGTTTCATCATTCTATGTTATTGTAAAGTGGACCCATTTTCCTGTTGTGAGGTCATTCTGCTGTTCTTCTATAGGGTGGTAGGGTGATGCTAGGCTGGTGCATGAAGTCAGCAACGGGTTTACGCTTTGTGAAAATTAGGGGTGCTAGGGTGGTGCTAGGGTGAGTTGTAGCTCATTGGGTGTTGGGGCATCCCAGATTTGTGATTTGACTCACTGAAGAATCTCGGGCATTGGAGCATCCATCAATGAGAGTAGAGAGAGAATTATTTTCTATATTCTAGGAAGTAGGAAATTTATTTTTCAGATTGGAGTTGAATATTAAAAGAGAATTATTAGAAAAACATTCGAGGTGGTTTTTTGTCCAAGAGGTCACCTTTAATAACCATGTGCATTTGTGTTCCTTTTGTTTATTGCTACCATTATACAAACAATGATAATAATTGAATATTAAATAATGCTCTGAAAAGATTAATAATAATAATAATTGAAAGGAATACTAATTCAGCCCCCCTCTCCAGGTATTTCAAACAAAAGTGTGTTAGAATTGTATTATTCTTACCACTAGCAACCAATAAAGGGATATTTCTCCATCTTGTGTATTGGTTTGTTGCTCCATTTGAGAATTTTTTAGTCTTGTGTTTTCGTGTTTCATTTTATGTTCTTAGTATGCATCTCTTACCTTATGATTAATGCTGTTACTATGTTTAAATTCTTTCCATTAACAACATCAACTACTTCATTTTCCTATGATCTATGAAGGAATAAATCATATTTCTAGAACGATGTCTCTTTGTACATTCTTGTGACATAAAAACACCTACTAAAAGATTAGCGACCATACCAAATATTTTTCATGGTTTAAATGGTTGTCTGCTGGCTCTCCCCTTGGGATAAATAGTACCAATCACTCAAGATTATCTTTTAATATATCATCACATCCTTGTCAGACTATTCTACACAGCAGAGGGTTCGATTTTTCTTCATTACTGCTCGAGCAGTCGTGCATTCTGCTCCACGAGGCGTACATACAGTCCGTCACTACAGGAGAATACAACCCGCGTGGATGCATCAACATACCAACATTCAACCGTATTTTTGTCCATTTTTAAGGTGATTGGCAACCCCTAGTTACTTTCCATCACTATTTTTTCTCAGACGTTACTATTTTTGGGAAAGTCAATTGTTGTACTAAACCTCAGTTTAGCATAGAAATTAGGTGTTTCTAATTTTAGTTTATATTGCAAAAAATTACACAACTTAAATAGGGGAAAATGAAAAGTGGCAAACTAATCCAAACATGTTTTCCGATTCTGTATAGAAATACACAACACATAGTTTAATTAGTCAAAAAGTAAGTGGCCCACTAAATCCACACATATTTTTACTAGTTCAATTATTTCAATTTTTGCATTAGACCTAGACTAGGGATCAAAGTTTTGATACTTGAATGCGAGTAATACTATGCTTCCCCTTTACATAACTTTTGGTGAGCCCGGGTATGCATATGAAAGCTTTCCCTAAGACATTTCGAACTACCATCTCGCCTTTAGTGCAACATAGTCTAATTAGGATAATTGTAAGCAACCCTAATCCGCAAATAATTTCAATTTTTTGCAGGAAAAAACACACATAGGAGTAATGCTAGTAGAGAACTTCGTAAAGGATCACCACATACCCAAATCTCATCACACTCTTGATTGTTCAATAAAAAAACACACACGACAAATCGATGAAAGCTTTGAACCCGCAAATACACCCAGTGTTTTGGGACCTTTGTTCTTATCTTATGTTTGATCTCAAAAAATCACACCCTAAAGAAAGCAAGACTTATAAAAAGAATCATACACGCTGAACCCATTAAATTTCTCCCCACAAGGGCCACAAAGAAATTATAGTTTAGGGTTAGGACCATTGAGCAGTGAAGCATCCAATAAGTCTTCATGGTCATAATACATTTTGAAAACATATATGTTGACTATTTAGGGAGCTTAAAAATCCATCATATTCACCCATGAAATGAATACCCGAGCACTACAAAGACCTATTTTCAAACCGGGTTAGCTAGGAGGCCCCTAGCTTTTGTGTAGTACTATTTGGGGGATACCGACCCATCTGAGTGCTGCGATCATGGGAAATCCAATTAGCCAAGAGGCACTAAGACTCGAATGTTCACGTGGGACGATGGTAGCTTTTAGTAGCCAAAAATAGGGAATCCCTTTCCCTTATAGGGTGACGAAAGCAGCATGCAACACTCAATCCTCATACCATTACCTTGTTCGATTCTTCGGTCAGTTGGAAGAGCGCATCGCGCGATTCTTTCAGGACGTTGGCCCTACGTACCCATCGTAAGTTATCTTCAGCAAGGCGATTACTTTGAGAATGTGAGAAAAATAGGTCTTACTGATCGCAGGGAGCATGAGGCTTAGAGACAAAAGACTTCATTAATTATTCCAAAAATCCAAAAAAAATGTCTCCAAGCAAAGGTGTTGGTACCTTTTAGTTGTCAATTTACAGCTTTTACTAGATAGGGTTCAACTAGTATCTAGGAGGATTAAACAATTTTAGATTAGATTCAACATATTTAGCTTTCGTCTGATATATTTAAGAGGAGATATTATGTAATTAGGATTTTTGTCTAAATTAGAATAATTCGATCCTCAAGAAGAGGTTGAGTGTTATGTAAAAACCTATAAATGTAACCTCTACGAAGGGAGAAATCGAATTTGGGAAGTAGAAGAATTGATTGAGAGGTTTTTCCTCTATTTAAATAAGATTGCGGAATTTTTTTTATCTATGTAAGCTTGGAAAGTTTCTAGGGGGTTTCACCCTTCGTAAATTCATTGGATTTATATATTCTGTGTATAAATTAAGTATATTAACCTTCGTGTATGAGGTCCCGGAGAAAACGAGGGAACTACCGGTTCTTTGGTTCGATTATCGATGGTAATAGATTTATGCTTATTGAGTTTGCAGTGGAAAGGGAGGTTTATAATAGAAGTGAAGTTTAAATCGAAAAACAATGAACAATCGTGTTTAAATGCAGTTGAAAAGCAAGTTTTGAGGAAAAGCGGTTTTGGAGGAAACCGGGAAGTGTTGTCGCACAAATTTTAGCGTGTGGGCGGTTTTATTCTAATTGAATGCGATCCAATCATAGAGCGACACGTCATGGGCACAATACCACCCATTTCGTGTTGCTTTTGGGTGATAAATTTTGGAGGTCGATTGAATGCGATTGTCGTCCAATCAGTTCTGCGGAAGATCCGACAGTGTTCGCATCGGGAGTTGCGCGGGGGTTAAAACAAGGTATGGACCCGAAGTTTTATTAAAGGTTTGAAATCCGAAACATTGATTCTGAAGGGTTTTAATACTATTTCTGAAAGTTTGGAATATTGTTCCAAAGGTCTTTAAATATTGGTTTAAGTGCTTTATAATATGTCTGAAGGTTATAAAATATTCATTCCGAAAGAGTTTAAAACATTGGTTTGAATTGTATTATTATGTTTTGGAATGTATAAAAGGAATTTTTCTTCTGCATATCAATTTTGTTATTTGTATCAAACAAATCTGATAAATTTTGATGAACGAGAGTGAAATAAAAGACCAAGAATTAATTCCTCCTGAGCTAGAAAGCATTTTAACCAAGTTTGAATAGCTCTCCTTAATGCCTGCGCCCACACTGCCATCATTTGTGGTATCAAAGCAGTCTTCAGAGAATTTTTCAAACATTGAACAAGCTTCAAAAAGTTAGAAAAAGAAACCCAACATGGCTATCAGAATTGGTAGAGGTGGTTCTGGTAGAAAAAGAGGTAGACCAGTTGCAAATGCTAAAGTACTGGAGACTATGCAACACATTAAAGCCAGATTGGAAGCAATTGAAGTAGGACAACAGAGAGATCCTGAAGATGTCAGTGAACCTAAAGCTGAAGAAGAAGAAGAAAATTTTGAACTTACTCCTGATATGAGATTATTTAAATCAGTTTTAGGATCTACATCCAAGCCTAGACTTGAAGTATCAGCTTTTGCAGGAGGATTGAATCCAGCAGAGTTGATAGACTGGATCAATGAAATGAATAAATGATTTGATTATGAAGATATGGGTGAAGAAAAGAGAGTTAATTTTGTTGTCACAAGGTTGAAAGGACATGCAACACTTTGGTGGGATGGAGTGAAAGCAAAAAGAAGGAGAGTTGGTAAGCAGCCAATCAAGAATTGGAACAGAATGGTGGCAAAGCTGAGAGGTAAGTTTTTTCCTAGTGATTACAAGCTTTCATTATTTATACAAATGCAGAATCTTAGATAGAGATTAATGACAGTAAAAGAATACACAGAATAATTTTACAAAGAGAGCATAAGAGCAAGACAAATTCAAGATACAGTAGAGAATATTTCCAGGTACATAAATGGTCTCAGAATGGGGATTAAAGATGAGATAAGTATATTGTCTCCTAAAACAGTAGAAGAGGCTTACAAAATAGCCTTAAAAGATGAAGAAAAACTCCTAAGAAAGCAATCTACCAAAGGAAGATGTACTTTCCAAGGAAGAGGAAGTCAAGGTGGTAGAGGAAGATCTACAACACCAAGAGATGGAGCTAGCAGAAGCTCACCTCAGTATGCACCCACAGAAGGTGATACAAGTGGCAGAAGGAGTCCTTATAGAGGAAGAGGAGGCAAAAACAGAGGAAGAGAAGTGAGATGTTACAAATGTAACAAATTAGGGCACAGAGCCTATGAATTTCCAGAGAAAGAGAATGTGGGGACAAATCAGAGAAATGAAATTGTTGCTTAGACTGGAGAAGAAGCAGCAAAGTTGCCTGAAACAGAGAAAGAAATTGTGCCAGAGAAAGGAGAATATTTGGTGGTTAAAAAATTATTATTAAAGCAAAAAAAAGAATTTGTTGAACCAATACAGAGAAATACTTTGTTCAGAAGTGTGTGCAAAGTTCAAGGGAAATGTTTTCAATTGGTAATTGAAAGTGGCAGTACAGATAATTTGGTCTCTACAGAGGTGATAGAGAAGTTGAAATTGAAGACAAGGGAACATCCAACACCCTACAAGGTGTCATGGCTTCAAAAGGGACATCAACTGATAGTAAAGGAACAATGTGAAATAGAATTTCAAATGGGCAGTTACAAAGATAAAATCATGTGTGATGTGATGCCTATGGATGTGTGTCACATATTGCTGGGTAGACCTTAGCAGTATGACAGAGCAGCAGTACCTGATGGGAAGAGAAACACCTACAAGTTTTTCAAAGATGGCATGAATCAAACATTGTTACCTATGGAAGAAGGAGATGCATCAAGTAAAAAGTCTGATCCAAAGGATTTATTGTTGAGTGGAAAAGAATACTTGCAGCAGATCGAAGATGATGAGGTAAATTTTGCTTTAGTTTACAAACCTAACGTAGTATTTACTTCTACTAAAATTTCTGATTTCCAAATTGAAATTTAAGAAATGTTGGAGAATTATTGTGATATTATTGTGGATGATTTTCCTAATGAATTACCACCTATAAGAAGAATCAGCCATCAGATAGATTTGATTCTAGGATCAAATTTTCCAAACAAAGCAGCTTACAGAATGAATCCTACGGAAAATGAAGAAATCAGAAAGCAAGTGAAGGAATTGGTTGACAAAGGTTTGATTAGAGAAAGTTTGAGTCCTTGTGCAGTACCTACAGTGTTAAGTCCGAAGAAATATGGAGGTTGGAGAATGTGCACTAATTCAAGAGAAATCAACAAGATAACAATCAGGTATAGATTTCCTTTACCTAGAATTGAAGATTTGATGGATTGTTTGAGTGGAGCAAGATATTTTTCAAAACTATACTTAAAAAGTGGGTATCATCAAATTAGGATAAGAGAAGGTGATGAATGGAAAACAACCTTTAAAACAAATGAGGGATTGTGTGAATGGATGGTAATGCCTTTTGGTTTATCAAATGCACCTAGTACTTTTATGAGGCTTATGAATGAAGTATTGAAGGAATTTATTGGTAAATTTTCAATAGCATATCTGGATGATATATTAATTTACAGCAAAACAAAAGAGCACCTAAGACATCTTAATTATGTCTTAAGGAAGTTACATAAAGAGAAGTTACTGGTAAATTTAAAGAAATGTTCATTCATGAAAGAAGAATTAGTATATCTGGGTTTTTTTGTTTTTGTTGAAGGATTAAAAATGGATCCAAAGAAGATAATGGCAATTGTGGAGTGGCCTTCACCAAAAAGTGTTTTTGAGGTAAGAAGTTTTCACAGTCTTGCTATTTTTTATAGAAAATTCATAAGGAATTTTAGTAAGATCAATGCACCTATAATTGAAACCATAAAGAAGGACAAACAACCATTCAAGTGGACTGCTGAAGCTGAAAGGAATTTTCAGTTCTTGAAGCAAAAGATAATTGAGAAACTTGTCTTAGTTTTGCCTGATTTTAATAAACCATTTCAAGTAAAATGTGATGCCAGTGGGGAAGCTATTGGGGCTGTATTAATTCAAGAAGATAGGCCTATAGAATATTTCAGTGAGAAGCTGAATGAGACAAGTAGGAACTACTCTTCTTATGACAAATAATTTTATGCAATTGTACAATCATTGAAGAAGTGGAGACATTATTTAATGTCTAAAGAATTTGTGCTATATTCAGATAATCATGCTTTACAGTATATTATGCAACAACCTAAATTGAATAAAAAACATGCAAAATGGGTTGAATATCTTCAAATTTTTAACTTTTTATTGAACAATATAAGTGGTCAAGCAAACAAGGTAGCTGACGCCTTGAGTAGGAAAAGCATTCTTGTTCAAGAAAGTCAAATTGAAGTGTTAGTTTTTTATTTTCTTAAAGAACTCTATAAAATAGATTTGGATTTCAAAGAAGCATTTGAAGCATGTTGTAATCCTGTTTTGATAGACAGAAGTCAGTGGTTAGATTATTTCTTGCAAGAGAGTTTATTGTTCAAAAGAAATCAGTTGTGCATACCAAATTGTTCTATGAGAGAAAATTTAATCAGGGAGAAACATAGTGGTGGACTTGCTGGAAAATTTTGGTGTTGATAAGACTTATGAGCAACTAAGTAATTTTTATTTTTGGCCAAAGATGAGATCTGAAGTGGAAAAGTATGTGAATAATTGTAAAATTTGTCAATATGCAAAAGGGAAAATTCAAATGCAGGTTTGTACATTCCATTACCTATTCCAGACAGACCTTGGGATATGGTAAGTATGGATTTTTTTCTAGGATTGCCTAAGACACAAAGAGGAAATGATGCAATTTATGTTGTAGTTGACAGATTTTCAAAAATGGCACATTTTATTCCATGTTATAAAACTAGTGATGCTACTCATGTTGCTAATTTGTTTTTCAAGGAGATTGTCATATTACATGGGTTACCTAAAAGTATTGTCTCTGATAGAGATGCTAGATTTTTTGGTCATTTTTGGAGGACATTGTGGAAGAAGCTTGGTACTAAACTAATTTTCAGCTCATCTTATCACCCTCAAACTGATGGGTAGACTGAAGTAGTGAATAGAAGTTTGGGTAATCTTTTGAGGAGTCTTGCAGGAGAACATCCTAAATAGTGGGATCATATTTTACCACAGACAGAATATGCATATAATGATTCACCTAACAGAAGTACAAGACAAATTCCATTCCATATAGTTTATGGAATGCACCCAAGAGGAGTATCTAAGTTGATTAACTTGGGAAAAGCAGAAATGAGAAGTACTGAAGGAGAGGAGTTTTCTTCAAAAATTCAAGCAATACATGAACAGGTAAAGCAGCAGCTACAAGAGAGTAGCATCAAGTACAAAAAAAGAGCAGATTTGACCAAAAGAGAAGTTAATTTTGAAGTTGGTGATTTGGTTTTGGCACACTTGAGGAAAGAAAGATTTCCAAAGAGGCAGTATAACAAGTTAAAATTCAAAAATATAGGACCATGCAGGATATTGAGAAAGTTTTTTACAAATGCTTATGAAATTGAATTACCATCTGATATTGGAATATCTCCAATATTCAATGTTGCTGATTTGTACAGATATGAAGATGGTGGCACAGATGACAAACCAAAATACAGAGAAAAGATTGACTGGGTAAAAAATTTACCCACAAAAAAGACATTACAGCCAGAGAGGATCTTAGACAGGAAAGTGTTTAAGAAAACCAGGGGACAGGAGTATTTTCAATATTTGATCAAGTGGAAGGATCAACCAATTGAAGATGCTACCTGGATGATAGAAACCATGCTGCAGAAACTGGGCAGTTATGTGGAGGAGCTCAAGAATATTTTTGTCCTAAGGAGTCTGATGCAAGAGCATGAGGCTTAGAGACAAAAGGCTTCATTAATTATTCCAAAAATCCAAAAAAATATTCCAAGAAAAGGTGTTGGTACCTTTAGCTGTCAATTTACAACTTTACTAGATAGGGTTGAACTTGTATCTAGGAAGATTGAACAGTTTTAGATTAGATTCAGCATATTTAGCTTTCAGTTGATAGATTTAAGGGAGATATTATGTAATTAGAATTTTTTTCTAAATTATAAGAATTCTATCCTCAAGAAGAGGTCTAATGCTATATAAAAACCTATAAATGTAACCTTTGCGAAGCAAGAAATCGAATTTGGGCAATAGAAGAATTGATTAAGAGGTTTTTCCTCTGTTTAAATAAGATTGCGGAATTTTTTTTATCTATGTAAGCTTGGCAAGTTTCTAAGGGGTTTCACCCTTCGTAAATTCATTGGATTTATATATTCTATGTATAAATTAAGTATATTAACCTTCTGTGTAAAGGTCCGGAGAAAATTGAGGAACTCTGGTTCTTTGGTTGAGAGTGCAGTGGTAATAGATTTATGCTTATTGAGTTTGTAGTGGAAAGGGAGGTTTATAAGAGAAGTGAATTTTAAACTGAAAAAAAAAAGCGAAAAATCATGTTTAAATGCAGTTGAAAACCAAGTTTTGAGGAAAAGCGGTTTTGGAGGAAACCGGGCAATGTTGTCGCACAGCTTTTGGTGTGCAGGTGGTTTTATTCTAATTGAATGCGATTCAATCATAACGCGACATGTCACGGGTACAATACCACCCATTTCTGGTTGATTTTGGGTGATAAAGTTCGGAGGTCAATTGAATGTGATTGTAGTCCGAACATATCTTCAGAAGATCCAACAGTGTTCGCGTCGGGAGTTGCGTGGAGGTTAAAACAAGGTATGGACCCAATGTTTTATGCAGCAGAGTTTTATTAAAGGTTTGAAATTCGAAACATTGATTTTGAAGGGTTTTAATACTATTTCCAAAAGTTTGGAATATTGTTCCAAAGGTCTTTAAAGATTCGTTTAAGTGCTTTATAATATGTCTGAATGTTATAAAATATTCATTCCTAAAGGGTTTAAAACATTGGTTTAAATTGTATTATTATGTTTCGGAATGTATAAAAGGACTTTTGATTCCGCATATCAATTTTATTATTTTTATCAAACAAAACTGATAAATTTCGATGACCGAGAGTGAAATAAAAGACCAGGAATTAATTCCTCCTAAGGTAGAAAGCATTTTAACCAAGTTTGAACATCTCTCCTTAACGCCTGCACTCACATTGCCATCATATTCTTAGGATTTTGGTTATCATATGAAAAATGAACAAAAACCTCTTTTTTGCTTGATTGTTCACATAGTTTAAAAAAGTTAAGGAGCAAAATTACCTTTCCATTTTTCACTTCGTTGTATGCATGTGATTACATTATTGCTTTGATAATTGTTACTCTCCCTCCAAAGTAAAAAATGACAACAATATTACACTTATCAACACCATAGGGGACCCAATGGGACCTTTTCGATCAAGGTTTTTATTAAACCTCCCCCCATTGGAGGGAGTAGTGTTGGGCCTCCCTCCATTTAGGCGTAGAAGACGTCACACTACCTCCGTTATAGGAAATTCCTTTATATGGGAATCTTTGATTGGAATCCCCTCAAGGTCACCAATCATCACACTAGTGGAGACCCTTATAGGGTCACCACACACAACTCCACCTACAACCCCTTGAGGTCCAGGGATCGCTACCCCTCTAGGTAATCAGCAAAATATCCATCAGAGAACACCACAAGGAAATATTTCTCAGGAACCTCCCCAAGTCCACTGCAGACACATACCGATGCACCATCATCATCTGATGGAAATCAATAATCCATTACCTTTCTTAGCGTCATTAAATCTTCCATATATGAACAATTTAATGAATGACCCCATCGCACATAGCCTTAACTAGCCACCCATGCCCCCGAAACTCCCTTCGGATATTCCAAAATTTAAAGGTAAGCAAGCAAAAGACCCAAGAAATCATATTATGACTTTCCACCTACGGTGTTTGTCGAAAATATCATAGATGCTACAATTCAGCTAAGACTATTTCAACGCACCCTTACAGGGCAACAAAAAAATGGTATGTTGACTAGCCCTCTACGTCACATGGAACCTTTAGTGACCTCGTAACTACATTCCTCACCTTCGTCCAGCTCCCAATCCACCATGATTTGGGAATGAAACTCCTTACTCATTTTAGAAAAACACCTGTCATTCACATATCAGACCATCCCCATGAATGGCGGAGGCGTCATAGCTTGTGAAAATCCAATCTCGGTGATCGAGTTCTTCTGGACTAACTTTTGAAAAAACTCACAACATAAATTTCAAAAGACGTGGCAACGAAAAAGCCTTGCTCTAAAGAGGATGCCATCTGTAAAGCCCAGCAAATTGAGCTCATTTACACCCAATCTGGATATATCTACCATATCCTTCCAAATTCCCTGTGCCTGCAAACTTGTAGAGTGTTACTAGGTGCTTCGAATACTGCTGACGGTTTGATAGGATCCTTAGCCCAAAGTCAACCAAACAACAGTTATCAATACCCAGGATACTCTTACGATACCATGCAGAATGTATCACAACCAGGGTACTATCATAGTCAACCTACACCTCTGCAAAACATGACTAATAGGAAAATTCCATACCACCAACCGCAAGGAGTTCAATACCCTCCTTCACAGGGGGCTCAATATTCAGATAGAGATGTCGATACTAGAGAACCACCCAACATACATATTCCAACCAGGGATAGGGAAACCAACACTCCCTTTTTCCCCCACAAAACCTACCATTAGTGCAGACCAATGCACTGGTTAACCTTGTGCAACCATCCCAAGCCTAGTAGTAACCTTCATATAATTGGGAGAATAATAATAATACCTCAAACGCTACAAATAAAAAACCAAAGAGAAAACCAAAGGGAGACTCTTGATGTAATATCCCAAATCTGGAGCTGCTAGCAAGGCATGACTAGAAAATGCATTTTCCAGGAATGGCTACTACAGGATTTGAAACCAAGACCTGGATCCCTTAGATCAATGTATCTAAGACCAAAATCCAAGAGTTTTCTCAAAATAAATCCCTCTAGGTGGGTTAAATAGGTCTCCCACACCTAGTTACCTTCTAAAAGTGCCCTATGAAGGGACTGCAGCAAATACAAGCATATGTAATGGAGAAACAACATTATTTTATTAAGCCTGGGCACATGAAGATAAATATAGCCAAAAAATGTGTATTATAGCAGCAATGATATACAAATCTTTGAGGAAAGATTCACTCAAGCAAAGCAATGCAGCCTCAAAGGGACATGTACATGAAAAATAGAATAACACTGCTACTCATGAATTTTTGCAAGCTAAGAGGACGCAGTTTATAAGAGGCATTGCATCATAATACATAATAATAGAAATATATAACAATGGATGGCTCAAGAGATGAGGGGGAGAAATCTCTCAACCCCTGGAAACAATAATACAACAATCCTTGGAAGGATTGGCTGAAATATACAAAATGGCAAGAATGCCGAAGTTGCTGGGCAACAGCTACAACTCAAAAATAGAACTGGATGGAGATGGATGAAGATGATGATCAATATGAATTTTACCTCCTCCAATGGATCTTCCAAGTGAAAGGCTGATCCTATCACTGAAGATATCACCCTCCAATCAACACTGCAAACCATCACTGCAAGTGTGCTCTAAAACTAACGCAGTCACTGAGGGATACTGCGCTGTAGGTGGAATAGAATGCTTTGGCCAAGTGCCAAGATCTGAAATATATTCAGAATCCTTCCTTACCGATCTCCCAGAGGAAAGAAGGTCCCCTCCTCTGAAAAACAAGCCAAGGAATGGTGTTGTGGAACCTCCACTGCAACACCCTGCAACACAACGTTACACTTGAGAAGAAATAACATTGTAGCTGAAGGAATGGCTTTGGAATTGAGCCTGGATGTGGAGAAATGAAGTGAAATACCTCAAGAGGCCTCTCAAGAAGGAGAGGAAATCCTAAACATGAATCCCTCGTGCTAAACAACACTGCAACTCAACTAAATAGCCGGAACTGCAAATAGTCAAAGCAGACATAAAATCAATAATCATATGCATGAGTAACAATGGTTTCCTTGACCTCCTTTTAAACAAATAAGAGCTCCCTCTCCATGGGTCCCACTCTTTAGGGTTTCCTCCATCAAGGAAACTTCCCTCCTCTTTCACTGCGTTGTCCCATAAGATGCTCTCCACCTCCTACCTCTGCACTATTTGACTTGGACAAACTTGACTTGGTCTTCTTGCAAATGTCTCCTTTCACACATGAGGATGTGAAATCTAGTTCCACTGGTGATCCCCTTTCATACTAAGTGGGGTTTCATCCATGTTTTTATTATGTTTGGGCATCCTCACCCAATTATTCAAATCATAAGTGAAATTCGCAAAATTTAATATTCCAATTTATTGAAGGAAAATTTTGGAATATTACACTAGACATGGGGCAACAACTAGAAACACCCCCCCCCCCGCGACCTCATACTGGGAGCAACTCCAACCGCAATTAGAACCAGGAATCAACCAATACCTCACAAAGGCAAACCAAGACAACTAGTCTAAGGACAAATCATTCTTGTGCCATATGTGGTGAATATGGCCATTACACCCACCACTATCTTGAACTCCCCGATTTGAAACAACTTCAGGGTAACTGAGGGAAAGAGGGACAAAACCAACAGGCTGCAGTGATGCAGGAACCCTTCCCCCATTAGGGAGTGGTTAACACCCAAAAACAACAACCACCCCAAAACAACTATGGAGGAAACATCCACGATATCTACATGGTTAGAGAAGAATTTTTATTCCAAACACGGAATAGGAACTAGGATGCACCCCCAGAAAGCAACCCTTTAGGCACAAGTACGAGTGCACCTTCTGCACCATTAATCCTTTCCAAATTCCTAACTGAGTCCATGCTGAAAAAAATTAAAGGACCAACAAGGCGTGCATGGAATCATTCCAAAGCTGTATAAATTTATTAATACTGATGTATTACTGGATCCTACTAATCTAACAATATTTATCTTCTTGCTAAATACAGAATCCTTCCACTGTTAAACTTGCAGAAATTTAAAACTCATTGCAAACACATGTGAATAAATTCAATCGCACATAACACAGTTGTTTAACGGGAAAGCTTAAAGCTAAAAACCCCAACTATCATATATTATGTATATAAATGGAATCATGTAATAATCTCATACAAAGCTTAGTACATCAAGCTCTCAGTACAATCCAAAATCATTACCCACTATCATGCAGAAATTTGCATATCTATGCACCAATTTCTTGCCTCCTGACAGCCTGCCTCCACTGTGCAATCCCTGTTGAAGAAGACCCCTCAATGAATTCGAATTGGCCTTGCCTTGACTGCGCAATCCTCATTGGAAACTCCAATGTGTGTCAGATGCATTGAATGCATCACTATAGTCACAATGGATAGCCCATCTCACCCTTTCACCTATCTCTCCACTGGGTCTCCATTGGAACTGACATGCACTGTAGTTAACTACTGTATATGTTCATTTGTTAGTGATTTATTAGTTGTGAATTAATTAATTAATTAATTCACTTACCTCTCACTAGTGTATCTTTCAGTTATACTAGTTACAAATAGCTCAACTGATTTTAACTCTATTAACTGAGTTAAACAAAATAACAACTCCTGTAACTACTCTTCCAGCTCTGTCATAACTTTTCCACTTTAGTTCTAACTGAGTCCTCCATGCATGAGTCACCAACCACCCTAGGAATTGCATAATTCCTTTAGCCCACTGATTTGTCAAATCTGTTCACTGAAATATAGTGCTCCAAGAGAATAATTTTATGTTTATTGTCGGATTATTATTAAGAGCTAATAATAATCGACATGTACCTATTTTTAGATTGATGATCTATAAATAGACTTTGCCCAATATTCAAAAAATATAATTTCATCTATTTTTCCAACTTGATCAACCATCTACAAATAGCATCCTGCAACTTATAGAATATGCTCACCATGTCTAAAAATAGACATACACCTAAAAATAGCCTGCGGGCCCCACTTAGTGAAGGTGCTTACTTTTCACTAAGCTCATCATCTTGTTGAATCTCAACACTCCCTCTCAACAAGATAGGGATTATCCTTCACCCCGATCCCGCCATGGTATTCCTGCTGAATTTTCTCCCGTCGAGCGCCTTCGTCAAATATCTACATCCCGATCTTCTCAGAGGAATGCACCGGCAACATGATCTTCCGCTGCACACAATCTCTGATATGATGATACCGGATATCAATATGTTTAGATCTATCATGAAACACATGATTAATCGAGAGTTTAATGCAACTCTGATTATCACAATGTATCACTATAGGATCTAAATGTGAACCGAACGAACCGAACAGGATCTTCCTCATCTAGATAGCCTCACATGCAACTTGACTTGCTTCCATGTATTATACTTCCACTGAAATGAGTTCCATGGATCTTTGTTTCCTACTATACCAAGAAACTGTTGTAGATCTGATACTGAAAACCCCTCCTGATGTGCTTTTTCTATCCATTGGACTACCTGCCCAATCTGCATCCGTGAAGCCATGCAACTTCACCTCATCCATCTGTCTATACCATAAGCCATACTCAGATGTGCCCCTGAGATACCTTAGGACATGCTTGCCTGCCTTCCAAAAGAGCTTGGTAGGCTTAACCATCGCTTTAGAAAGCTGGTTCACCGCATAGCATATGTCTGGTCTTGTATAAACTAAATACATGAGCGAACCCACCAACTGTCGATAAACAGTGGCATTCACTACCATTGCCGATGTAGCATCCTCTTTCCTCCAATTTCCTATAAGAGGAGTATCCATGGGCTTGCAACCCTCCATGTGAAACTTACCAAGTATCTCCTGAGCATACTTTCCTTGAGACACAAATAATTCACCTTCTCACTGCCATATTTCCAATCCAAGGAAATAATGAAGGAGGCCCAAATCCGTCATCTCAAACTCCTTTTCAAGATATACCTTGCATGAGTGTATCAATAGCTCATCACCCGTTAGTATTAAATCATCAACATAAAGAACGATGATTAAAATCTTACCCTCCACAATTTGGTACGGGTTTGCATCTGCCTCACACTTGGTGAAGCCAAGTCCAGTGAAATAGTTGTCGATCCATGTGTACCAAGCACATGGTGCTTGCTTCAACCCATAAAATTCTCTTTTGAATCTGCACACATGCGACTCGCTGTTGAAGATCTTAAATCCTTTAAGCTACTCAATGTACACCTCTTCCTCAATGATCCCATTAAGGAACGCAGTCTTCACATCCATCTGATGAATGTGCCAACCCATCTGTGCTGAGAAAGAAAGGATGGTCCTTATGGAAGAATACCATGTGACAGGTGCAAAGTTTTCTTCATAATCAATCCCCTCGATCCGTGAGAAGTGTAAGGCAACAAATCTTGCCTTATACTTCTCGATGCTCCCATCAGCAACTTTCTTTACCTTGTAGATCCATTTCGAATCTACCAATGATTTACCCATCGGTCTTGGAATAATCTCCCAAGCACTATTTCTGACAATGGATTCATACTCCTCCACCATGGCATCTACCCATTTGGGCTCCTGTGCTTCTTCTTCTGTAATATCCAAAAATCGGGACTGATCAGCATGCATGCACTAAAAACGCATTTTCAACAACCTATGCTATAAAATAATGAAATTAACTCTTGGATCCTGTAGATCAGTCAATATACAACCTAAATCCAAGAATTGAGTTGAAACAAATCAAACTATGTGGGTTAAACAGATCTCCCACACCTAGGATTGCTAAAAAGAGCTAAAACCCCAAACACTGCAACACAAGGAATTCTGCATAAAATTGATTGCGCAGCCTAAAAGAGGGTTTGTACATATAAATGGTAGAGACAGATAGATCTAGAATTATATTAGACAAAATTCTCATAAGAATGAGATCTAGTCTCCTTTATACAAGAACTAGAGAACCCGAAAAGGGTTTCTAGGAGTTCACCCTGAATAAAAATGGTGATTTTCAGCAGTATGGCTGAATAATCACTGCAAACTGAAGCACAGGAGTATAGAAGGCTACAATAATAGGAATATACTACATATCTTATCAAATGTCTTCCTCCATGAAATAATCCATCCTCCAATCGCAGGAAAACTCCTCGAAAGAGCCTTAGAAGACACTGCTACAACTGCCCTCCAGAAATAATGCAATTCCTGAGTGGAATAATGTTGCTGG
The DNA here is from genome assembly GCA_034641835.2 of Pinus albicaulis. NCBI lineage: Eukaryota > Viridiplantae > Streptophyta > Pinopsida > Pinales > Pinaceae > Pinus > Pinus albicaulis. The sequence continues at coordinate 1,319,625,638 of CM076581.1, read as the reverse complement.
TGATGAAAATGTGTTGGCCTACTGCCAATGATATGATATCAGCCCATTAACTCTCCAAAATTATCTCCCACAAGAATGAAACCTCCCTTCTCTGAAAAATCAACTCAGACAATGGGTTTCTCAACCCTCCCATGCAACACCCTGCAACTCAACTCAACCTCCTGCAGAAAATACGCTGAAACTGTAGATTGAAGCTTGGAACCAATGATGGATATGAGGAATGATGGATCAGATCTCTCCCAAGAGTTACTCAAAGGGAAGAGAAGGAATTCCTGAACAAGAATCCCTTAGTGCTAAGCAGCACTGACAATCTTAGCTAAACAGCTAGGAGAGCAAAGTCTAAGCAGACATGAAAATGTAATACATAAGCTAACCTCCAAATGGCTGCCATCCTCTTCCTTATAAATTAAGTGAGCCTTCTCACCTTGGGTCCCACTCAATAGGGTTTCCACCTTCACACAAGCAATCTCCGTCCAAAACTGCGTTGTGCCTTCATTAGAACCACTCTTCTGAACTGTGTTGTTTGATTTGGTCAAGGTTGACCACTTCAACTTGCTTCAGCCCTTTTCACACCTAAGACTCTTCAATCTAGCTCACATATAGCTATCTAGGCTGAACCATATTCACATTGAGCTCTTTTATTTGTTGATCCACTCCTCCTACATTTATGTTGTTGACTTGGTCAAACTTGGCCTTGTCCACATGCAAAATGTCTCTTTTCACACATGAGAGTGCAAAATCGAGCTGGAATTATGATACCCCCTTACACAACATGAGGGATTTTATCCTTATTTCTTAAATGCATGGGTCTCCTTACCCTTTTATTCATTTCCTAAGTGACATGAGCAAAATTTAATATTCCAATTTGCTGCATGCAAATTTTGGAATATTACAGTCCTCCCCTCCCAAATGTTGCTTGTCCTCAAGTAACTGCAAGGATAGGACTGAAGAGAATCCCCTTCTCCCCCTATAGAAACCTCATAAGATAAAATCCTCCAAGGATCAAGGTGTTGCATCATCAATATATCTCCAAGTTTCCCCTCCCAAGTAAACAATCTAGCTTTTGGTGAACACCCCAAATAGCTATCATTATGTGACAGTAAGATATCAATGGAGGCAACAATGGGTGGTCTAAAGGCCTGCTTGAGGCATGTGGCCTGATATATATCAGGATCTACCATCCCCATTTTAATCTCCCATCCCCAATCTATCATCCATACAAAAATGAGTTGCCTCCCAACATGGCAACTCCTGAAAATCCTCCTCCACCTCAAGCTCCTGCAAAGTAGGTGGGCTGAAATTCTGAACATGGTAGAAAAAGTGGCCTACCCCACGCTGTCCTCCTCTCCATTTAAGAAAAGTGCAAAGAATTTGATGACCTTTGTCTGCAATAATGTTGCTCTGAAATGGCAAGAAGGAAACTAGATCTCCAAAGATCCCTTTCCCAGCGTTGTGAATCAAGTTGGCCCAAACCATATCATACATGATGGATAAGAAATCACCACCATATGGCGTCCCATCCATCTCATGGTACTCCTCATAAAGAAACAAATATTTTTCTGTAGTGGCCATATCTCTTCCCATGCTCCCCTTAGAACATGTAATGCAGAAAGTGTGGGGATCCTCCTCCCCAAAGAACACATCCACCCAATGTGTTTCTCCCCCAATCATGCTCCCCATAAAGGCAAGAACAACATCAGCAAATGGGATCATGATTAGCATCAAAATCACAGAAATACTGGAGGTTTCACATGGTGCTGGAAGGTACCAATAGTCTCCAAAGTGGTTACATCGCAGTCTTCCCCACTGCAGCTTCATAAAATATCATGGCAAGTTGTTTCTTGAAAAATGGCTAGTTGTGTAAGTCATCACATCTACTAGCAAATAGTAAATGGATGAATATATCAACTGAGCATAAAAGGAGTAACCAAACACTTGCCCAAAGTCATATAATAGATGGTTGTCTCCATCACAATAGCTGGCCAAAAATGGTCCATGGAGCCCAAAGAAAAACCTACCCCTTTGTGGAGCATTGCACTACAAAGAAATGGTAAGAGCATGCATTCATACAATAGATGGTTGTCTCCATCATAATAGCTGGCCAAAAATGATCCATGGAGCCCAAAGAAAAGCTTGCCCCTTTGTGGAGCAATGCACTGCAAAGAAATGGTAAGAGCATGCAAATTGTTGGCCGGATAAATCGTTCTTGCGGACAAGACCGATCTCCCTAGTGTCAGAAGACAATCTAGCAACAAACGAACAACTAAGTTTGTCTTTATCTAGATATATTTGTTTTACAAATAAATGTTATGAAGGTGTCGATCCTACCTTAGATCCAAATGCTTATTTGCGGTCGCAGTGCTTCTGTTGCATCAATAATCCTTCGTCGCGACAAGGGCCCTTTTGTCACAAGAAAGTATTATCTTTCGTTGATCTGCAATCACAAACAAGAAAATATCAATAGCACCTGTATAACAAATAATTATAAAGCATACCTATCATAGTGATCAAGGAATCTATGAAATAAATGATCAAACAATAGCTTATTGAAATAAACAATCGAACGACAATTTATTGAGAAAAACAGAACTTGATTGTATTAATCTTAAAATATACAGTAATAACCTGCTAACCTTAGCCTTGATGTTCGAAAGCCCTTCCCCGGTCCGGTTGTGAAGCGATCCTACTTTGATAAGTCTTGTACTCTTCCTTCAGGAGCACAAAGAGGTATGTGATCTTTCCTCTCAAAAGCTCAGCAGAAAGAAGTCTAAATCTCAAACAGCACTTCAACTCAAAAATCTTCTTCCAAAAAACTTAACCTTTGAGGCTACCCAATGCCTCATTTTATAGAGCAGATGAGGAGGTTAGGATTCCACCTTTAAAGGGATAGAACCCTCCTTCAAAGGGATAGGCTCCTCACATCAAGGGATTAGTTCCTTAAGGTGTGGGATACATGCACCTTATCAAAGCGTACTCATCCCCAAAAATCTCATCCAGAACCTTCTAGAATTGACCAAAATTCAACTTTTTTGGTTTAATTTCGCGCATTTTTGACTTTACAGGGGTACCGCACCTATAACATTGGAAAAATGCGTTCTAGAACGCAGTTTATCTTCACCTTACCTGCGTACCCTAGCTAAAAACGCATGCAGGCTTCATGTTACCTGCGTACCCTGAGTTTCAGAGATTTTTAGGTTTTTTCTTCCAGTTTCAGGGCTTGGAATGAGGAACAAAGGTTGTAAGACTTGCAAAGGAAGCATGTATGAGTGTTAATGAGCTCATACAGTCAGCAGAATGTCAAGGTGACATTTTTTAGTGTAACAGATTGCCCCCTAAAGTGCGAAGTCTGAAATATATGAAGATGAAGTCTGTCATATATGAAGAGTGAAGTACTTTATCATTTCAAGGATCATCCTGTGGACACCCCAGTTGGAACCTGTAAAAACATTCAATGCAAAATATATATATATGTAATCATATCATCGCTGAGGTAGGCATTCCCATACTCAGATCAAAAAACTAACTAGAAACTAACTCTAAATTGTTCTGATACAGGAATGATTTTGAATACATCACAGTATAGACATGTGTAGACACAGTATGGACACAGCCATCTGTCTATGAATAGTCCACTGTATAAATGATAACAAAATTCCTCGTAGCCTGGATGGTGGAAACTAGATCCAGGGTCTTGATTTCCGCATCTCGAACTAGTACGATTCTATCCATGTGAATAAATGTGTTGAAGTCGAACATGGTAGAAACCACTTGATTACCAGCCAATGATGTGAACTGTTAACAAGTGTGAGAGAAACCACCAGTAATGTCAATGGCTCTCAAAGTACTCAGTACAATCCATGAAATGTGAATGAATGAGCTGAAGTCGAACATGTCACGGAATCATTCGATCAAAGGTCAATGATGCAACCTGTCGTCGAAGGCGAGAAACCTGCCATTGAGGCATGCAGATTTCAAGGTACTGACGATTTCTAGATCAACTTCCTAGATAAAGAGTTGTCGTCGATAGAAAGTGATCCGTCGTAGGCAAGCCCACAACACGAAATCATAGATCAAGTTTTGAAAATATATTGGCAAGGACTAACTCAGGGATGGTCAAAACGGATGACAAATATTTTGCAGATGAATGGTTTACTTGAACTGTCCTCTTGAACACATAACGACACTGCAGATGGCTTGGTAACGATTGACCCAAAGCTAATACCCAGAAACCGGCTGAAGACTTTCAATATGGTTTGATTAACTGTTAGGCAAAGGATTTCCCAACCCAGGTGGACAAAAAGTGTCGTGTTCAAGCGTGGTTAACGGTTTTCTGAAAATCAAAATGTAACAAACAGGTTCGTTTTTCTCTCTTTTCCCCCACCATTTCTGGCAAGTACCTCTTTATTTTTGACAAGCTTGAGGAGGATAACATTTACTTGTTTATAAGCTCATCCTTCAGATGAGTCCAACTTATTTTAAGATTCGAACCTAAGAAGGAGTGGTTCGTTCCTGTTTAAAATTGAATAGGTCCTTTACTGTTAAGTTTTAACGAGTCCAGTATAGGAGAAACTCAGTATTTTTCATTTTTAGGGAGTCATAAGAAAAAACTTAAGAAAAATACATGGGTGTACTTTTTCATAAATTTAGTCTCTTGAGCCTGAAAAAGGATAAAATAATGCGGGAGAGAACTCTATTGACCATAATTAGTCAACGTATACCTTTTTCGTAAATAGTCCATTTCAGTCCGTAAAAGGGGTAAACTTATACTGAAAGGACGATCATTCATTTACTTTAACGAGTTCGAATAATCAAGTACTCGGCAATCTTTTCATGTTTAGAGAGTCTGAAAAGGGCTTAAAAGAGAACTCCAAATTTCACTTTTTCGTAAGTTTTAACGAGTTCGAAAAAGGGATAAAAATGTACTCATGGTTTTCACTTTTTCGTAAGTTTTAACGAGTTTGAAAAAGGGATAAAAATGTACTCATGTGGCCGACTTTCAATTTAATTTACGAGCAGGAAAAGACGGAAAGAACTCGGCATTTTCATGTGTTTTACGAGAATGAAAAATAGCAAAATAATCTCGGGATTTTCATGAGTTTAACGAGTTTTGAAAATAACCAAAATTGACTCAATATAGGTTTCATTTTTACACAAGCTTGAAACAGATAGAAAACTGTGCTTGATGCCCCCTAAGCGTAACTGCTAGAGCGCATGCCCCCCCAGCTTCATTTCATTCAACTAAGTACACTTCTAGTAATTAGCTGGATGGAATGAAGGTTCATTTACGAGATCATATGAAAGACCCGACCTAAAAACTAACCTAAATATACGACTTAACATCTACGAGATCTAGTCAAAGACTCGACTCAATTAGGGGAGGATTTGTTTCATTTTTTAACGAGCTTGACACAGGAAAAGAACTATGCTCATGGCAACGTGTTTCATTTTTTAACGAGGTTGACACAGTAAAAGGAACTATCCTCAGCTAACTACTTATTTCTAATCTACCTACATAACCTACTGATTCATTTTTTAATGAGGTTGACACAGGAAAAGAACTATCCTCGGACCTGATTCATTTGTTAACGAGGTTGACTTAGTAACAGGAACTATCCTCTGACCAACTGATTCATTTTTTACCGAGGTTGACACAGGAAAAGAACTGTCCTCAGACATAATTCATTTTTTAATGAGGTTGACTCAGTAACAGGAACTATCCTCTGAGCAACTGATTCATTTTTTAACGAGGTTGACACAGGAAAAGAACTGTCCTCATACCTGATTCATTTTTTAATGAGGTTGACACAATACAAGGAACTCTCCTCACCACAACTGATTCATTTTTTAATGAGGTTGACACAGTACAAGGAACTCTCCTCACACTCACTGATTCATTTTTTAATGAGGTTGACACAGTACAAGGAACTCTCCTCACACTCACTGATTCATTTTTTAATGAGGTTGACACAGTACAAGAAACTCTCCTCACAACAACTGATCATGGCTTCCAACTAGAAGAAACACATGTCAATGGACACACCTTGATCATGGCTTCCAAGAGGTCTTCATCTGATGGAAGAACAATTCCTTGGAAGGAATACATGTCAAGGGACTCAAAAGGGATAAGAACATCGCGTTCAGGTAATCCCATAGAGTTTTCCATGTCAATTACCGGATCTGAAGTCGAGCAAACAGTGAGAGGCTCACTTTCATCGGTAATTGAAAACATGGGACTAGTTGCCACATAATTAACCCGTGGCGGGGTAGATACCACTTTAGAATCAGGAACATTTAGGGGTGTCATATTATTGGTAGTCGAAACAAGACTAGGGAACGAAAGCTGGTCTACAGTCACAATATTGCCATTGTGAGGGAAAGACATCACGCGAAAGAGTGTTGATACGACAGCTTTCATTGCATAAACATAGTCTCGCCCAAGGAGTAAATTGAAATCCAAGGGACCTCGAACTACCATAAGATCAATACAGATAGTTTTACCTTCCAAAGTAATAGAAAAATTAGGAAGGATCCCTAAAGGTTCACTAATGGTTCTGTTAAAAGCTTTCAGATTCTGCGTAATAGGCACAAGCTGAGGAGAACCCAAAGCTTTCCAAGCAGTTGAGGATAAAATACTAACAGAAGCACCTTCATCTACCTGTGTGCGATGTATGTCCCTCCCACCAAAATTCACTATGATTTGGAAAGGGATGGAGGAAGGAAGACGAGGTTCTGTCAATCTATTCCAATCAAAGGAAAAGACCTCAGTACTTGGAGGGGGTTCTGTAGAAACAGATGAAATGCCCCCCGGCATAGAAGAATCTGATGTAACAAGAAGAACCTGAGCGGTATGAAGTTCACTCTCTACAGGGAGAATGGGATCGACCGAGTGTGAAATCGAATCGACCACTTGATCAACTAATGGATCATCAACCTGAGTGATATGAGTTTCACTCTCTAATGGAAGAGTGGGATCGACTGTACTTGAAATTAGATCAATCACTCCGTCAGTTGACGGTAGGTTGGGAGAAAGTTTACGGTAACCAGTTGGAAGTTCTTGCTGTGGAACAGGAAGGTTTTCCAACAATTTTGAGGCTTCATCCATGTGAGGGAAAATGTGAGTTTGATGACTCCCTTTGCATAACTTACAAGGAAACCTAACTTTACCCTTTTTCCCAGGAACCTGACTATCACTGGTTGATGGATCAACATAAAGTTGATGAGATTTTTCTGACCATACTTCCAAGACCTTTGGAATACTAGGACAAGTGATAAGGAAGTGGTCACCCTTACAAAGCCTGCAAGGGTATTTTGGTTTACGATGCATGTTGGAGGTTTCCTCAACACAACTAACACTTACATCCATGGTTGGTTGGTTGACTTCTTTCTTACCTTGCTTCTTCTTCTTCTTCTTCTTTCCTTTCTTCTTCTTCTTAGCCACCTGGTTACTAGCGTCAAGGCTTTTACCAAGCGAAGAGGAAGAAATGGAGGAAGAAATATTAGGCGAAGAAGGTGAAGGGTCAACAAAAGGTTGGTGATGTTGAGATGGTGAACTCTGTTGAGGTGAAGCATCCGGTTGAGGTGAAACAATTGGAGTATTCGGGGCCAACGAAGTTGAAAATAACCATATCGGTAAACCTATTGTAAATCCAGGTAACGACAATGTAGCCATATAAGGAGGACCAACATTTCCAAAGCAAGGAAAAGTACTAGGATTCTCGTTAAGAGGGGTTCCTTGGTTGGTAAATTCCGGAACAGTTGCCATTCTATTCAACTTCAGTGAATTTTATTAACAAACTAAAAACTAAAATAACAATTAACAATTAAAATTCACAATTCACACCTATGGTCTCTAAAAGTAAAAACAAACAAATTAACACGCGCTATCAAATCTAGGAGTCAAACCACACACAAATAGTAACTTCCCGTACTAAAAACACTAGTTGGTGATGAAATCCAACATCGTAGAATTTAATACAGAAAGGGCGGTTGGAACAGTTACCCCGACAACCTGCTTAATGAAACAGACTGGCACAAGTTTCTCCACTAAACCATCTCGAGTGAAGAGAACCCCCCAGAGAGTCCAAGTGAGTCTAGTCGATGTCTGCTCCAGGTACAGTGGGATCTTCCCTCCACCGTCACCTTAGGAAAGAACCCTATAGATTATGGCCACTAAGGTTACCAATAGAAACAAATATACCTGGGGGAACAGTCTACGATCCGATACACACGCAAGGGCAGAGTAACAAAGCTCAATCCCCTTGAAGGCTCCTTGACATAATTCAAGGTTTACCGACAAGTGACCCTAGGCTCCTCGATAATGGTCAATCCGAGGTTTACCGTTTTTAATACGTGTATATCTGCTATCGTTCCCAATGAGGAAGGATTGATTACCTCACTGGTTCAGATATGATCTCGTGCTTGACTCCTTTAGGAGGAGCTTCCCAGAGCATACATGCAACAATTGGAATTTTTCCTACCGCAAGATCGACTACTTGTTTGTTTTATTGTCTTGGAGAGTTAACTAAAACCTATTCCAAGACATTAGCCTAAGCTAGATTGGTGGAAAGAGCCCTAAAAATGTAAAAATTACTAGATGAATTTTAATTAAGCGTTGTGTTATTTAGGCTGTTATTACTCAAAAGGGTAAATGGATATGAAACCAATGGTGTTATGACCCGAACCAAAACTGAATGCAATCGAATATGATAATGTAATCTTCTCAATTCGATGAATCCTAACTAAAGTAGGGAGAGAGTTTCCATCACTTCCAACAATGCAAATATTGATAACTAAGAGAAAATATAACAAATTCTCTAATGCACTAATTTTATCAAGAAAAACTAATGCAAATCAATCCCAAAACAATTTTTTATATTTTTGTGTTTTTTTTTTTAAACAAGCATAAAAACATCTAAATTCAAATCAAAGAAAACTGATCTAAATCTATGATTGATTTTTCAGAATGTAAACTATGCAGTTGTAATCTATGCACAATTCACTTGAAAAGTATGCAAATGTAATCTATGCACATTTTCCATTCATATTCTGAAAATGAGAATTCTAATTATGCAAATGTGATCTATGCAAGAGAATTCTCAAACACAAGATGATTCTAATGTAATCTAAGAACCAATCAAGTGGAAGTCAAGAAAATCGGGTGAGAGTTCCAAAGATCAAAAAACACTCAAAGGCGATTAACACTCATACACAATTTAGCCCCCCCCGGCGAATGAGGGGGAAATTTTTTGCAAAAACAAAAGCAAAAAGATGCAAAATTGTGAAAAGACTGAGACAAACCTCCAAGTAATGAACAAAGGAAATCAAATTAAGAATTTCTCAAAAAAGAGACTCAAAACACCCAATTAACTTAATGGAGATTGATGAGATGAAGAATTGCTGAAAGAAATTTAGAAACAAGAGATTTTTGACAGAAAAATACAGATCTGGGTAGATGCTAAGAATCCTAAATTAAATCTAAACTAAACTGAAAGAAGAAATCTAAGTTTTTCAAGACTTTTAACAAGGTCCGTAGGTCCCAGAAGTAACAGGTGCGGTCCCGCACTGGTTACTTAAGGAAAGTGCGGAGATGCCCGCACTGTGTGTGAAGACAAAGTGCGGTCCCCTGAAAACTTCAAGAAAAACATAAAAGACTTCAAAGCTTTCAAAAACAAAGAAAATCTAAGCTACCCAGGCAGATATCAATCAATCAAAAACCAGGAAAAACTTTTTCTTCAAATCAAAATAAAAGAGAACCAAAAAACAACAAGTTTCTTTCCCCAGCGGAGTCGCCAATTTGTTGGCCGGATAAATCGTTCTTGCGGACAAGACCGATCTCCCTAGTGTCAGAAGACAATCTAGCAACAAACGAACAACTAAGTTTGTCTTTCTCTAGATATATTTGTTTTACAAATAAATGTTATGAAGGTGTCGATCCTACCTTAGATCCAAATGCTTATTTGCAGTCGCAGTGCTTCCGTTGCATCAATAATCCTTCGTCGCGACAAGGGCCCTTTTGTCACAAGAAAGTATCATCTTTCGTTGATCTGCAATCACAAACAAGAAAATATCAATAGCACCCGTATAACAAATAATCATAAAACATACCTATCATAGTGATCAAGGAATCTATGAAATAAACGATCAAACGACAGCTTATTGAAACAAACAATCGAACGACAATTTATTGAGAAAAACAGAACTTGATTGTATTAATCTTAAAATATACATAAGAACCTTACAACCTTAGCCTTGATGTTCGAAAGGCCTTCCCGGGGTCCGAAGCAGGAATCTCCTCTACTTTGATAAGTCTTGCACTCTTCCTCCAGAAGCATAAGAGGTATGTGATCTTTCCTCTCAAAAGCTCAGCAGAAGGAAATCTAAATCTCAACAGCACTTCAGCTCAAAAATCTTCTCCAAAAAACTTAACCTTTGAGGCTACCCAATGCCTCATTTTATAGATCAGATAAGGAGGTTAGGATTCCACCTTTAAAGGGATAGAATCCTCCTTCAAAGGGATAGGCTCCTCACATCAAGGGATTAGTTCCTTAAGGTGTGGGATACATGCACCTTACTAAAGCGTACTCATCCCCAAAAAATCTCATCCAGAACCTTCTAGAATTGACCAAAATTCAACTTTTTTGGTTTAATTTCGCGCATTTTTGACTTTACAGGGGTACCGCACCTATAACACTGGAAAAATGCGTTCTAGAACGCAGTTTATCTTCACCTTACCTACGTACCCTAGCTAAAAACGCAGGCAGGCTTCATATTAACTGCGTACCCAAGGTTTTTTGAGCTTTTTAGGGTTTTTCCTCCAGTTTCAGGGCATGGAATGAGGAACAAAGGTTGTAAGACTTGCAAAGGAGGCATGTATGAGTGTTAATGAGCTCATACAGTCAACAAAATGTCAAGGTGATAGTTTTTAGTGTAACACAAATATTGTGTTGAACAATCAATTAATGTAAAAACAGAATTCTTACCATGTAATGGAAGCAGGATGGTGACTAAATCCACAGATAGGTCCTCCATAGTGGTATGACATACTCCTATGAAGAGGAATGAACCATACGCTGCATATTGATCCTCCTTCTCATGCTTGGAAGTCCAAGTCAAGAAGAACATACCACAGTAATAGATGAATCCATCCACTACTCTATCATTCTCCCCTCCTCCTTGTCCACCAAGTGCAACAAATGTGAAGTGATCCTGGGGACACTCCATCTATAAGTCCCTGCTCCAAAGTGACAACGTTTTTGGTCTATGCAAATAGGCTTCTGCCAGCTCATAAATCCATTCTTTGACATGCTCAATGTCAAAGACTCCTCCCATAATGTTGCCACATACAAAAAGTTCCTTCCAAAGTGGAATCACTTTCAGATCATTTAAGGCTAAGGAGTAGCCTCCTTGCATCAGGATAGTACCATCTCCTACTCCTGCAACATCATGCAAAGTGTGAGAGAAAATCTGCCCTTGCTCTCTCCCAATCCTCCAAAGCAACAAAAGTATTTGCTACCTCCTCATACCTCCATCATACAACCCATGTGGTGAAAACATAATGATCATATCATCATAATGCATCCACACTCCTTGTTGCCCCATGATGCAAGTACCCTGCCAAGTCTCTTCCATCCACATACCCTTGGAAAAAGGATATGTCCCATGATGGCCAAACTCCTTCAAGAGTAACCAACGCAGCCAAGCCTCCTGCTGCCTGGTGTAATATATTTGCAAGTAGTTTACCATCTTCTTGCCCTCCATCCACTCCCATTCCTCCCAATGTGAGTGCCTCCCATCATGATCCACCTTGTTACCCTCCCAAAGAAGACTACCCTTCTTCCAAATCAAAATTTTCTTCTTTCATTCCATGGGATGTTGAAATGCAACTCCTTGGAGATCTCCTAGAAGAGATCTCACACTAATAATCATCTTGATCCATAAGGATCCAAGTGGGCTGAAGGAAAATCCTCCTCACTGCTACCTCTTGACAGCATTGTAATTCTCCTCCATGGTGTTTTGGTTGTCTCCTTTCTCAACTCAAGGATGAACATATGGTTTTGCATAAATTTGGTTGGGACAAATTTCATCCCATCCTCCAAGAATTCACACCCCAACCTCATATGTGGTGTGCAGCCCATTAGTGGTCCATTAAGGTGATGTTTCATCCCTTCCTTGATCAAATCAATGTTGCACAGCGCAGTGAAATCATGTTGTTCCAAATGAGCAATAGGAAATGGTATACAATCCTCCATATGATTTGCTGAAACAATAGGAGATGAAAATTTAGGCATACCTTGATGAAATTTTGAAGTATCTTGTATGGTTGTAAGGGCTTCTCCCTCCAATAGGTTGGCCCCTCCAACTGAAGATGTTGAGGACTGCTCCCCCACAGTTGTGACAGCGCTGGTACAAGTCTTCTCCACTAGTGGTGAGGGCTTCTTCTCCTCTAATTTTCCTTCATCGAATTTTCCAATCAACCTTTGAGTAAATTCAGCAAAAGTGACCACTCTTTCATGGCTCAAATGGCTGAACCACCAATTATTTGCTTTAGCCTCTAGGTGCAGCGCTACAATCTCTACAGCTTCCCTTTCTACCACCGAATGTAGTAGGAAGAATGCATCAAGTTTCCTTGCCCAAACCCTTGCTGCAGATGACCCATCAAAAGTAGACAATAGAAACTTATTGCCCTTGATCCTTCCTTGGCCACAAGGCCTTATTTCTTCCTCCAAATGAATAAACTAAGGGAAAGCTAGAGTCTCCATGAAGGCTCTAGGTTGGGATTTATACCCAACAAGGTATTCACTTAGAATCATGTGATCCAAGTGTCCTCCATCTTCCGGCAATTTGTCCTCCCTCTCAAAAGGAAAGGATATGTTCCAATGCTCTAGAGCTCTCTGTAACACTGGTCTCCTCTTCTAATCATAGGAAGTGCATGGCTCTTCCTCCTCTTGAAACTCTCTATAAGTTTCACTGCTCATTTTCTCTTCTTCTTGTTCAACCTCCTCAGAGAGGTTCTTACTGGATCTGAAAAGTGATGAGAGCAAGCTCATTCTCCTCATCATCTTGATCTCTTCTTCTTATTATGGCTGAAACTCACAGGCTGAGCCAAAGATAATGATTTGATACCACTCTAATATCCCAAAATTGGGACTACTCACCATGCATGCACTAAAAACACATTTCCAGCAACCTATGCTATAGAATAATGAAATTAACTCTTGGATCCTATATATCAGTCAATATACAACCTAAATCCAAGAATTGAGTTGAAAAAAATCAAACTAGGTGGGTTAAACAAATCTCCCACACTTAGGATTGCTAAAAAGAGCTAAAACCCCAAACACTGCAACACAAGGAATTCTGCATAAAAGTGATTGTGCAGTCTAAAAGAGGGTTTGTACATATAACAATCTGGATTTATGCAGGAATGCAACAAAATACAGAAATAACCATAAACATAGAAATACAATGGAAATAAGGCTTCATTTCATTAATATCAAATCACAGAAATATGCTTACAAACATGATGGAAATAAAATAGCTAGGGTGTTTATAGAGAATCTATGAGAAGAGCTGTGGCAGCTACAGACCTCTGAACTTGCTTACAATGAGGATCGAGGGCCTATTTATTATGGAGAAACAATGGAGAACTCTAAACATCCAAAAACCTAACCCTAGGAGATGAAGCACCAAATGGGCCCTGTTTGGGTAAATTGGTGTTTCAACTTCTCGAGACGTAACTTCGGCATAATATCTCCGTTTGGGGCTTCAAAACGGCTCCGAAAGTTGAGGACCCGAAAAACTGCTAAAAATAGTAAGTTGTGAAAAAAACTAAAAGTGACAATAGTGGGGCCCCAAGTGGAATAGGCGGGTGGTCACCAATATCCACCTGGATCATTCCTCCCCCCTTAGGAAGCAATGGTCCCCATTGCATTGAGTTCCTCCATGAGATGAGGAAAATTCTATTGAAATTGGTCCCTGGTGAACCACTTGCCTTGGTACAAGAGTTGGCCAACTTTGACAACCCAATATAGTTGGATCTTCTGTCGGCGAGTGTTCTTGATTTGCATGTCCATGATACAGTCTATGGTGGCCTGTTCCATGCAGTCTGGGTTTAAATATTTTGGTGTGAGTTCATATGCAATGCTAGAGGTGTCCAATAGAGGTGAGAAGTAGGGATTAAGGCGACCTACATTGAATACTAGGTGCAGACCAAGGAATAGTGGAATACTGAGCTCAAAATCATTGTTCCCTACAGCCTTGGTGATGGTGTACGGCCCATATCGGAGTGGATGAATCTTGCGGTGGGGTCTAGTGAGACGCTCCTTCTGCAAATGTAGCCACACTTTTTCACCCACCTGGAAGTTGTATGGCAGCTGATGTTGATCATGTTGTTGCTTGTACTTAGCATTGGCTCTGTCCAATATGTCATGAACCTATTGGCCGATGTGCTGAATGTGCTCAATGAAGTTATTTTCTTTGTCAGCTTCAGACTGGACATGAGCCGAATCGACCTGAGTAGCTGCAAATGGCATGGCTACGTCAATGGGACATAGTGGCTGGAATCCCAAGCCCACCTGAAAGGGTCTATGGTCGGTTGAGCTGTGGAGAGCCTGGTTATAACTTTGTTGTACATAGGGAAGGCTCTCATCCCATGTGTGTGGATGCTTTGAATTGTACATGTGCAGAATGTGTACAATCATCCTGTTGACGACCTCTGTCTAGCCATCAATTTGGGGATGGAAAGTTGTGGACTTGGTGAGCTTCGTGTCCAACATTGACCAGAGGTTGGTGTTGAGCCCCAAGATTTTTCTTTCTTCCATCAAAATTCACTCCATTTTTATTTTTTCCATTGTTATTCCAGGCTCAAATGATCAATGAAATTAGTTAAAATTACTTTAAGAATGAGTATCATGGCTAACTTGCTAAGTTTTGTGATTTTGTCATTGTAATGTATTTTGAACTGAAACTAGCTACAGAATGAAGACATTCCGTAGCTAACCGCCAATTCTGCAGATGTCTTCACGTTCAAGCATGTTCCAGGTGTCCTCTCAGGAAAATTCACACATGGGTGTATTCCACATCATGTCCTCAACGTTTGTTGCTCACCATGAAGAATGAACGGAATTCTGGACGTGGTTTTGTACGTGGGAACTCACACAAGGAAGCAGACTCCTAATAGGACAAGGACAGTCCAGATGTCCTTTGTCCCTTTACGCTGCCATCTTTAGAGTTCTAGTACGATTTTGATATGAAAAGAAAATGATCCCCGTATTGTTGCAAGTTCTGTTATGAAGATTTGTTATAAATGTACTCGGGAAACCGAGAGACAAGTTCTAGATTTTGATTAGATTTCGTGGATTGAATGCTATATTTCTGAAGACCGAGAATACTCTGTTTTAAGTTATTTTCCTTTAATGAAGAAGACAGCATTTCTTTGAACGTGTTGAGTTGATCTTGAGCTAGATTTCGTGCTACTCTGGTGGTAGAGGGCCCCTGCCTCCTGAGCAGCTTTACTTTTGCAATTTAGATAAGTATCTTAGTTCATTTTCAAGTTTTTGAAGTTTACGTTCATAGTTAATTTCATTAATCATTATAGCTATACTTGTTCTAAGAAAATCTTCCAAAAGATCATTACAATGAATAAGAAATGGCTGTAGTGTTATAGATTTTATTTGCAATTCCTTTCGTTCATTATCACAGTTAAACTTACTCTAGTAAAATCTTCCAAGATATCATTATGATGACTAAGGCATAACTGTGATACTGTAGGTTTCAGTTGCTTGTTTACACTAAGTAGCATAGCTGATCTTACTCTTAAAAAGCTCTTCCAAAACATCATAACAATGAGTAGGAAATAGCTGTGATGTCTTAGTTTTTAATTGTATGTGTTTTCAGTTTTCATGTTTGTATTCAAATGCATTGAATTGTACAGCCAGGATTGTTCTAACAAGCTCTTCCAAAATACCATTCATGATGAAAAAAATAGGCTGTAGAATCCCATAGATTAATTACATGATAACTTAGTTAGGGCACTCCAGAGGCAAATTGCATTTAATTCATGCTCTGTTATTTCATTTCAAGTTTGATAATGGCTTGTTAGTTTAGCACTGTTTACTATAGACTAGTAGCACTCTAGTTCAGTTCTAGCTTAGCTCACTGTATTTACATTCCACGTTTAGTTGCCATCCATTGCATATTAAATTGCATTAGTTGTTAAACTTAGATACCACGGCCTTCATTATTTACAAAACTTCTTTTGTTATAAACCTATATTAACTCATAATCATCTAGACAGAAGATAGTATCAGTATAAGGCCTGAAGTACTTTTGCAACCTTTTTACCATTTCACAAACAAGCCTTTCCTCAAAAGACTATTCTAAAAGGAAATCTATAACTCTTGAGTGAGGTTTAGTGGTGTTAAACTAAATTGCAGAACAGACTTAGGAGCTAGTTTTAGAATAGAGATCTTATGATGTTACAAATGTTCTTTTCCAAATATGTTTCAACAAACCTTTAATCATGGATAAAATGTTGTATCATTATAAGTTGATTGTTTAATTGCTTAGTTAGGAGAATTTTTACACTTAGCTGCCCATTTCTCAAGCTCTTCCAAAATATCTTTAATGAAAGAATTGGACAAGTTAAGTTCATGTTGTGATTTATTTTCTTGAAGTCATTATCAAGCTTTGTATTTTGCTAAGTCATAGTTAGGTTTGGTTTTGTCTCAGTATTTTCATTTGTCATTTGTCATCAACAAATTAGGTTTCACTCTGTTTTTAACTAGTAGGTTCTTTCCACCAGCATTTAGTTCTTTCCCTTGTGATCATAAAACCATAAAAAGACCAAAAACATCATAAAACACTAAACACAACACAGTAAGAAACAAACACCTAGGCACATACAGTGCACCTCACTTCAGCAGTTTACCAACCCTGGTTGACAATTAAATGAACTCAATTTAGGAGACTAGGTTGAGCACAAAAATTTTGGCGCCGTTGCCAGGGAAGTGAAAACTAGGTAACCTTTGTTTCTTAACTCCCAAAAACAATGATATGCGTAGAGCGAGAGACTCAAGGGGTAGATTCATAAGAAGCAGAAGAAGAAGTTTGATTCCTAGAACACCACTTGTTTCACCTAGACCAAGAGATAGTACACCTTCAACTCAGACCCACATTCCATCCTTAACTGATCCTGGACTCCTAGAAGACCTAAGATCAGATATTCCATTAGAGAAACCTTCCACTTCATCCACTGAACATGCCTTAGAAGAATATCCAAAGACTCCTGTTAGGGACACAAACTTTTCCACTTCCACAGGAGAATCAACCATGGCAGAAGAAGGGGAAGGAGGAGTCTTTAATGGAGAACACACATTATTTGGAGGGGGTAGAGGTAGAGGTAGAGGAGAAGGAGGTAGAGGTGCAGAAGGAGGAAGAGGTAGAAGAGAAATGGGAAGCTCTTTTGGGTTCCCTATAATAGATGAAGAAACCAATACAACCATGAAAAACATTTCACCCTCTGTCCTTCCAAACTTCTATGGACTTAAAACTGAAGATCCCGAAACCTTCCTATTTGAATTTGAAATCCTGTGTAGAACTTATGACTACTTACAAGATGCTCAAAAACTTAAACTATTTCCTTCAACATTGAAAGGAGCAACATTGAAGTGGTTTATGAGTTTGATCAACAATTCTATTAGGACATGGGAAGACATGAAACAAGCATTTCTAGAGAGGTATTTGGATTATTGTATGCCGGTCAATCATAAGGAAGAAGTTTTTAAGATGTTACAAAAAGAAGATGAAAACTTGGAAGATTTGTTGGAGAGATTTCATTACAACATCAAAAGAGAAAAAATGGAAAACTTAGATCAAGACACCTTAAAAGCTATTTTGTTGAAAAAAATTAGGGATGAATGGTTGGATATCCTTAACATGATGGGAAAAGGGGATATATCACAGCTCACATTACCTGAAATATCTGAGTTATGTATCAACCTTTCAAGAGGGAAATCTAAAATTGTAAAAGGTCCAAGAGATCCTGCTCTTGCAAGGGCAAGGAAGTCTGATTCTGAGACAGTAAGTAGGTCAGAAATAGGACATATGCTTGATTATTTCAAATCTGACATCTTAAGGAGTCTTAGTGAAAAAATAGACACCCTTAAATTACAAAACAAGAAAAAAGTTGAATCTGATGCCTTAGCAATCTTTTGTCCCAAATGTAGGAAGAAACATGCCTTAAGAGAATGCCCTTTGGATGTAAAAGTTGTAGAGACCTGTGTCATTTGTTCTGAAAAACATGAGACCAATAATTTTCCTTCCCTTCCTAGTCTCAAAGCTGTCTTTCAAGAGGAAACTCCTACAAATTCCACAGAATCTCCCAATTTTGTCTCTAGAAAGCCTTGGCAAGGACCTCAAACACAAGGATTCCATGATCAAATGTATAATCAACCTCCACCTTGGAATTCTTGGCAGCAACCTTGGCCTCAATTTCAAAATCAATCTCAAGTTTGGGCACAAGGAGCACAAAGTCCCTATGGAAGATACTCTCAGTACTATCAGTATCCACCATCCTATCCACCATACCCACATTTTTCTCCTCAAAATCCTCAAAAAAAATTTCAACAAAATCCTCAACAACATCATCAGAACCTACCACATCAAAATCAACCACTTCCATTACCATTTCCTCAAAAATCAAATCAATTGCCTGCTCAACCCATACCAAACCCCAACAATAAAAATCCTCATAACACATACATGATAGAAGGCCAACAGTTTCCAACTTATTTAATTACTCCTTTAGACCTTAGTGATGTTCAACTTAGGTCTGGAAGAATACTTGAAAAGAGGAAACCTTCTGTGATCATACAAGAACAAGATAACTCTGAGGAAGACTCTCTACGGGTGAATAAAAGTCTTGAGGAAGACACATCTTTTCAAGACCCAAACATTGAAAAATCAAAGCAAAAAGATCCAATAATTTCAACTCCTGTATTAGAGCAACCATCCACATCTACTTCTATACCTCCCTTTCCAGAAAGATTACAAATTGATAGAGGTGTAGAAAAACAGATTATGGTGCCTAATTATGATTTCCTAGATGAGCTGAGAAATGTTTGCATTAAAATTCCATTATTACAAGCCATCAAGGAAATTCAAATTTTAGCCAAAACAATAAAGGAGTTGAGTATGAAGAAAACAAGAAAAAGAATAAGAGAAACAAAGAAAATTCAACTGGCAGGAAAAATAGCAGACATTATGATGGGCAAGATTGCTATTCCAAAGTATCTTGACCCAGGAAATCCAGTTGTTAAAATTCACATCAATGGAATTGAAATCCAAAACATACTCATTGATTTAGGAGCAGCAATCAATATCATGAGTAGACAAATCATGGATAAACTGAAACTTCCTAATCTTCTCTTTACACCCACATTATTACAATTAGAAGACAGATCTGTGATCAAACCTGATGGGGTAATAGAAGACATTCCAGTGTCCCTAGATTCTTGGGAGTACCCTGTGGATTTCATGATCCTAACTCCTAAGAATAATATAGGAGGGCATCCTGTTATATTAGGAAGACCTTGGTTGGCTACAGCTGATGCTTTCATCAGTTGTAGATCCGGTAATATGTACATCTCTGATGGTAGTTCAACTAAGAAATTCACTTTGTATCCTCCAGCTCGGACAATTACAGATTTAGATGATACTCAATGGATAGAGGATGAAGAAGACTCACAACCTCTCTTCACAATTTTAGAAATTAGTGAAGATAATCAAATTCTGAATACTCTAGAAAACTTTGAATCCACTTCAGAATAAAAACATGAACCATTTCAAGAGGGATCCAACATTGAGTTTTTGTCATCAAGACATATGTCTCTTCATTCTATGGATAAATTTGGCAGCTCTACAAGTGAGATATTTCCAGGCAAAACTTTGAACATAAACAAGAACCTAGAAAAATCTCAACAAGAAGAGTTAGTCAAGATATTACAGAGACATTCTTCTGCATATTCATGGGAGTACACTGACATGAAAGGGATAAGCCCCAATACTTGCACTCATCACATCTATATAGAGGAAAATTGTAAACCAATCAGACAACCTCAAAGATGGATGAATCCAAATCTTAGGGAGATTGTTAAAGAAGAATTGCAAAAATTGTTAAATGTCAACTTCATCTATCCCATTTCAGAGAGTCAGTGGGTTTATCCCTTGGTAATTGTGCCAAATAAAAATGGTAAATGGAGGGTATGTATTAACTACCGAGAACTAAACAAATCTACTCTTAAAGACCATTTTCCCTTACCTTTCATAGATCAAGTGTTAGATACATTAGCTGGCAAAAAGTGCTTCTCATTCCTAGATGGGTTTAGTGGTTACAACCAAATCCAAGTAGCACTTGAAGATCAAGACAAAACCACATTTACCTGTCCTTGGGGTACCTATGCTTATCGAGTATTGCCATTTGGATTATGCAATGCACCTGCAACATTCCAAAGGGAAGTATTAGGAATTTTTTCAGATCTAATACATGATTGTGTAGAGGTATATATGGATGATTTCATAGTTTATGGAAACACATTTGAAGAAGCCTTAGCAAACTTGGAAAAAGTTTTAAAGAGATGTCAAGAAGCAAATCTTTCACTTAGTCATGAGAAATGCTTCATGATGTTTACTGAAGGTATTGTTTTAGGGCATCACATTTCAGGGGATGGGATTAGATTTGATGAGTCAAAAGTTGAAGTCATCTCTAACTTATCTTTTCCAAGTTGTCAAAAATATGTTAGGATTTTTTTAGGATTTACAGGATATTATCGGAGGTTTATAGAAAATTTCACCAAGATAGCATCTCCACTCTTCAAATTACTTACCAAATATTGTGAATTCAAATGGAATTCTGATTGCCAGTTAGCCTTTGAAACCCTGAAAACAAAAATTTCTGAAGCACCTATTTTAAGGGGACCTAACTGGAAGTTACCTTTTCATATCTCAACAGATGCCTCTGATACAGCTCTAGGAGAAGTATTGGGACAAAAAGACCTGATTCCTTATGCCATCTACTATACCAGTAAAGATTTGACTCCTGCAGAGTTAAACTATACTATAACTGAAAAAGAGTTTTTAGCTGTTGTTCATGCCATAAACAAATTCAGACACTATATAACAGGCTATGAAACTTTTGTTCACACAGATCACTCTGCAATTAGATATTTAATGAACAAATCAATTACTAATGGTAGAGTCATAAGATGGTTATTTCTTTTACAAGAATTCAACATTACCATTCTAGATAGGCCTGGAAAACAAAACACAGTAGCTGATTTCCTATCTAGACTCCAAAACATCAAATATGACACTCCAGTTGAAGATCAATTTCCTGATGAATATCTTTTTGCAATTTCTACCCAAACTCCTTGGTTTGCTGACATTGCTAATTATTTAGTTTCAAGAAAATTTCCTTCAATAATGAATTCAAGAGATAAAAGAAAAATCATTCATGACAGTGCAAAATATTCATGGGTTGCTAATGAGTTGTACAAGACAGGTCCAGATTTTATCATTAGGAGATGTGTTCGGGAAGATGAGATGCCTGAGATTCTCAAAGCATGTCATGATGAACCTTGTGGCGGACACTTTGCCGATAAGAGTGTCGCCTATAAGGTCCTTCATTTAGGATACTATTGGCCCTCCCTTTTTAAAGATGCTAAAGAGTATGTCAAAAGGCGTGACAGTTGCCAAAGGGTAGGGAAACCTTCTCCTTCAGGTGAGATGCCATTACAACCTTAGGTACATATTGAACCTTTTGAAAAATGGGCTTTGGATTTTGTAGGACCTATTAGTCCTCCATCAAGACAAAAGAGATATATATTAGTTTGCACTGATTGTGTTACCAAATGGGTAGAGGCCAAGCCATTACTTTTTGCTAATGAAGCATCTATAGTTAATTTTCTTTTTGAGGATATTTTTACTCGTTTTGGTGTCACAAGGAAAATTGTTACAGATCAAGGAGCTCAATTTACATCAAGGCTAGTGGAAAAAATTATGGAGAGGTACAAAATCAGGCATAGAAAATCCACTCCTTATCATCCACAAGCAAATGGTCAAGTGGAATCTACTAATAAGGTCATTGAAGGAATCCTAACAAAGACTGTTCATTTACATAGAAGAGATTGGGTAGATAGGCTTCCTGAAGCCTTGTGGGCCTATAGAACTACATGGAGAAAAACAACAGGCCATACTCCTTATGAACTTGTTTATGGAAAGCAAGTTTTGTTTCCCATAGAGTTCCAAATTCAAACTTTCAAAATGGCAGTTCAGCTAGGACTTGATTTAACAGAGGCACAAAAGCATAGATTGGAGAGGATTAATGAATTGGATGAGATCAAACAAGATGCAGTTCAGAAAACAAGTCTAGTCCAACAGAGAAGGACTAGATGGCATGACAAGTACATCAAAGAGAAGAAGTTCAAAGAAGGTGACTGGGCTCTCTTGTTTGATTCAAAATTCAAGGATTTTCAAGGTAAATTTCAAACACATTGGCTGGGGCCATATGAAATTGTTAATTTTTTTTACAATGGAGCAGTAAAAATCAGGACAATAGATGAAGAAGAGGTCACTTTTCTTGTGAATGGTCATAGATTGAAGTTGTATCACAAACCACTCTTAAGAGAAGAATTTGTCAAGAAGTTCCAGGAAAACAATGATGTGAAGTTAATGAAGAAGAATCTTTCTTCTTCATCAACTTGATTAAATTTTCTGAAGTCATTTCCTTAAAAAATAAAATAATAATAATAAAATAAAAATTAAAAAAATAAAATAAAGTATAAGCATGAAAACCAATCACTGATTGGCATGTTTATACAGAAAAGATAGGGTGAAAATTAGAGTCTTTCTGACACTCTAACTTTCCCATTTTGTTTCTGTAAGCAGCTGTTACAAAATCATAAGTTCAGATCCATTGCACTTATGATCCATCTCATTTCATTCCATTTACTTATCCATCCATACTCCATTCCATTCATTTCATTCATACTTCACTTCATTCCATACTTCATCCACCTCATTTCCATATCAAAATTTAAAGTTTGATGTATTTCTGCAAATGAATAACACATGTCATGAATTGCAGGCCATTTCTTATACTTTTCCACTCCATTTCATAAATTGTAATCCATCTCACTCCATCATTCACTTCATACATATCCCATTATACCATGTTTCATCATTTATCTTCACTCATTCCATATAATATTCCATTTATATTCCAAACCACTCCATTCCATGATTAAAATTCTCTACAGGTACATTCTGCAGCTAATCAGACTTTCTGCAGCCAGACAGTCATTCCGCAGCTACAGATCCTGAAGGCACTGATCAACAGACATTTGAATTGCAACAAGATGATCATGTATATCCATGAACAAGCAAAATCAAGAAGGATTATGAAGACTCACAAAATAATTATTTCCAGAGGAGAACAAAGTATACAAAGACCACAAAAAGCAGATGAAAAGCAAAGGTAAAAAATTTTGATTATAATGGCATATCATAAAATTTAGTATAGTTTTAGTTATGAATCATTCGAAAAGTTGTTTTGATTATTTTTATTGATCATGCCAAATATACCCTCCGCAAAACATTGGATAGAAATATTTCATTTCAAATTCAATCCCCGATCATCATCTAAGTCGTTAAAATGCTGAAGTGATTGATTTTCTCACGTCACCCAGCCAAATCATTTAATGATGATTTTTGAAGCCGTTGTAAAAAAAATCTCCGCAGTCTTTTCACTCATTGATTTGTTTTCTTCACCTCACTTCATTAACTCGTTCCGTAACCACTCCCTATTATTTCATCCCGTAGCCAACCCTTCATCATTTCATTCTGTAAAACAGAGGTATCTCTATCACCGAGAGCAGAGGTATATTAGTTTGAAAGTTGAAGCCACTGTCACCAAGGAGCAGAGGTATATCAGTTTGAAAGTTGAGGCCACTGTCACCGTGAAGCAGAGGTATATCAGTTTGAATATTGAAGCACTGTTACCGTGAAGCAAAGGAGTATTAATTTGAAGGTTGAAGTCATTGTCTCCGTGAGCAGAAAGAATACTAATCTGAAGATTGAAGAAGAAATTATGGGCCTCATCGTAAGAACTGAACCAATAGGCACAAAATACCTGGAAGGATACCCTCAAAGCAGAGAAATGTTGCAACAAGCAGGATGGCTGCAATTCCTTGAGAAATTTAATGGCTTCCACAAAGAAGTTATTAAAACGTTTGCAAGGTCATTCAAAGGAGCCGAGGTTGAAGTTGGAGATATTAAATTAACTGTCACAGAGGTTTTTATTGCAGAAGCAACATGATTGCTTAGACATGGAGAAAGATGGTTTAAGAATAGAGAATTTCATAATGAATCATGGAAGCAGATCCTCAAATCACCAGGTATGGATGTCACTGTGTTTAAAAAGGGAATTCCAAGCTCTGCATTAAAGAATAAATGGAGAAACATATTGCTTATCCTACAAAAATTTATCACTTGTGAAGGTAGATATGGTACTTTCTATGTTTACCATATTAGGTTGATAATGCATTTCCTAGAAGAAGAGCTTAATTTGCCCTATTTCTTTCTTCAAAGTTTGAAAAATATGGCTTCAAGTGTTCAAAGGAGAGTCCAATTCCTAGAAACAACTATATACCATCATGGCTTGGTTAAGATTCTAATTGGACACCATTTAACCAAAACAAAAGATACTTGGGATAACTTCTTGGTGAGAAATCACTTTGAGGAACCAAAAGAGCCTTCACCTAAACATCATCCTACAAAGAGAAGCAGAAAATGGAGAGGCTCTAAAATTGAAACTGATAAAGCAATTCAAGATAGCAGTGAAGAAATAATCTCTGAGAAATTGACACAGATTAAGAGAAAGCTTAAGAAAGAAAGGGTAATCAGAAAATTTGCCACAGAAAAATGAGAGGGACCATCCCAGCCGAGAAGTAGCCATAGACTCAAGGAGAAACTAAGGAAAACACAGATCAAACAAACCGGGGTGATAAACATAGAAGATGAGGAAACATCTATTAAAGAAGATGTTGAAGAAGATTTTGATGAAGAAGTCCCTGAAATTGAACCTGCACAACAAGAAATTTATAACTATGTTGAAACATTAGAAAGGGAAGCTTCAGAGAGTAGAGATAGAACCCCTAGTCCTCCACTGTCCAAAATAGATGTGTTAAGAAGAGATAGGTATGAGCTGAAAGTAATTAATAGACATATCAGGACTGAGAATGATATTCTGAAGGAATAAGTTAAACTAAAAACCAGTATGAACTCAACCCTGTCTCTACAAATGGACAAAGTGGAAAAGGCTAATGAAAAGTTGAAAAAGAGGAACAAGAAGTTAATCAGGGCACTTACCAATTTAAGGTTCAAGTTAGTCATCAGGAAGCCCAGAATACCTTTAACTTCCAGGAAAAGAAGAAGAAGAGGGTTGGATGTTCTTGTAGAAGTCTATGAGTTTATGGAATAAGTTGCATGAGGACATGCAAGAAGTCAGCAGTGGGGGTATGTTGAGCCCCAAGATTTTTCTTTCTTCCATCAAACTTCACTCCATTTTTCTTCTGTCCATTGTTATTCCAGGCTCAAATGATCAATGAAATTAATTAAAATTACTTTAAGAATGAGTATCATGGCTAACTTGCTAAGTTTTTTGATTTTGTCATTGTAATGCATTTTGAACTGAAACTAGCTACAGAATGCAGACATTCCGTAGCTAACTGCCAATTCTGCATTTGTCTTCACATTCAAGCATGTTCCAGGTGTCCTCTCAGGAAAAGCCACACATGGGTGTATTCCACATCATGTCCTCAACTTTTGTTGCTCACCATGAAGAATGAACGGAATTCTGGACGTGGTTTTGTACGTGGGAACTCACACAAGGAAGCAGACTCCTAATAGGACAAGGACAGTCCAGATGTCCTTTGTCCCTTTACGCTGCCATCTTTAGAGTTCTAGTACGATTTTGATATGAAAAGACAATGATCCCCGTATTGTCGCAAGTTCTGTTATGAAGATTTGTTATAAATGTACTCGGGAAACCGAGAGATAGGTTCTAGATTTTGATTAGATTTCGTGGATTGACTGCTATATTTCTGAAGACCGAGAATACTCTATTTTAAGTTATTTTCCTTTAATGAAGAAGACAGCATTTCTATGAACGCGTTGAGTTGATCTTGAGTTAGATTTTGTGCTACTCTGGTGGTAGAGGGCCCCTACCTCCTGAGCGGCTTTACTTTTGCAATTTAGATAAGTATCTTAGTCCGTTTTCAAGTCTTTGAAGTTTGTGTCCATAGTTAATTTCGTTAGTCATTATAGCTATACTTATTCTAAGAAACTCTTCCAAAAAATCATTATAATGAATGAGAAATGGCTGTAGTGTTATAGATTTTATTTGCAATTCCTTTCATTCATTATCACAGTTGAACTTACTCTAGTAAACTCTTCCAAGAAATCATTATGATGACTAAGGCATGACTGTGATACTGTAGGATTTAGTTGCTTGTTTTCACTAAGTAGCATAGCTGATCTTACTCTTAAAAAGCTCTTCCAAAACATCATAATAACGAGTAGGAAATAGCTATGATGTCTTAGTTTTTAATTGTACTTGTTTTCATTTTTCATGTTTGTATTCAAATGCATTGAATTGTACAGCCAGGATTGTTCTAACAAGCTCTTCCAAAATACCATTCATGATGAACAAAATAGGCTGTAGAATCCCATAGATTAATTTCATGATAACTTAGTTAGGGCACTCCGGAGGCAAATTGCATTTAATTCATGCTCTGTTATTTCATTTCAAGTTTGATAATGGCTTTTTAGTTTAGCACTGTTTACTATAGACTAGTAGCACTCTAGTTCAGTTCTAGCTTAGCTCACTGTATTTACATTCCACGTTTAGTTTCCATCCATTGCATATTAAAATTGCATTAGTTGTTAAACTTAAATACCACAACCTTCATTATTTACAAAACTTCTTTTGTTCTAAACCTATATTAACTCATAATCATCTAGACAGAAGATAGTATCAGTATAAGGCCTGAAGTACTTTTGCAACATTTTTACCATTTCACAAACAAGCCTTTCCTCAAAAGACCATTCTAAAAGGAAATCTATAAATTTTGAGTGAGGTTTAGTGGTGTTAAACTAAATTGCAGAACATAATTAGGAGCTAGTTTTAGAGTAGAGATCTTATGATGTTACAAATGTTCTTTTCCAAATATGTTTCAACAAATCTTTAATCATGGATAAAATGTTGTATCATTATAAGTTGATTATTTAATTGCTTAGTTAGGAGAATTTTTACACTTAGCTGCCCATTTCTCAAGCTCTTCCAAAATATCTTTAATGAAAGAATTAGACAAGTTAAGTTCATGTTGTGATTTATTTTCATGAAGTCATTATCAAGCTTTGTATTTTGCTAAGTCATATTTAGGTTTGGTTTTGTCTCAGTATTTTCATTTGTCATTTGTCATCAACAAATTAGGCTTCACTCTGTTTTTAACTAGTAGGTTCTTTCCACCAGCATTTAGTTCTTTCCCTTGTGAGCATAAAACCATAAAAATACCAAAAACATCATAAAACACTAAACAAAACGCAGTAAGAAACAAACACCTAGGCACATACAGTGCACCTCACTTCAGTAGTTTACCAACCCTGGTTGACAATTAAATGAACTCAATTTAGGAGACTAGGTTGAGCACAAACAGCTGGACCAAAATGTGCTAAGGAACCTACTATCGCGATCTGATATGATAGACTGTGGGATCCCAAAGTGCACCCACACTCGTTCAAAGAAGAGTTTAGCAGTGGCTTTGGCTGTGATATTCTTCTTGCAGGGTGCCATAATGGCCATCTTTGAGAATCGGTCGACGACCACGAAAAAATAGTCGTTTCCATGCTTAGTAGAAGGAATGCCTGGCATGTAATCCATGGATATGGATTCCCAAGGTCGACTAGGGGTAGGTAGCGGAGTATAGAGCCCTTGCTTCTTGATGGTCGGTTTGGAAATGGTGCAAGCAGTGCAGGATCTGATGTACTTCCCGACATCCTGTCGAAGGTTCAGCCAATAGAAATATTTCTATAGTACTGCCACTGTTTTCTCGACCCCAAAATTCCTAGTGACTCAACTGTAGTGTGCTTCCCATATCATCTTGGCACGCTCGCTTGAAGGAACAAAAAGGTGGCCCAGGTGAGATAATAGTGCATCTTGTAGATGAAAATTTGGAACTTGTATAGCCCCCAAGAGTGCCTTGTATGTGTAGTTGAATTCTAGATCGCTCTTGTAGAGAAGCATCCAATCAGAAGTCTCATGCCCACAAGAGTTGAGAAAGGTGGTTATGGCCACGATCGGTGGTCGGCTGAGGCAGTCTAAAACATTATTGGTGCTACCCTTCTTGTACTTGATGTTCAAATGAAATTGTTGCAGATATGTGGACCACTTCTGATGGTGATCATTCTGCAACTTCCCTTGTGTTTGTATTAACTGCAGGGGTCGGTGGTCTGTGTGGATGATTGTCTCCTTCCCCAAAATGTAATGCTTCCATTGTCGACAAGCCTGCACAATGGACTACATTTATTTGTCATAAGTGGGATACTTTCAAACTGTGTCGAACAATGTCTCACTGTGATATGCCATTGGATGCCCCTGTTGAGTAAGAACTACCCCAATAGCATAGTCAGAGGCATCTGTCTCGATCTCAAATGGTTGTTACAAGTCTGGTAATTTTAGAATTGGGGCAGAAGAGAGGCGATGTTTTAATTCAACGAACGCCTTTTGTTGAGATTCCAACCAAAATAATTTTTCTTTCGCTCCTCCCTTGTTGACTTGACTCAAGGTCCAAGTGATATGAGATAATCCCAACACGAACTTGCGGTAGAAATTAGCAGGACCCAAAAAGCTACGAAGCTCTGTTAGGGTGGTTGGGGCTGGCCAATCCCAAATGACTTGGATCTTGGTTGGATCCACATGCACCCCCCTTTCATCAATAATGTATCCCATATATTGAACCTGGGTCATGCCAAAATTGCATTGCTCCAAATTGGCACACAACTTGTGTTGCTGCAGTGTTTGGAGGACTTCTCGGATGTGGTGGAGGTTCTCTTCCCAAGTTTGGCTGAAAATCAGAATGTCATCCAAGTATACCACTACAAATGAGTTGGTGAATGGGTGCAAGATTTCATCCATCAACCTCATGAAGGTTGCGGGAGCATTTTTCAATCTGAAAGGTATGACAAGCCATTTGAAAAGGCCCTCCTTGGCTTTGAAGGCAATCTTCCACACATCAGAGGGTTCGATTGGTACCTGGTGATACCCAGACTTCAAGTCAATATTGTTGAAATATTTTTCCCCTTTGAGTTGGTCTAGAAGGTCATCAATTCGTGGGATCGAGTACCTATTTTGGACTGTGATCTTGTTCAACACCCGATAATCAATACAAAGTCTCCAAGTCCCATCCTTCTTCTATACCAACACAATCGGGCTCCCACAGGGCGATGAACTTGGCCGGATGTGACCTTTCTACAGCAACTCCTAAATCTGCCTCTTGATTTCATCATTCTCCAGAAAAGAGCACCTATAGATCGGTCCATTGGGTAGCAGTGCACCTGGGGTCAGGTCAATGGGGTGCTTGACCTGACAGTGTAGAGGCACCCCTGTGGGTGAGGTGAAGATGTCCCCGTACTGTTTCGGGGATTTAACACCCTAGAGGTTGGTTGGGATTCAACCTCCACAGAGCAGGGGCGTACTACTTAACAGAGACTCACACGATCATGCACAGTCATGAAAACGAAATAGAGCAAAACGAGAGGTTTACCGTTGGTCCTACGTTTGAAGTAGATCCACGTGGAGTTCAAACTCCCTGCAACCGTCCTTCCTCTTTCACCTGAAATACAAGAAGAAACCAGCACAAAGGACAAGTTGTACAGTATATTTCTACTCTATATGTTAGTGAGATTCATATAAAACATTAAATAAATCATCATAAATGCTTGTATAACAAATGTTCTTCATACATTAAAGCATTCACTAACACGTTTACTTCGGGAACAGCATGATACTTCTGTATTATAAAAATAGTACGTACAAAAGTAAGTGGAGAGATCACCTGATCCTTCCAAGGCCTTCGCAGACCGTCGTCCGGATCCGTCCAGCCCTTGCCTCACTAAGACTCCTTCCAAACAGGTGCATACGAGATAACATATAAAGGGATGTATATCTCAAGGAAACAAGGGTTTCCTGAAATGAACTGGGAAAGTGCAGGAGGCACGGGGAATCAGACTTGGATGGGGGAAATACCAACAGAGTATAATAATAATAATTCTCTCCCTCCCTTAGGCCATACATATGAGGTCTTTTTATAGTCCCTCCAAGTAGTTTCAGCAGTTGGAAACAGTTGGCCACGGGCTGCGGTGGTTGAACTACCTGAGTAACCATCAACCCAGCGCGAAATTAGGGATTTTTATATATTTTTTAATCATTAAAATGGCATACGCGGAAAAGTCTAGCTGTAATCGCGTATACACGCGGAAAAACACGGGCATAGTCGCGTATTAAGGATTTTCCACTGTTTTTAAGTGAATTTGTCCAAGTCTGTAGGAATGGGTGCCCATAAAGCCATGTAGCAATCATGGATCATGTCAAGGTGAGAAATGATGCTATAACAGATGCCCCCTAATATATGAGGTCAGAAGGGGTACATGATGGCCGAAATGTATTATGCACATAGAAAGAACTTCGCAAGGACAAGAGGACTTTGCAGTTATTGCCAAAACCAATGAAGAAACCCGAGAGGTAACACTATATCTTGAGGCGACATACCCATGCTCGATCAAAAAGTGATAATATATATAGAAATGCGATGATCTATTATTCTCTGTAACAAGTATAAGCTGACCCAACGTACATAGTGAATCATGCAGCGGGGCCCGAAAAAACAAGTACGTATCAATATCAAAGTATATACATATAGAAAGGCTGATCAAAGATAGTGCAAGCCCGGATGTAGACTCAAATGGCTGAATCTCCAAGTACCAAATCATAAAGGGTGGAACAAACGGTACTATCACACAACTCGGGAGCCAACATATAGGATGCTGCTGTACTGAACTGCAACATATAAGAGTGGACGGCATCACTGGCAGAAACTGAATGGACTGTCAAAAGTGAACCGAGAAAAGCTGATGCAACCCGAGGTCTTCACCGATCACTATGGCACAATTCTACACAATGGGAATAAATGAGTTGAAGTCGACCATGTGAGAAATCGTTGGATTACCGGTCAATGATGTATACCGTTAACCAATGCGAGACAACCCA
This sequence comes from Pinus albicaulis, assembly GCA_034641835.2. Taxonomy (NCBI): domain Eukaryota; kingdom Viridiplantae; phylum Streptophyta; class Pinopsida; order Pinales; family Pinaceae; genus Pinus; species Pinus albicaulis. The sequence goes on along the minus strand of CM076581.1, from coordinate 1,319,594,260 downwards.
CCAATGAAAATGAGTGTCAAGGTGGCCCAGTACAATCTAACAAGTGTGAATGAATGAGTTGAAGTCGAACACTTGAAAGAATCTACCAATCAGGAGGCAATGATGAATCCTCACTGTCGATAGCGAAGAGTCTGCCACTGATGACTGCAAACCCTAAGGTACTGACAAAAAGACTCTAGACCTTATTCCCAGAGCAATGAGTCGGAGTCGATGGGAAAAGATCTGCTGGAAGGAAGGCATTAAAGCATCCCACATCAGTCCAGCGCGAGTGTAACCCGCAGGCCAAGATTTGGAAGGAATCGGACGAAGGAGAGTGATGGAACCAAAACTGAAGTACGTTTCCGACGTGCACAAGATGAAGCTAGCGCACGGAAGAAACCCTATGAACCAACCAATAATGAAAGCTGACACAGAGGCGAGAAATCCACCGATAGGGTCAAATGGAAATCCAGGTACTGCACGAATCCCAAGTGTGATAATGTGTGCTGACGTCGAACACAGAGGAAACCACTCAGTCAAAGACCCATGATGATGATCAAATGCTGAGCACGAGGTCACCTATCAATGATGGAAATAGGCCCAAGGTGCGGCTCTAGGCTTTCTCTCAGAGCAATGTGTCGTAGTCGATAAGAGACAAACCCGCCGGCAAGAATTCAATGGAGACCTTCTCAAACCAGCACGAGCAGAAGATCAAAACATCTGATGTGATAGAACATGATACTGACAAGACCGGGAAGGCCGACTGAATAATGAGTCAAGAGACACCGCAGAATGGCCGACTCAGGCTAGACTTCCCTTGAACAAAAGCACGACTCTGTGATGACCATGGCGGTAAAAAGTGACACTGTATAAGTCTGTCTTGCAGGAGGCAAAACAAACTCTCCATATGATTGGAAGAGATAACCAACCGGGGGAGAACTGACAAGTGAAACATGGTATAGGCTGAACCTAGGTCAAACTAGAACCATCCCAAATGAAGGAAATATATATAAGTATATGTGCTTTGTTCAAGGGCGACAAAACTGACTCTGTATATCTGCAGAGGAGCCATGTCTGGAGGTCGTGGCCATAGTCTTCTTCTTTCCCTGGGGGCGGATCATCAGGAAAACAAATTTCTTGGTTTGATAAATGAGCTTACTGCATTGTTTTGCAGTAACCAAAGAGATAGTGGGAGGCAGTGGTACCTCTGGTTTCCTGTACAATTTATTTCCCAAATTAACAATAACAGCGTGAGGCTGGGACTCATACACAGCATGTCACTTCCACAAGTATTGTTGGCCTAATAATACATCAGAAACATCAATAGGAGCAATGTCACACAATACCTCATCCATGAAGGGCTTGATGCTATAGGGAAGGCGGCACTGCTGGCTGACACGGAGATCTCGTCCTTGGTGAAGCCACCCGATGGTGTATGGTTGTGGGTGCGTTGTGGTCGGCAGGCCCAACCACTTCACAACATCTACTGAAATGAGGTTATTTTGGCTCCCATTGTCGACAATGAACCGTAGCGGGGAACCCTTTACCCACATCTGGGAGTGGAAGAGACGCTTTGCCTCCTCTATATCTTCTGGTTCCTCCTTCTGGATATTCGTAGTGGCAATAATGGCATTGGGCTCCGCATCAATAATTTGCTTCCCTTTTTCATTCACCTTGTCAAGTTCTGATTCAGAGTCGGAGCATACACATGATTCAGAAGCCCTCATCTCGGCCACCAGCGACTGCTTAGCCCGACACTCATTTGTGTTGTGAGTGGAGCTCTTATGGAACTCACACCACTTTCCTGTGTCCTTCTTTGGCTTCGCAGTGTTGTTCTTTTCTTGTGTCTTTGGCAGGTTGTCTTGGGCCGTCATGCCTTGGATTTGTCCTTTTTTCTATGGTTTTGGGGCACCTTACCCTTGCTTTTGATTCATAGATCCAAAGTCTCACTTCTTCTATTTGAATTTTTGCTCAATATTGGCAGCATACCAATATGCCGTACCAAGCAAGGAGATGTCGAGGAACTCCATTTCCTCCTGAATGTATCTGTGCAGACAACCGCGATACTTTAGCACCAAATGTTTCTCTGAATATTTGATACCCAACTTTGTGCGCAAGGTATGGAACAGATTTGTTAGCTCATGTACATCTTGATCCCTTTTTTGCTGCAGCGTGGTCCATTGTATGTACTTGTCCTCATAGCTCCCCATGGGATAGTATTGTTCCTTGATGGCATCTCGAAAATAATTCCAAGTGGGTACGGTTGAGAACATAGAGGGTTATGTCTTGTCCTTTTTCTCACAGTAGGTGTCCCACCAGTCCTTGACATGGGGGGTAGCTTTGAGGGGTGCAAAAATAATCTTCTCCCAGTCGGAAAAGTCATGAACCGAGAAATATACTTCTAATAGATTCAACCATATATCTACGACATCTGCATCTATTTGACCCTCAAATATGGGAATGTCAAATTTTACTTGTAACTTAAAGGGATTTGCGCCTCCAGAGTGGCTTCTGGATGCAGATGCGCTGTCAGTAGGCAGTCGTTGAAGGATCTGAGCAAAGTTATCCATCATCACATTCCTTTGTTTTTCGAGGGCCTCCTTGAGCAATATTTTGATAGGATCTCCTACTCCATCATCTTTATTTTCGTCCCCCATGGGCATCCATCATGGTTTGCGAGGCTGATCTTGCAAAGGTTCCACTAGATCGAGCCCTAACTCCTTATACCCTGACCTCATTGGGGACATGCAAAGAAGGATCGATAAAAATCAGACCGCTCTGATACCACTGATCCTGATTTATGCAAGAATGCAATAGAATACAGAAATAACCATAAACATAGAAATACAATGGACATAAGGCTTCATTTCATTAATCTCAAATCACAGAAATATGCTTACAAACATAATGGAAATAAAATAGCTAGGGTACTAATAGCGAATCTCTGAGAAGAGATGTGGTGGCTACAGACCTCTGAACGGTGTTACAATGAGGCTTGAGGGCCTATTTATTATGGAGAAACAATGGAGAACTCTAAACATCCAAAAACCTAACCCTAGGAGATGAAGTGCCAAATGGGCCCCGTTTGGGTAAATTGGTGTTTCAACTTCCCAGGGACGTAACTTCGGCGTACTACCTCTTTTTGGGGCTTCAAAACGACTCCTAAAGTTCAGGACCCGAAAAACTGCTAAAAATAGTAAGTTGTGAAAAAAACTGAAAGTGATAATAGTGGGGCCCCAAGTGGAATAGGTGGGTGGCCACCAATATCCACTTGGATCATATAAATGGTAGAGATAGATAGATCTAGAATTATATTAGACAAAATTCTCAGAAGAATGAGATCTAGTCTCCTTTATACAAGAACTAGAGAACCCAGAAAGGGTTTCTAGGAGTTCACCCTGAATACAAATGGTGATTTTTAGTAGTATGGCTGAATAATCACTGCAAACTGAAGCATAGGAGTATAGAAGGATACAAGAATAGGAATCCACTACAGATCTGATCAAAGGTCTTCCTCCATGGAAGAATCCATCCTCCAATCATAGGAAAACTCCCCGAAAGAGCCACAGAAGACACTGCTACAACTGCCCCCCAGAAATAATGAAATTCCTGAGTGGAATAACATTGTTGGTGATTAAAATGTGTTGGCCTGCTGCCAATGATATGATATCAGCCCAAGAACTCTCCAAACTGATCTCCCACAAGAAGGAAACCTCCCTTCTCTACAAAATCAACTCAGACAGTGGGTTTATTAACCCTCCCCTGCAACACCCTGCAACTCAGCTCAACCTCCTGCAGAAACCGCGCTAAAACTATAGATTGAAGCTTGGAACCAATTCCGAATATGAGGAATGATGGATCAGTTCTCTCCCAAGAGTTACTCAAAGGGAAGAGAAGGAATTCCTAAGCAGGAATCCCTTAGTGCTAAGCAGCACCAACAATATTAGCTAAACAACTAGGAGAGAAAAGTCTAAGCAGACATGAAAATGTAATACATAAGCTAACCTCCAAATGGCTACCATCCTCTTCCTTATAAACTAAGTGATCCTTCTCACCTTGGGTCCCACTCAATAGGGTTTCCACCTTCACACAAGCAATCTCCCTCCAAAACTACGTTGTGCCTTCATTAGAACCACTCTATAAACTGCGCTATTTGATTTGGTTAAGGTTGACCACTTCAACTTGCTTCAGCCCTTTTCACACCTAAGAGTCTTCAATCCAACTCACATATAGCTATCTAGGCTGAACCATATACACATTGAGCTCTTTTATTTGCTAATCCACTCCTCCTACATTTATGTTGTTGACTTGGTTAAACGTGGCCTTATCCACATGCAAAATGTCTCTGTTCACACATGAGAGTGAAAAATCGAGCTGGAATTATGATCCCCCCTTACAAAACATGAGGGATTTTATCCTTATTTCTGAAATGCATGGGTCTCCTTACCCTTTTATTCATTTCCTAAGTGACATGGGCAAAATTTAATATTCCAATTTGCTGCATGCAAATTTTGGAATATTACAATCCTCCGCTCCCAAATGTTGCTTGTCCTCAAGCAACTGCAAGGATAGGACTGAAGAGCATCCTCTTCTCCCCCTGTAGCAACCTCATAAGATAAAATCCTCCAAGGATCAAGGTGTTGCATCATCAATATATCTCCAAGTTTCCCCTCCCAAGTAAACAAGCTAGCTTTTGGTGAACACCCCAAATAGCTATCATTATGTCACAGTATGATATCAATGGAGGCAACAATGGGTGCTCTAAAGGCCTGATTGAGGCATGTGGTATGATATATATCAGAATCTACCATCCCCATGTGAATCTCCCATCCCCAAGCTATCATCCATACAAATGAGTTGCCTCCCAACATGGAAACTCCTGAAAATCCTCCTCCACCTCGAGCTCCTGCAAAGTAGGTGGGCTGAAATTTTGAACATGGTAGAAAAAGTGGCCTACCCCATGCTTTCCTCCTCTCCATTTAAGAAAAGTGCAAATAATTTTCTGACCTTTGTCTGCAATAATGTTGCTATGAAATGGCAAGAAGGAAACTAGATCCCCAAAGATCCCTTTCCCAGCGTTGTGAATCAAGCTGGCCCAAACCATCTCATACATGATGGATAAGAAATCACCACCATATGGCATTCCATCCATCTCATGGTCTTCCTCATAAAGAAACAAATATTTTGTTGTAGTGTCCATATCTCTTCCCATGCTCCCCTTAGAAAATGTGATGCAGAAAGTGTGGGGATCCTCCTCCCCAAAGAACACATCCACCCAATGTGTTTCTCCCCCAATCATGCTCCCCATAAAGGCAAGAACAACATCAGCAAATGGGATCATGATTAGCATCAAAATGATAGAAATAATGGAGGTTTCATGTGGTGATGGAAGGTACCAACAGTCTCCCAAGTGGTCACAGCACAATCTTCCCCATTGCAGCTTCAGAAAATAGCATGGCAAGTTGTTTCTTGACAAATGGCTAGTTGTGTAAGTCATCACATCTACTAGAAAATAGTAAATGGTTGAATATATCAACTGAGCATACAAGGAGTAACCAAACACTTTCCCAAATTCATATAATAGACGGTTGTCCCCATCACAATAGCTGGCCAAAAATGGTCCATGGAGCCCAAAGAAAAACTTGCCCCTTTGTGGAGAAATGCACTGCAAAGAAATGGTAAGAGCATGCAACTATTGTGTTGAACAATCAATAAATGCAAAAATGGAATTCTTACCTTGTAATGAAAGTAAGATGATGTTAGGATCCATAAATGAGTCCTCCATAGTGGTATGACATACTCCTATGAAGAGGAATGAACCATATGCTGCATATTGATCCTCCTTCTCATGCTAGGAATTCCAAGTCAAGAAGAACATACCATAGTAATAGATGAATCCATCCACTACTTTTTCATTCTCACCTCCTCCTTTTCCACCAAGTGCATCAAATGTGAATTGATCCTGGGGACACTCCATCAATAAGTCCTTGCTCCAAAGTGACAGCGTTGTTGGCCAATGCAAATAGGCTCCTTCCAAATCATAAATCCATTCTTTGACATGCTCAATGTCAAAGACTCCTCCCATAATGTTGCCACATACAAAAATCTCCTTCCAAAGTGGAAGTAATTTCAAATCATCTAAGGCTAAGGAGTAGCCTCCTTGTATCAGGATAGTGCCTTCTCCTACTCTTGCAACATCATGCAAAGTGTGAGAGCAAATCTGCCCTTGCTCTCTCCCATCATCCAAAGCAAAAAAAATCTTTGTTGCCTCCTCATACCTCCATCATACAACCCATGTGGTGAAAACATAATGATCATATCATCATAATGAATCCACACTCCTTATTGCCCCATGATGCAAGTACCCTGCCAAGTCTCTTCCATCCACATACCCTTGGAAAAAGGATATGTGTTGGGAAAAATACTGAGAGGGGGGGCGGGGGGGGGGGGGGGGTGAATCAGTATTTAGTGCAGACAATAAAACTTTGATATTTCTTTCTTAAAAACCAAACGCAACTTTCCTGAAGCAAACCCGCGTATATACGCGGATATCCTTTACAGAACTCGTATATATCCAAGTGATCTAATTATGCATTTAGTTCTTGACTTAGATCATTGCATTATCTGTTCAACATTTAGAAAACAAGAAACAAGTGTGAAGAAATAATAATTAATACACATAAGCCACCACACATGAACACCGTGATTTTTAGGTGGAAACCCCAATCTCTAGAGAAAACCACCACTGCCGTCGTCTCGCCTCTTCAATTTTTTATTATTAAGAAAACTTACAATATGTAATTGCAAGTGACTATACCAAGACGTTGTGTGACTCACCCGCAAGGCTACAACCTTCTCTTTACCACCTCCTTGGAAGGGATCAACCCCCTCGTCTCGCTTACCTCACTTCTCACCTGGAAGGGAGCTACTACCCCCTAATATTAGCACCAGCCTCTACTGGCAGAAAGATTCTATGTTCAGACTGAAGGTTTCAACCCTCAGATCCACTGCAGACCACATTTATCAATTTTCAAACTGGATCAAACAGCTCCAACACAACCCTTTACTTGTCAATAAACAACCTTTGCCCAATGCATCAAACAAAACAGTGAAACCACTATAACCAGAATATCAGAGATAACCCAGACTTCAGAATAAATATGCAGAAACACATTCAACCTTGAGCAACCATAAGATCAGATATCATACGCGCTTTTATTTAATCAGACTCACGTATATACGTGCTTTTTATGAAGTGAACCCACGTATACATCTATGAATTTACCAGAATAACCCTAATTGTCCATACGCAACTTTGTTGAAACAGATCCGAGTATACACGCGCGTTTCACGAACTGAACCTGCGTATAGATATGTAAAAGATAAACTTTTCTCAACAGATCAGATCTATGAACTTACCCAGATTTCTTGAAGTTCTTCAGCAGATTTGTGCCAGGTCTTCATCACTTCATTTCAGATCATCCAAGAGATTCACCATTTCTAGATCTAGAGATCTTTAACCTTCACCATGTTCATAGATGCATCATAGATTCAGATCTATCAATCAAGAGCAGAGTTCAATCATGCAGATATACTTCAGAGTGAAGTACTCATTAAAGCCCAGACACTTTCACCCACATGCACAATGATTTTCTTCTCCTTATATAGATTTGGCCTTCATCAATACCATGAGTCAAAACCACATCACTTCCGATGGTATTCCTGGACGGGATCAAATAGACAATCCAGCGCTCAATACAATGGGTCAATACCATGGTAGTAACCCCTGGTTTTACATATTTAGAGCGCAATTGAGCATACGCGACTTGGTACGTTATTTCCCGCGTGCATACGCGACTTCCCCTAGACAAACTCGCGTATTCCTTGTGACATACACTTTTCATCACCGTTCTGGCCCATTCTGGAAATTCTTTCTTCTACACCTTCTATATTGATTGTAGATACATCAGATGTATATCATTCACAAGCTCATCAAGAACAACTTCATTAAGTAGGTTGCCATCATCTTCATCAAGTGGGTTGCTATCAAGGACAACACTCAGCATCATATTGCCAACAATCTCCCCCTTTGGACTTGATGGCAACCACGATGGAGTTTGAGCACCAGAACAGATAGATACATTGATTATAATCATTATACAACAACCACGTTACTCTCCCCTTATTCAAACACCATGCCACTCTCCCCCTTTGACATCAAGGGCAAAGGGCGGGTCAAACCAACACAAGGTTTTTTCTTCTCAAGTTCAAGCTGAATCTTCAAACCTATTATTCAATGAAGTACATGACACTATGACCTTTCCTATCACCAAGGACTCATACTTACAACAAAGATCCAACCAAGTGGATTTACATATGTGACCCAAGTACCCAACCACGTGGGTTTACACATTTTGACTCAATTACCCAACCAAGTGGGTTTACAAATCTGAACAAGCCCTTTACATGGTTGAATATTACAAATTACATCATAGGTCATAGCCTTTTCATCAAATTACACATATGACTTTTATAACCAATACCAAAAGGACCTCAAGAGAGAGATCATATTTCAGAATCATCATATTGCCAAAAATGCATTACACCCAGCAAGGCTAATGCTCCCCCTGAAACTGTACAACCAATGCATCCTTTCCAAGTGACCAAAACTCCCCCTTAGCTTGTGCATCCTGAACACTTTCAACAGAAAATCATCAAGGCATCTTCACCCAATATCAGAGAAAGAAACAAAAATATAAGAGTTGAAGCATCATCAAAGATACCAAACAGTACTACAGCTGTGCTGAGAAATGCTGACCCCACAAATTTGTCAGCAACCAACCATACGCGGTTTTTTGTGTATGAACTTGCGTATATACGCGACTTCCGTTTAGGAAACCCGCGTATCCAATTTAATCTTCTGAATTTAGGCAGATTTGTTCTTCTGACTGGCAGAGACTACTCCCAGCTTCTGTCTTAGATATTTGAATGCTTCCCTGGGCAGAGGTTTGGTAAAGATATCAGCAACTTGTTCTTTGGAGGGAACATACTCCAACTTCACCTTTTGTTTAAGCACTTGTTCACGTAAGAAGTGATACTTGATGGGAATGTGCTTGGTCTTCGAATGCATAATTGGATTCTTTGAGATACTAATGGCACTTGTGTTATCACACATAATGGAGATAGGAGATGTACATTTGATTTGAAAATCTTGTAAGGTTTGCATCATCCAAAGGAGTTTAGTGCAACAAGATGCGGCAGCCACATATTCTGCTTCTGCTGTAGATAAGGCAATAGAATTTGCTTCTTGCTGAACCAAGATACTAACCGGGGTCCCATATAGAATGCACCACCACTAGTGCTTTTCCGATCATCAACATTTCCAGCCCAATCTGCATCAGTGTAAGCATGAAGAGTAAGATCAGCATTCTTTGGATACCATAGTCCAAAGTCTTGAGTTCCTTGTATATATTTGAATATTCTTTTGACAGCCTGAAGGTGAGACTCTTTTGGATTAGCTTGGAATTGTCCAACAATCCCAACTGCATGCATAATGTCTGGTCTAGTCCCAGTGAGATAAAGTAGACTTCCTATCATTGATCTGTATTCTGGTTGATTCACCGTGGGAGAATCATCATGAGAACTGAGATTGCATCCGGTTATCATTGGTGTACTTACATGTTTGCATTCTTCCATGCCATACTTCTTCAGAATTTGCTTAAGATATTTTGCTTGTGATAGGAATATACCATCTGCAGTTTGATGCACTTGTAAGCCAAGAAAGAATGTTAGTTCTCCAAGTAAGGACATTTCAAATTCTTGCCGCATGACAGAAGCAAATTTTTGACTCAAAGATTCTTCATTACTCCCAAAAATGATATCATCAACATATACAACCACAATCAATAGTTTATCATTTTCAAATTTTGTGTATAAGTTGCTATCAGCAGACCCCTTTGAAAATCCTTGTTGATGAAGATATTTGTCAAGACGATAATACCATGCCCTTGGAGCTTGTTTGAGACCATATAGAGCCTTTTTATGTTTACAAACAAGATTTTCATCATTTCCCAAAATGAATCCTTCCGGTTGTTCTATATACACTTCTTCTTCTAGATCACCATTGAGAAAAGCAGATTTAACATCCATTTGATAAACTTTGATTTGTTGAAAAATTGAAAAAGCAAGAAACATTCTTATGGCTTCAAGTCTAGCTACAGGAGCAAAAGTTTCTTCAAATTCTATACCTTCTTGTTGAGTATACCCCTTGCAAACCAGTCTAGCTTTGTTTCTTATAACATCCCCATTCTCATTTAACTTGTTCTTGAATATCCATTTAGTTCCAATGACATTTGTATCATGTGGTCTTGGTACCAAATCCCATGTTTGATTCTTTTCAATTTGATCAAGCTCTTCATTCATGGCTTGAATCCAACATTCATCTTTGCTAGCTTGATTGACATTGTGTGGTTCACTTGTGGATAAAAATGCCAGATAGCTAGAAGATCCCACAAGAGTCCTCCTTGTTTGTACACCTGATTCCTTGTCTCCCAAAATTTGAGATTCAGGATTATTCTTTTGAACATATCTGGATGGAGCCTTTTCAGATAAATCATCTTTAGGTTCTTCATTGGATCCATTGTCTATATCATTTCTATTTGATGTAGAAGGACAAAAGTCAGCATCATCTTCTTCTGTTGTTTGTTTTTCTTCTTTAGGAGCTGCAGGAGACTCATCAATAACAACATCAATACATTCAACAATCTTTCGAAGCCTTTTATTGTAACATTTGTATGCTCTGCTTATAGATGAGTAACCAAGAAGTATCCCTTCATCTGATCTAGGTTCAAACTTGCCAAGCTTTTCATCATTATTTTTGATAAATCATTTACTTCCAAAAACTCTAAAATGCTTCACAAAGGGAGAATTACCATACCAGAGTTCATATGGAGTTTTGTCACTATTTACCGGAACATGTGCCTTGTTGAGAACGTTTGCTGCTGTATGTGTTGCTTCTCCCCAGAACATGTCAGGAGTTCCTGAATCATCAAGCATAGCTCTAGCCATTTGTTGAATTGTTCTATTCATTCTTTCTGCTACGCCATTTTGTTGAGGAGTGCCAGCTACAGAGAACTGTCTTTTGATGCCATGTTTTTCACAAAATTCAAGGAATTCATTTGATGTATATTCTCCTCCTCGATCAGATCTAAAACACTTGATTTTTAGATCTAATTCATTTTCCACCAATGCTTTGAATATCTGAAATTTTTCAAATGCTTCATCTTTGTGTTTAATCAACCCGATCCAACACATTCTAGAGAAATCATCAATAAATAAGATATAGTATTCTTCCCCACGTGGTGACTTTTTTCTCATAGGTCCACATATGTCAGTATGAATGAGTTCAAGAGGCTTACTTGATGATCCTTCTTTGGCATTAAATTGTACTCTGGTCTGCTTACCGAATTGGCAAGATTTGCATATGATACTCTCTAGTAGAGTAATATTGGGAAGACCACGAACAGCTTTAAGTCTGCTTGATTTGTTGATTTGAGAGAAGCTCAGATGCCCCAGCCTTCTATGCCATAGCCAATTTTCTGAAGATTTTCTCAAGTAACATTGATCTTTGCAGTTCTTCAATACATACAGGTTGCTTGGAGTTCTTTTTCCTTTTATAATAGTTTTACCTGTATCAAGATCACGAACCACACATTCTTTTGAACTAAAGACAACTTATGTTCCTTGATCACACATTTGACTTACACTTAACAGGTTATGCCTTAATCCATCCACATACATGACATCATTAGCCTTCACCTTTTCTTTAGAAACACAGACCCTTTTCCTTTAATTACAGCAGGAGTATCATTTCCAAATGTAACTTTCTTTTCTTTTTCTAGAGCATTATATGCAAGAAGTTTGCTTTTGTCACCTGTCATGTGTCTTGAGCATCCACTATCAATGTACCATTGATTTTCTTCACCTTATGCAAATAATGCTATCCCACAATTTTCAACCTGTAATTCCTTCTTTTTCCATACTTTGGAACTTGAAGGAAAATGTTGTTTTGGCTGGACTTTTCTCCTGCATTCAGATTCTTCATGGCCAAATTTATTGCAATAAGTACATTCAACTTCATTTTGAAGAGAAGAAAATTTGTTATAGGTGTTCTTCTTTGGTTAAGTATCCATCCTTTTCTTTCTTGCTTTCTCTTGTCATAATGGTTTTATATGCAACACATTGAACAACTTTATGACCAAAATTGTGACATGAGAAACATTGTCCATTGAAGTAGAAATTTCTGCGATCATGAAATCTTCTATTTGAATTTACCTATTGGTTGTTGCTTCTTTGAGAGATATCCCTGTTAGTGTTCCTTGAATTGTGATGATCATGCTTTACCTGTAAATATTCTTTGTTCCCTTGCTGAGTGGCTAAATGTAGTAAACCAGTTGTAGCTGCTTTTAGATAATTTGGTGTTGAAGCCTGAGAAGATTCTCCGATATATCCAAGACCTGTCGTTATAAGAGGATAACGTTGAACCTTGATAATCTCATCTAAGGTTTCAGATCCTTTAGCAAATCTAAGATTCAGAGTCTTTACTTTCTCAAGTTATTTTTTTAGACTTACTATTTCACATTCTAATTTCTCATTATGTTTCTTTGCTTCTTCATTCTGCCTTTTTAGAGTTTCTATGATTATTTTACTTTCTTCCAAGAATATTTTGAGTTGATTGTTTTGATCAAGGAAATCATTGTCATCTAGAGCATCCATAAAAGCATCCTTGTCGTCTCTAGAATTATTTTCAAATGCCATGAGAAGTCTAAGATCTTGTTCACATTCTTCTTCACTATCAGATAACCCATCACTGTCTTCATTTGTATAGTAAATTTTCTTAGTGCTAGATCGGTTCTTATTCCTTCTTGCTACTTCTTTCCCTTTAGCAGATGTTTCAATATAAGTACACTTTGCAGCATAATGACCAACTCTTCCACAATCAAAACATTTGAAAGGAATCTTACCTTTGAATCTTCCGGTTCCTAGTTGGAGTATTCTCACAAAGTTTGCCTCATCTTCTTCTGAGATATATCTTGATCCTTCTGGTTTTTGAACTTCTTTCCCTTTTGTAGAAGCTTTAAAAACAACTTCTTTGACTCCAAATAATCCTCCTCTCCTCATTTCATATGCATTCAATATGCCATGAAGTTGCACCACAGTAAGAGTTTGAAGATCCTGTTTTTCTTCAAGAGCAGAGACATTTGATTCAAATTTTGCCGTTAGCGATCTTAAGATTTTCTCAACCAAAGTAGATTCTGTGATTGTTTCTCCTAGATTTCTCATACGATTTACAACATCATCAAGACGTAAAAAGAAACTGGCAATATTCTCATCACTATGCATCTTTAAATTTTCATATTCAATTCTGAGAGTTTGAAGTTTTGCACTTTTTACCTTTGCATCACCTTCATAACTTAGAATTATTTTGTCCCATATCTCCTTTGCTATATTCAACTGCATAACGTTGACAAATTATGATTCAGTTAGATTTCTCGTTAGAGCATTGACTACCTTTGCATTTATTTCATAATTCTTCTTTTCAGTCGGATCTGTTGGTATTACAGCTGGATATTGATATCCTTGTTCAAAAATGGCCCATACATCTGCTCCCATAGACTGAAGATAGGATCTCATCCTTAGTTTCCATAAGATTAAATTGCTTCCATTAAAAAGTGGAGGCTTCATAGATGTTGTTCCATCTTGATTTCTCATCTTGGTTGATCTTCCTTCTAGCGGTTAAGCTTTTTCAGAAGGACCTGCTCTGATACCAATTGTTGGAAAAAATACTGAGGGGGGGGGTGGTGAATTAGTATTTAGTGCAAACAATAAAACTTTGATATTTCTTTCTTAAAAACCATACGCAACTTTCCTGAAGAAAACCCGCTTATATACGTGGATATCCTTTACAGAACTCGTGTATATCCAGTGATCTAATTATGAATTTAGTTCTTGACTTAGATCATTGCATTACTCATTCATCAGATATTTAGAAAACAGTAAACAAGTGCAGGAAGACCAGAATAATCATCACACATAATCAACCACACATGAACACCGAGATTTTTAGGTGGAAACCCAATTCGGGAGAAAACCACCACTGCCGTCGTCTCAGTCTTCAATTTTATTATTAAGAAAACTTCTTACAATATGTACTGGTGCAGACTCATACCAATACGCAGGAACCCACCTGCAGAAGGCTACAACCTTCTCTTGTTTACCAGCCTCTCTTGGAAGGGAGCAACAACCCCCTGCTCTCGTTTACCTCACGGAAGGAGCCTGCCTTGATATTGCTTTGACCTCTGCGGCGGCTTCTACGTTCAGACTGAAGGTTTCAACCCTCAGATCCACTGTAGACCACGTTCATCAATTTTCAAACTGGATCAAACATCTCCAACACAACCCTTTACTTGTCAATAAACAACCTTTTCCCAATACATCACACATAACAGTGAAACCACTGTAACCAGAATATCAGAGATAACCCAAACTTCAGAATAAATATGCAGAAACACATTCAACCTTGAGCAACCATAAGATCAGATATCATACGCGCTTTTATTTAATCAGACCCGCGTATATACGTGCTTTTTATGAAGTGAACCCGCATATACATCTGTGCATTTACCAAAATAACCCTAACTGTCCATACGGGACTTTGTCGAAATAGATCCGTGTATACACACGCTTTTCACGAACTGAACCTGCATATAGATTTGTAAAAGATAAACTTTGCACAACAAATCAGATCTATGAACTTACCCATATTTCTTCAAGTTCTTCAGCAGATTTGCGCTAGGTCTTCATCACTTCTTTTCAAATCATCTAAGAGATTCCCCATTTCTAGATCTAGAGATCTTTAACCTTCACCATGTTCATGGATGCATCATAGATTCAGATCTATCAATCAAGAGCGGAGTTCAACCATGCAGATATACTTCAGAGTGAAGTATTCATTAAAGCCCAGACCTTTCCACACCCATGCACAATGATTTTCTTCTCCTTATATAGATTTGGCCTTCATCAATACCATGAGTCAAAACCACATCACTTCTGATGGTATTCCTGGACGGGATCAAATAGACACTCCAGCGCTAAATACAATGGGTCAATACCATGGTAGTAACCCCTGGTTTTACATATTTAGAGCGCAATTGAGCATACACGACTTGGTACGTTATTTCCCGCATGCATACACGACTTCCCTTAGAAAAACTCGCGTATTCCTTGTGACATACACTTTTCATCACTGTTCTGGCCCATTCTGGAAATTCTTTCTACTGCACCTTCTATACTGATTATAGATACATCAGATGTATATCATTCACAAGCTCATCAAGAACAACTTCATTAAGTAGGTTGCCATCATCTTCATCAAGTGGGTTGCCATCAAGGGCAACACTCATCATCATATTGCCAACAATATGTCCCATGATGGCCAAACTCCTTCAAGAGTAGCCAACGCAGTCAAGCCTCCTCCTGCCTGGTGTAATATATTTGCAAGTAGTTTACTAGCTTCTTGCTCTCCATCCACTCCCATTCCTCCCAATGTGAGTGCCTCCCATCATGATCCACCTTGGTACCCTTCCAAAGAAGACTACCCTTCTTCCAAATTAGATTTTTCTTCTTACATTCCATGGGATGCTAAAATGAAACTCCTTGGAGATCTCCTAGAAGAGATCTCACACCAATGATCATCTTGAATCCATAAGGATCCAAGTGGGCTGAAGGCAAATCCTCCTCACTGCTACCTCTTGACAGCGTTGTAATTCTCCTCCATGGTGTTTTTTCTGTCTCCTGTCTCAACTCAGGGATGAACATATGGTTTTTCATAAATTTGTTTGGGACAAAGTTAATCCCATCCTCCAATAATTCACACCCCAACCTCATATGTGGTGTGTAGCCCATTAGTGGTCCATTAAGGTGATGTTTCATCCCTTCCTTGATCAAATCAATGTTGCACAACGCAGTGCAATCATGTTGTTTCGAATGAGTAGTATGTGATGGTATACAATCCTCCATATGATTTGTTGAAACAATAGGAGATGAAAATTTAGGCATACCTTGATGAAATTTTGAAGTATCTTGTATGGTTTTAAGGGCTTCTCCCTCCAATAGGTTGGCCCCTCCAACTGAATATGTTGAGGACTGCTCCCCCACAATTGTGACAGTACTGGTACAAGTCTTCTCCACTGGTGGTGAGGGCTTCTTCTCCACTTCAACTTGCTTCAGCCCTTTTCACACCTAAGGGTCTTCAATCCAGCTCACATATAGCTATCTAGGTTGAACCATATTCACATTGAGCTCTTTTATTTTCTAATCCACTCCTCCTACATTTATGTTGTTGAATTGGTCAAACTTGGCCTCGTCCACATGCAAAATGTCTCTGTTCACACATGAGGGTGCAAAATCCAGCTGGCATTATGATCCCCCCTTACACAACATGAGGGATTTTATCCTTATTTCTGAAATGCATCGGTCTCCTTACACTTTTATTCATTTCCTAAGTGACATGAGAAAAAATTAATATTCCAATTTGCTGCATGAAAATTTTGGAATATTACATCTTCAAAAGAAGATGTCTCTGTCACGACACACTTGCTCATAAGAGCCATGTATCCAATAAATCGGTCAAGTGACTGTCTTTATTTGCGCTGTGATGTAGGGACTCCTACATTTTGTACCGCATCAAGCTTCAGTCTCTCAGCTTCTGTGGTACGCTTTCTGCCTGTTCTGATGTTTGGTTCTACATGAGTGGACTCCTACACTCCATGAATCTCCTCCTGTGGTTGATCCACATCTAGAGGCTCATATTTGGGAACAAGAAGTTCCTCCTCCGCATGCAAGTGTATCTCCCTCTCAAGTGACAACTTCATGGCTTTCACCCCATTGAACTTTATATCCCGTCGCACCACAGTCATTCCATTGTTTGGCATATACACACGATAATTATGAGGTGTTTCTGTGTACCCCAAAAATATCCCAACTTCTGCAGTCGGCTCTAGCTTCTTCCTGGCATCCTTTGTCACATGAATGTAAACAGATGAGCCAAAAATCTTCAAATGATAAATATCAGGATTCTTACCAGTAAAATCTTCTTCAGGTGTACTCATGCCAAGTACTCTATGAGGACAATATTTTTTCACATAAACAACAGTGTTGCATGATTCTACCCACAAGTGCATCGGTAGGCCTTGGTCATGCAACATAGCTCATGCAACACCCACAATCGTTTTGTTCTTCCTCTCCATGACCCCACTCTATTGTGGTTTATGAGGCACTATGAGTTCTCTTCGAATTCCTTCTTTGCTATAGAAGTCTTTGAATTCATTCGAGATATATTCACCACCATTATCGCTCCGTAGAGCCTTCAATTGCTTTCCCGACTCCTTCTCCACCAATGCTTTAAACTCACATAACTTTGAGAATGTTTCACTCTTCTTCTGCATGAAGAAGATTCAACATCTACAAGAATAGTCATCAACAAATATAACATAATACCTGTGTTTTGTTGTTGAAGCAACCGAGAAAGGTCCACACACATTTGTGTGAATTCTCTCCAGGATCACCGAAGCACGGTTATTCTTCTCATGAAAGGTGTCCTTCATAAACTTACCCATAGTACATCCCTTGCACTGATCTAAATACGCAAGAGTGCCCTTGGGAAGTCTATTAGTATAAATCTGCTGCAAAATCTTCAAGGCGCCATGGTGAAGATGACCCAATCTCCTGTGCCATAATTCACCCTCATCCCGGCTCACCACTTCTTCTGCTTTTCCCATCATTGCAGCACAGCCATCTACCTCGATCTTGTAGAAATTCTTAACTTGAATCCCTATCCTCTTGGTTTGAATAGTTTTTTTATGTCATAGGAAAGCTTTTCCATCGCTGAAAACAACGTCATAACCTCTGTCTTCCAACATTGCAACCGAGACCAAGTTCTTCAGACCTGGAACATGCATAACATCTTTCAACAAAAATGGTTTACCTAACTCCCTCTCAAAGGTAATGGTCCCAATGCTGGTCGCACTGTATCTACCATCGTCGCCCACCTCTATATGCATTTGGAGATCCTTCTCCTCCAAGTCACTAAACAACTCCTTGTCTCCCGTCATATGGAAAGACGCACCACTATTAAGGTACCACACCGATCCCATTGAGCTTGAAACCAAGCATGCGATCAAAGAGAAATCAAGTTCAAATTTTGAGGCTAAGGCCTCTCCAGCTTCCTTCTTGTTCTTATTTTTTCTGTGGGTAGTTAGTGGCGAGATGGCCATGTTCGTGACAGTAAAAACACTTCACTTTGGACAAATCCAACTTCTTGCCTTTAGCCTCGAATTTTGGATGGGATTTCTTCCCCTTTCCTTTCCTTGCTTTGGCAGCCAAAGCATAGTTCTCTTCATCATCATTCTTCGATGAAGAGCCATCCCTGGTACTTCTCATTATCTCCTCCTGCACAAGATCTGACCAAATTCACTCCCAACCCGATAGTTTCTCCCGTCCATTGACAGAGTCTTCGTAGCTATGCCAACTCTTCGAAAGCCCAAGGAGAGCCAAGCTCACCAATTCATCATGATCAACTATAATCCCCACACTTCCCAATTCATCCCTACATTGGACAAACTTCATGAGATATTTTGGGATACTGTCGCCCTTCTCCTTTTTTATTTTTCTGAGCTTATCTTTCAGCGCCAACTTCGTCTGGTCGCTACTGCTTTAGAAAATATCTGTCAAATCCTTCCACATTCCAAATGGAGTGGCTTTCCCATGAAGGCTTGACACAATATGGTCCTTCCCACCCACCAACAAAATTCTTCTTGTCTTTGCTACCTTCTTTTGCCATGCGTCAAGTCCTGCAGCATCAATAGAAGCAGGCTTAAGAACATCGCTATCGATGAACTCCTTCAGTCCATTATCTTCAAGCATTGCCTCCATCCTATCGTTCCAGGCTATGTAATTCGAGCTGACCTTAAGGGCATACTCCAATCGTAACCCATTGAAATAAATTTCAATGAATACTCAACTATCGCACCAAGAAATTTCTGCAACAAATTCGAATTTTCCATCAGCACAAAACTCAACAATTCTTCACAATTGCAATCTCCAGTAATCAATACTGATCTGATACCATGTAGAAATTTATTAATACTGATGTATTACCAGATCCTCCTGATCTAACAATATTTATCTTCTTGTTGAATACAGAATCCTTCCACTGTTAAACTTGCAGAAATTTAAAACTCAATTGCAAACAAATGTGAATAAATTCAATCGCACATAACACAGTTGTTTAACGAGAAATCTTAAAGCTAAAAACCCCAACTATCATATATTATTTATATCAATGGAATCATGTAATAATCTCATACAAATATTAGTACATCAAGCTCTCAGTACAATCTAGAATCATTACACACTGTCATGCAGAAATTTGCATATCTATGCACCAATTTCTTGCCTCCTGACAGCCTGCCTCCACTGCGCAATCCCTGCTGAAGAAGACCTCTGAATGAATTCGAATTGGCCTTGCATTGACTATGAAATCCTCATTGGAAAATCCAATGTGTGTAAGATGCATTGAATGCATCACTATAGTCACAACGAATAGTCCATCTCACTCTTTCACCTATCTCTCCACTAGGTCTCCACTGGAATTGACATGCACTGTAGTTAACTATTGTATCTGTTTAGTTGTTAGTGAGTTATTAGTTGTGAATTAATTAACCAATTAATTCACTTAACTCTCATTGTTTTATCTTTCAGTTAGACTAGATAGAACTATCTGAACTGAGTTTAACTCTATTAACTGAGTTAAACTAAATAACAAGTCCTGTAACTACTCTTCCAACTCTGTCATAACTTTTCCACTTCAGTTCTAACTGAGTCCTCCATGCATGAGTCACCAACCACCCTAGGAATTGAGTAATTCCTTTAGCCCACTAATTTTCCAAATCTGTTCACTAAAATAAAGTGCTCCAAGAGAATAAGTTTATGTTTATTGTCAGATTATTATTAAGAGGTAATAATAATCGACATGCACCTATTTTTAGATTGACGATCTATAAATAGACTTTGCCCAATATTATAAAAATAGAATTTCATCTATTTTTCCCACTTGATCAACCATATACAAATAGCATCCTGCAACTTATAGAATACGCTCACCATGTCTAAAGATAGACATACACCTAAAAATATCCTGCAGGCTCCACTTAGTGAAGGTGCTTACTTTTCACTAAGCTCATCATCTTGTTGAATCTCAACAAAAGTTGCTCATATCTATAATATAGTGGATGAACTAGCTCAATCTCCAACAACCATGTCAGCGTTGTGATTCCTACAATGATGCCCAACACAGTGGAAAGCCTTACTTTCTGCTTTAGGTGTGATCAACCTTGCAAATTATAGATTAATGGTTTTTGATATAGACAAGGTAGGCCCCAGGCTTCCTTCTCTAGTCTCTTTCCAAATATCAGTTTCAATTCAAAACATCACCATCCATTGTTGCATCGTGGATGAAGGAGCATCCACTTGCATCATGTCCAAAATAATTTGGTAGAAGCTTGGATCACCCGAACTGAAAAAATCAGACATTATGCTCAGAGAATTCGGCAAGCGCCCATCATCCCCCGTAGATCGTTTCCAAAATGTACCAGTACACCTAGCCGGAAAAACAGTCCTCCTAGACATTAAGGTCTTAGGCGCGCAATTATACTACAATATCCTCTTCAGGCAGAGTTACATGTACTCTATGACCACGATAACATCCTTTGTTTTTGGGGTAATGATTTTCCCTTATGAATATAGGATCATCACCATCGACCAACTTACATACTACGAAAATAAACCCATGACTGCACTAGATGTTGTACTACCGTACATAGATACAACTACTGATCCACTCACAAGATATACATAATTTGGCCCTGGCCAATCCAAACCATCTTATATCCTAGGAACATACCCAGAAGACCCCCCTATAATACCAGGGGCAGCCCCAGAAAGTACGGAGGCAGCGGTGTGCATGATGATTTCATCAAACACTGTAACCAACCCTGAACCAGAAACTGACAACACGGATTTAGTCGTCTTTGATTCGAAATTCCTACCATAGGTTATCTCCCAAACCCAATTTTTGTATCCCCCACCTGGTTTTGTTTCGCAACAAGTCAGGGCAACCCTTACATTGCCAAATACATCTCTCCCAATACCAGTCTGGTATTTGGCCCCTCTGGCCATGTCGAGAAACCCAAGCATTACCTCTATAAGAATAATTCCTATTGCCTCCCAAGAAGGCACAATAGCCAAAGAAGCCCTTGTAGCGACACCAACTGGTCCTACCATGAAGGATAACAAGAAAGGGAAAAAGGTTGACACCCCTAGGCTTCCTAGAGCGTTGCAACCTTATGCATTGTGCATTGTCATAGGCCATCCCACTAACATTTTCCCCGAATTATCTCAGTTAAAACCTCTTCTACATGCCGAAAGAACCGATGCAACCTCAGCTACCGGTAAAAAGGAAAAGGTCGTGAATACCCAAGGTAAAGCATTACACACCAACCATGCATGTTTCATATGCGACCAATACAGGCATTACACCCATCATTTCCCTGAGATACTTGATATATGGATGCATTAAAATCCCTAGAAAAATCCAATCTTCAGGACCTCTACAACATCCATGCAGATGGAAGAAGACGGGTCCAAAACCATCTTATACATATGAAAAGAACCTACATCATGCTCATACTCAACAAAACCAATATCTCAAAGAAGGAAAATGGAGGCCACACCACATGCCCCAGTTTGCACATTGTGTGATCAACTTGATCACTTCATCATTCAATGCCCCGATTTAAGGGCATTCAACTGTTGGTACCCAATTCCACACCTTTCCCAAAAAAAAAAATCTCAGCATAGACGACATACATGTAATATCTGTCGAAGAAACCACCACGTGCACCATTGTCCCCCTATCCATCGTCTCTAATCTATGTTAGATTCCATGCGAACCTTCATCGCTAAAAACCCTGACTTAGCAAACTCGAATACAAAACCTGCAGAAAACACCACAACCCAAGTTATTGAAGCATCTAAGACCATTTTATATATGTCAAAGGAGAGGCGACCACCAGTGGGCCCCCCTCCCAATGACAACATTCCTCAGTCTCTGGTCTAGATCTACACATTTTGTGATGAACTTGATCATTTGATCCATCAATTCCCAGATTTAGAGTCTTTCCAAAGATTCTACCCAATTTACCTGGTGTACCATAGAGATTTTTCCATACTCAAAAATTCGTGTCAAATTTGCGGTGGAAATCACCATCCACGTCATTGTCACTACGTCCCTCATTTTCACGTATTGTTACCAAACATACACCTATATCTGGAGGAAAACCACAGTGGAGAAAATTCAAATATGGAACCCGCAAAGAGTTCCATACCCCAAGAGAATGAAGCATCTAGGTCCATTATATGTGTATCTGAAAAGAAGCGACCACCATAAGGGCAGCTTCCTACCTACAACCACCCTCAACATCTAGTCCCAACCTGCACATTGTGCGACGAACGTGATCATTTGATCACTCAGTGCCCAGATTTAGTATCATTCCAAAAATGGTACCTAATCACCCTGGTGGTCCAAAGGGATTGGAACACAAAGGAACAATATTCTTTTCTAATTTTCCAATATAGTCACCATGCTCAACATTGTGCCTACATCCCCTGATTTCATCTAATGCTAGAATAAATGCATTCATTCATCATTAATAACCTGGACGTAGCCAATTTTGAGTTACCGGAACATAGGCAATCAGTAACAATGAGGCCTTCCCCTCATTGTCACCAACCACCTAGATATGCAAAGGCGGCCCATCACCCCAACATGGTAAGAATCCAAACACACATCTTATGTGCTCTATATGATAAACATGACCACATGGCCAATCAATGTCGAAAGCTTAGTAAGTTCACTGAAATTATTCACACAGTCACCCCCATACCTGACATTCACCTCTCTAATCAAGAGAAGATCACTTGCTATTATTGTCATATTTACTCTCAATTTCACAACATGATCGATTGTTAATACTTTTCAAGGTTAAGAGCGACTAGAGCAGCGTTAAACCAAGGTTTCCCAAAGAAGCCATACCATCCAATACCAAAGACCTGGAGATGGCAGAAGAGAAAAAGTGCAGCAACGCACAATTGTTGAAAATTTGGAGGGTTGGTGATTAATTCAAATTCTCTTCTTGATAATTACTTGTGAGCTTACTTGAGTTACTTATGTCTTCTCTTCTTTATCTTATTTAATCTTTCATCAAGTTCACTGTCGAAATACATGAGACACGCAAATTAGGCTCGTAGAGCTAGGGAAAAACCTCTCCCTCTTGGAGAGGAAAACCCGTAAGGAATTCTTCTTATAGATCTTCAAATGACAAGTACCATGACCAGGATTCAGAACCTGGCCTATGAATACTTCCAAGACCTTTTCAATGCTTCTAAATCTTCCCCTAATGATGATCTTTCATTCTTGCACCAACTTACACTGAGCTTGCATCAAACTTATAGAACTTCGTCTCTAATTCACTCTTGCACTTTCTTTCAGACTGACTATGCATTCATACAATACTTTAACACAATCAACTAGTGTCTTAACTTCACATTTACTTTAGGTTACATCATGCTATGGTATCTTAGATATATCCTTTCTTCTTTCTGCCTTAAGCCCACTAAGATTCTTGACTTAGAGTTTGAATTAAAACTTAGATTTAGTTCAAGGCAATCTGCATATTTTACTGCCTTTCACTTGCATTTATACCATACCTTTATACGTTGTACATACTAGATCAATATGCAATTTATAACCTCAAAAATCTGCATCTTTTAAGCCTCTGAGATCTACACTTCATGACACCTGAAATCTGCACTTTTTCTTCCTGAAATCCACATTTAATGATTCTTGAAATCTGCATTTTTCACCTCAGAACTGTCTGTAGTTTCCATGGAAATCACAGAGAGATCCGAAGTCTGTCTAATGATAATGAGGTGCAGTTTTCTGGGATATATATATAGTGCACTGTTTGGCTTTTAGGCCGACCATACAATAAAATTTTAGGCCGACATGTAGGCTGACTTCATCACTGATTATAAGTCAATTTATCACATCATTTCCAACGTTAAATGAGAGTTTTCTTGAGGGTTGTTATGAACCTTTTTTATTCAAGGACTTGGAGGCATTCTTTAGACTAGATACTTCATAATCATGACTCTTAATTACACTAGAAGACAAAACCTATAGACATCAATAAGAAGTCTATTGACCTATAATAAAATCTTTCTCATGAAACCCATGAAGCAAGTACAACAAAATACATTTATTATATTTGTCTTCTTCTCTACATAAATTCATAATTACATAGTCAATATGAAGATCGATCCTAGTTACACTTTTCAACGCTTCCTCTTAACTAGGGAGGTATTCATACATGTACATGGTCACTTTCAAACTGAAGAATGCCATAAGAAGAATCGGATTGGAAATCACATCTGTATAGCGCAATCATTCCCAATCATTAACCTATTGCATGGAGAGTAGTATTGGGTCGCATACCATCTACTTGTTAATTATTTTTACTCTATGTAACATCTGCACGAGTCATTCCCATGAAATAGAAGCATGCCCTATGTTACAAACATTTCATCACCTTTGCATTCGAAAAAATCTCCCATTAAAGGAAGATACTTGTACCCCTCGTACACTTCCAAGAGATCATGGACCTCCTCTAGATAAAATTGAAAAAAACATCGCAGAAATCCTTCTGTCATCTAATGTTGACAACACACAACATCATATACGATTCATATCATCATCCGTGGGAACCATGACTCGTTTTGTTTTCTCATAATTTCTTGGTTTCAATACCACTGCAACTACCACATCGGTAGTAGTACCTTGGATGGTGCAGACCCATCCCATCTATTCTCTGTCAATCTCATATGGTTCCAAAACATCAACCACTGAATCATATTTATTTATGTAGACCAGCACTACTGGGCCCAAACCCATTCCTCACGGCATCACGCAAAACAATTCCCTCTTAGACATCTTATTTCACTCTGATGAGGATATATTAGAGGCCATGCCAGAACCTGATTGTGGATGCCATGCATCACCGCTCATTTTTTATACAAGAAAAATCATTCGTGCCTAGCAGCATAAAAATTGAGGACATTTATGCCATTGAATCAAAACACTTCCTGCCATCATGAAAAGTATATTGGTTCAAGAACCCTATCCCAGTGCCATGTGTGTTCGAGGAAGGAAACATGTCAAATATTTTACCCACCATCAAGGAAAATATTTCGAAAAAAACAAGAAAAACAGAATAAATATCTATGGGGGCAGCATGCTCTACAGAAGAAGTAACTACATATACAACCCTATTAAAAGAGTATAGGGAAATCTTTGCATGGGATTATTCAGAAATTCCAGTTTTGAGTCCCACCATCATGGAGCATCATATTGACACATTTCCTGACGTATGACCCATCTGCCAGGAACAAAGTTAGTTACACCCATTTAACGTTGAAGCAATCAAACAAGAGATAGACAAGCTCCATAAATCCATATTCATCTATCTGATTTCTTACACGTCTTGTGTTTCCAACTCTACACCCTTCATGAAAAAACAGGAAACCATTCGAGTCTGTACCGATTTTCGATACCCAAAAAAATCTTGTCCGAAAGACAACCACCCCACTCCATTGATGGACCAAGTCATTGATTCTTGTGCCAGTTATGAGGCCTTATCCCTCATGGATGGATTCTCGGGGTATATCCAAATTCATATCCAACATACAAATTGGTACAAGACTGCATTCACTACCCCTTAGGGCACATTTGCATACCAAGTGATGCCATTCAGTCTTAAAAACGTTGGAGCCACCTTTCAGTGGGCCATGAACTATATCTTCCATGACCTATCTTATCTCATCCTGTCCTATTTGGATGACCTCACGATACGATCCAAGAAGTGATATGACCATTTGGAAGATCTACGACTAGTATTCAACGATGTCGGAAATACAAAATACGCTTGAACCCTCTCAAGTGTGTCTTTTGAATTTACGCATGAAGATTGTTATGATTCATAGTATCCCAATAAGGAATCAGAGTGGACTCCCTCAAGCTCTAGGAAATCAAAGAGGTACAACCACCAAAAACATTAAAGCAACTTCAAAATCTGCAGGGTATGGCCAACTTCTTATGGCACTTTATCCCTGACTACACCACTTGTGCACACAGTTTCCTGCATCTTCTCCATTAGGAAATTCCTTTCAAATGGGATGACCAGGCTCAAAAATAATTTGAGGCACTAAAATACACCTTGTCTTCAGCCCCCTTGATCAACCCACCAAATTAAAAAAATACCACATCTTATACTTATCTACTTCAGATACAACCATCATGAGGGTGCTAGTCTAGAATGGATCAGAAAAAAAAGAGCATTTAATTTATTACGTGAGCAATAACCTAGCTAGGCCTACCTTGAGGTATGATCCAGAAGAGAAAACAACCCTAGCCCTAGTACATGCAGTACAAAAGCTTCAACATTACATCATCCTCATAACCACTACAGTCATAACAACTATCAAACCCATATGATATTTGTTAAATCATTGCATGATGAACCATAAGTACGCCCAATGGATAGTTATCATGCAGGAATTTGACCTACAATTCATCTCCCCCAAGAGCAAGGAAACACTCATCCTAGGTGAGTGAGTTCATTACTGATCTCCCTAACAAGATCCAAGAATCCACTATTAACGACTTACTACCTGATGAAAATTTGTTCTTAGTAACAATGGATGACCCTTTGTATGGTGACATCCTTCCTTATCTGCGAACCCAAAAGTTCAAACCCCATCTCACTCGTGACGACTGAAGGAACATATGCCATCAGTCCCCCTGGTACCTTCTAATGGGGGACATCCTTTATCGACAAGGTGTTGACACCAATTTGTGTCGATGCATTACTCACGACCAAGCTGAGTAGGTCCTAAATGACTGCCATAGTGGGTCTTGTGGCGGCCACCTCTCCGGTATGGCCACTGCCAAAAATTCCTACATGTCAGTTATTTTTGGCCCACCCTGTTTCATGATTGCATTTAAACAGTCAAAAGGTGTGAGCGATGCCAACACTATGCTCACACGCCAAGAGCCCCTCGAACTCCTCTGCACCCATCATTATAGTGGACCCATTTTGCAAATGGGGCATTGAATTCATGACTTGCAACCCCAGATCGGCACATAACCAAAAGTACATCATAGTGGCCATCAACTATTTCACCAAATGGGCAGAAGCCATGCCCACGTACAAAAAAACAATAGAAACCGCAAAACGGTTTTTCTTCAACCATGTCATCACACGGTTCGGTGTACCAAAGGATTTAGTATCTGACCATGGAAATAATTTTGAGAATGAAATATTCCAAGAGCTATCACAACACCATGGTTTTACGCACGAGTTTGCATCACCATACTACCCCCAGTCCAATGGCCAGGTAGAAGTTGTCAACAAAGTACTCAAAACGCGATTACAACGCATGGTAAACAACCATAAAACCAACTAGCACCATATGGTGTTTTCAGCCTTATGGGCATACCAGATAGTAGGAAAATCCTCAACAAGATTCACACCGTTCCAGTTAGTATACGGGGTGAAGGTCGTGCTTCCCATTGAACGCGAAATCCCCACCTTACAGGCAACCATAGAACTTTTCACTAGTACTCAGCCTTTAGAGCAACTGGTACAACTAGAACTCGTCAAAGAAATCTGATGATAGTCTCTCCAACACAACAAAGCCCACAAGAAAAGGGTGAAAGCGTCATTCGACCGCAACATCACCCCTCGCTTATTTACCGAGGGGTAACTAGTCCTCCACTATGACGTTTCAAAAGAAACCGTAGGACCCGGGAAGTTCAAAACATTATGAAAGGGCCCTTACATTATAAAACATTATCTCCTCAAAGGAGCATACATTTTGTCAGAGCCCAATGACACATGCTTAAAAAAATTCGTTAATGGGCTCTACCTCAAGAATTTTCACCCATAAAAAGGAAAGTATCACTACCCTAGAGTAAATATGTATCTACCATAATTTTTTTATGATGATCTCAATCACCATCGACTTGGTCTGAAAACCATACTCTTGTGTCACATATGGATCGTCTACCCATCTACTATTTTGGATTCGCTAATGGAGCCTCTCAATGGTCACAAAATTTATCTTCCACCACCTGGGCCATATAATCTCATGACCGATCACCATACCTCGCCAACGGAGTGTGTATCGAGTCAACCACAAACAATCAAGAAGAATATGACACAGTCATCAGAATTTTAAGTGATGCCTCCAACCAAGGCATCAACCATTTACATGTCTTTCTTGATTCCCAGCTAACAGTATCACAGTTAAAGCAAACCTTTCAAGTATGGGATTCACGCCTATTTAGGAAGCACCTGCATGCACGAAGATTAGTCCGCCACTTTGATCACATTACATTTACACATATACCAAGAGATTAAAATCAAGTAGTCAATCTCATAGCTAACAATGTCCTAGACCAGAATGCATCTCATATATACCATCAACCATGAGAAAAATACCATCATAAGCAAATAATCTATCATAAACATGTAAAAAACATCATGAAAATAAACATAGACACATCATAAGAGTTGTCAAAATACATCTCGCATATATAAATCAAATAATATGTGTCCCAGTATACAGCAAAACAAGCTCACTAGCTATCATGTCAGTCAAAAAATACATATCACCAACATAGGGAAGCATCCTCATAATGGGTGCTTTCTCTGATCATAGATACAACATCTCTAGGGTTGAGCCCTGCCAGGTAGGTCCTCTGGACCCACAAGAGCACCTAGTGCCAGTATCAGAGTAGCCCCCTTCCAGAGCAAGTGTTTCTTGATGCAAAGTTGGGCGATGTGCCCTCTCCCGGGCCATCACTGTCTCTAGCCATATGTCGGCTAGGTCATCTAAACCTCTGGCTGGCAAACCCTGAGTCAACCTCTCGATTTGACTCCATGAATCCTCGAATTATCGAGAATGAGCATCTGTAGCCTCAGCATGAGCTGCACGCGAGCCTCTGCTGCCAACACCCAAGTCCTGGAAGCCGCAAGAGCGCCTCAACCATTTCCGCATGCGCCTTTGCAACCTATGCATGTGCCAAAAGTGCAACATCTCCACCAGCAGTCGCAGCACTGCTACCCTCCCCCGAGGGACCACCTGCACTGATCTATCCCCCTGGCTGGGCCTGACCCATACTAGGCATAACCCTCCTCCTAGGCTCCTAGCCTACCAAGAAGGCAAGGGGAGAACTCGTCTGCCCCACGTCTACAAATAAAACCAAAAATGGTATCAATGTCACCATTAATGACATATATTTACATACACAAAAAATGAAACTCTAAATGTTGAAAACATAAAATATCATACTTGTCAGTCCCCAAGCATAATCAAGAGGGTGACCCATGTCTGAATCCCCCCGGAAGTTGACTCTCGTATATATAAATGAGAGGAATACTTGTGGGTTTCACTCAAACCATGCCTCAACTGTCTCATCCCAGTATCTACCTACCTCACCCCTGCCAGCACGGGGTATCACATGTGCCCATCAGCGCATCCAAGGATCCCTCTAAGGGCCCAAAGGCACCAGAAAAAAGCATCACAGCATCACAACCCACTCATACATAATAAAACATAGGAAGATCGCATAACAAAAGGTATTGGATGGACCCCTATGTACCTTGGCCAGTTGCCTGACCATACAAATCGGGTCCAATCAAAGAAGTGACCCGATTACAATTGGCGCAACACTAAGATATGCGGCCTTGATACTTGGCACGTCGATAATGAACCTAAAAAACAAACTATCATGGACAGAGTGGCTCACTCAGCCAAATCTATAACAACGTTCACTCAAACATAACCTCGCAAGATAGGGTTATGCCGGAAAATCCCAGACTGCTCAACCCACTTGTGGATATTCACTCCCCTAGCAGGGAGTAGATATGGAAGAGCCTCCCTATGAGGAAAATGGCCCATCAAAAAATAGATGTCAGTCTCAGGCCATATCCTTAGATCATTAGGGGAATTTTGAGGTCTAAAATGGGCCTCCTAAGGAAAATGTACAATCAAAATTCACTTTATGAGAACCAATCACATTTTAGGGGATGATATCATCCCTAATGGTTGAGGTGGCATTGATTGAGTTAAAGGTACTTGTCACATTATCAAAGGTGGATAAAAACTCATGGTTAACCATGGTAGTGCTCTAAGTACTTTTAAAGTTAAAGTAAAGTACTCATAATAAATGTCATTTCACACTTTTTGAATAAAAATATATTATTGTCATTCCATATTTCTTGAAAGAAACAACACATATCCCTATACATTTATTATATTATATTATTTTTATATAGTAGATAAATTACATATTATTATACAATTTAAATAATATAAATTTTAATTAATAGCATATAATAATTAAGAATTTATAAATTTATATTTATATTTTATTTTAAGTTATTTAAGTACAAAGGATAAATGCATTAGTTGTTCAATAATAATGAATTTTTCTAGAAAAGATCATTCTTATTTATAGTCACATCAATACAAGTTTTTTAATAATTTTATTTTAGTATAACTTTTGAATTGAATTTAGCTATGGTTACATGGATTTTGGTGCAAAAAGTGAATTTTAAATTCATAAATATTATTTTATTGGTTTAGCTATTATTTTATTATTTCCTTAGCAGACCCATTTTAGGCCTCAAAATTCCCCTAATGTGGCTTGGCGCGAAACTATCATGCATCACCACCTATCCCAGCACCTAACCAGGTACCGCAAAGACAAATCCTGAGACCTCAAAATGTACGTCTCAAAGAAGTTGAGTAGTATTTTTTCACCGTCCCTGCATTCCCTTTTCCAAATATTGGAGGACCATCATAGTGACCCCTGTGTACTATCACACATCATAATGAATGTCATTGCATCCCTTAACATGCAAGGAAAAAAATCTCTACAGACCATATGTGGCTCTCGTGGTGGTGGCCTAGGTAAAACTACCTCCTGACGTTGGAATATCAATAACTGTTCCAGGATGAACAGTATAAAAATGGACCCATACCCAAACTACTTTAGCTTATCGTTTTTACACTTGGTCAGCTGACGTTTCATATTTATCGTCACCGCTTTGTTACAGGTCAAAATACCTCCTCATCAGCTCAGAGGAGAAGATAAATATGGAAGGAATACAAAGACCTAAACTAAACCTACTTCTTCCAAGGTAACGCCCCACTATAACATCACAAGAGTGTTATAACGCACTTGATCAATGAATAGGCTACGTTAGTGGCTAGGGAAACGCTCTGTTTACACTAGAGGGCAGCGTTACCTGTGTTTTGAGTTTGGAACGGGAAAAAACCATGGAGAATGATTTGAATTTCCAGCTTTTTCTCACAAGAGAATTAGTACAAAAAGGAAACTGCAAAGCACTAATCTCTTATTGGGCCTTGCCAAAAATAACTGAACTCTCAAAGAAGGAAAAAGCATGGAAGTTGAGGAAACATCTTGTTTTTTTCTATTCAGAAATTGGTGGAAAGATAAGGGCAATGATTGCTCTCTCCATCTTCTATAAAATGGAGCTGAAGGCTCTTGGTTCAAGGTCGAAGGATTGTCAAAGTTTTGAATACTTGTGAAGTAGAGCATTATTGTTGTAGTGTGAAGGTCAAGAGTCAAAGAGGTTCATTGAGAACTTATTGACCAAGGCATCACCACATTGAGAGATAGAGAGATTGGAAGGCTGAGGAAGGCTTGGTACAACCGACGATTGTAATCCTCCTTTTTCATAAATCAATAGAACTGTATCTGTTTTTTCCATTCTATGCGTTGATATTGTCATTGTTATTCAATTACTTATATAGCATGAGATGAATGCTTAGATGTGCATATTTTAAATGTTTATTATATATTGACTTAATTGATAGGAAATACATGTTATGGTAGAGATTACACGGGTGCTTTGACTGATTGCAGGGTTGAGATTTGGAGCTGGTGAGGAAGGATCCTTGCTTCACTGTTCAGCGCTCTCCAAAAGACTTCAAGATCATTAAAGAGTTAATCTTCCATCTTATTCCATCAAGTTGTCTTAAGTTAATATGAATATGTATGTGCCATCTTTGTGAACTATGAAGCTAATCTTACTGTCTGCCTCGGGCACCGGAAAGCCTTGAGAGGGATTTTCAATAACCAACAACCCAAGCATTTTACCCTATAGCATGCTTCTGCCCAATTAAATATTGTCGAAGACATGCAATATATGGCTAATTTGAGTTGAGTCTTTGTGGATTTTTGACAAGAATTTTTGGAAAAGACTTTGAAAAACTTATGCACGATGCTCAGCATAGATTTTTTTCAAACAGGAGCGCCAAGAGACACTTCCCTGTATAAAAATCACGGAGGTCAACTCAGCTCCGTGCCGAGAACTGGCGTCGACCGCCGCAGATATGAGTTTTAAAACTCTTTCACAAAATGTATCAAAAAATTAAAACATGTGAAAATGTATGAAATTGTAGGGGAATTTCATGGCTCTTACCTGGAAGAAGTGGATTCGTCAATGCCCTCTTGGATCAACTGTAGTCAGCTCCCCAAAATCACAGTGAAAACCAGTGAAAGTGCTCACAAGAAAGTGAAAAGTAAAAGTGAAATGTTTTTTTACTATTGAGTTATTTTATAACCTTTTCTAAACCTAATTAGGTTTCTGGACACATTTTCGGTTATTTTTTATTATTTTTTCTCAAAAATAGGTTTTACATTTGTTTCTTGTGTAGCAACAGGTCCTAAAACTGGCAACGATGAGGAAACGAGTTGTATTTTATTACTTTTTCGGACTCAGTAAAAACACGAAAAAGACACCCCTTGGAGTTATCTTTTAACTCTTTTCTGACTCTTGAAATATGAAAATATTTCCAAGATCTTATCATTTTGAACTCGCTAAAGGCTGCGAAACGTCATTTGCCCAGTATACGTTTACCCCTTTTTCAGGCTGGGATAGATTATTTACGAAAAATGAATACCTTAGTCGAACATGGCTAAGAGGTTCTCTCATATATTGTTTTATACCTTTTCGGATCTAAGAGACAACCTACGAAAAGGGACCTTCTTGAGTTTTATTTTATACCTCTTTTCAAACTCTCTAAACATGAAAAGACATTGATTTTTCCCTTTGCTAGACTCGTTAAATCTAAATGACATTGGAAGTTGTCGCCATGACGTTACCAATTTCCTCCTTCCTAGGGCTCATAAAATGTACTAGGATGGATTTTTTCGAAGGAAAAACTTGCATGATAATCATATTTTATGACCTTCAAGATTGTTTCAAAAAATAATTGGGGTACTCGCTCGAAATGGCGGGGGAAAATAGAACTAGTTGTCAGTTGCGTCGATAGTATGTCGCTCTTGAACATGACACTTGTTTTAAATTCATGTCGGGTTAGGGACAAGTTCTCATCATTGGCCTTCGATCGGGTGATTTCGCGGATGTTCGACTCCAATTTATTTCTCACATTCCATGGATTGTACTAGCAGTACCTTGAGAACCATTGTCATTATCAGTGGTTTCTCTCGCGCCTGTTAACAACTTCCATCATTGGCTGCTAATCAGGCGACTTTCTTGCATGTTTGACTTCAGCTCATTCATTCACATGCTTGAATTTGTACTTCTTTGGATCGGGATGAAGCACAAGACTCTAGGTTTTGTCTGATGAAATCCAGGCCATAGGATGATTTGGTTTTTCATGATTATATACACGACTCTTCTGATTAGATGGTTGTGACCATACGTGAGTCTATTTTATGATCCTTCTCACTCGATGGTTGTGTCCATACCATGGATCTTATTACATGTTCTCTATTATGGATGGTTGCTCCCATACCTCGTACTCATGTATCAAAGATCTCAGTCATACTTGATCTTGCAGGTCCTCCGACGGTGGCGTTTTAGCTTGGGCATGTTCTCATAAAACATTTCACCCGTCCCTCTCTCTTAGACTTCATGCCTTAGGGGGCAAATGTTACACAACATTTTGTCATTGTCCATGCATTCCCTTTTCCGAATACTGGAGGACCATCATAGTGACCCTTGTGTACTGTCACATATCATAATTAATGTCATTGCATCCCTTAACATGCAAGGAAAAAAATATATGTGGACCATTCCTGAATTAGACCCTTAAAAACATGTAATTTTGGGTTGGCGTTGTGGTGTGGTTATGTCCTCATGCCCATGGCCAGATTTTCACTAGGCCTTGTGCCATGGTCACTCTGTCTCTGAAGAACCCCCTATTACACATCATTTTGTCACTGTCCCTGCAATCCCCAACTCGCATATTGGAGGTTCGTTTTTGTGACCAATACGCAGTGTCATGCTTTTCAAATAACATCCTTGCATCTGTTTTGATGAAAGCAACATTCTTCTTGTTGAAATTTCCCTAAGCAGAGCTATAAAAATCCATATTTTTGCCTTGGCGCGAATAGCCCGTTACATCCTCTCGTCGACCTGGAAATTTAGCATTGAACCCGTGCCACCTGGCACTCTATGCCAGCTAGACACCCATGCCAAGCTATTGATGGAATGTTTTTTAAAAATAGAGGTGGAGGTTTCATTCCAAACACCTCGGGGATGAGTCATTGGGAGTGGTTGAACTAAAACAACCATGGACTCCTTCCTTTAGTTAGTAGTTTCCACCTCCCTTGGAACTCTCCTAAAGGATAAGACTCCCTACCACCTTTGTAGGGATCCCAACCTCCTCTTTTCCCTCTATATAAGAAACTATCTCCTTTGGTAGAAGCTAGATGAACACATTATAGAAAAATAACTGAATAGATGAACTAGAGAATTATACAACAGCTAAGCTACTAGAGGAGATAGAGTAAGAAATATTGTGTTGAGAGAGCTCGAGTCGATGACTTCTAAGAGAGATTGAGTCTGAATTCTCTGACCAACAGTTGAGATGCATTTCGTCTGAACCCCGCTGGAGGAGATCATGACGTCAAAGCATCGGTTGTACTCTTCCTTCTACTCATTAATATACATGACTACTGTTTGGTTCCACTATTGTGTTATGATGTTTATTTGATACAATATGTTTATCCCTCTATGACTGGCTAATAGTTGTGAGTGAAACTATGTTGCTATATGTTGTTCTTGTTCTTTGTCTTATGTATAGGTATCTGGGCTTGACAGCGAATGGATCGTGACTTGTCAAGGCAAGAGCAAGAGACCACTACTCTTTCTGCAACATCAACAGCGTTGGATTCAAGGTAGGTCAATCTACCATGTTTTTTGTTCATTCATTAACTAGTAAGTAGCACTTTAGCGTGTCCTTTTGTTACTAGACCCACCCTAGGGCTAGAGGGATCGTCTCTGTCCACAGAGAGGATTTACCTTCATAAAACATTGGCGACCATACTGGGGACCAGTGCGAGTTGGTCGTGTCATCTTGTTGGGTCAGTTTCAATTCTTGGTTTAATTATCTATCTTTTTTCTGGTTTGTTTGTTGAGTTTCCATTCTCTGTTCAGCTCTAGAGAGTCAAGGTTGACTTCTTCTCATTAGGTTATGGTTTTTCCTCTTTTCCCTTAGTTTTCTAGCTTGGCGTGTTTTTTTTTCTGGACAGTTGCACCGATTGGCACATGTTTCTCTTTTAGCACTCGCGCCAACCTCTGTATGGCGCAGATTACAGCCTTACAGTGGCGCCCATCCCTATAGGTTTTGGATTGACCCCCTTAATGCATTTTTTGATCATTTATTCTTTCCTTTGTGTTATTTTTTAGTTTGTTTAAGCCTTTGGAGACTATGTAGACTACTGTAGACTTGTTTCTTTCAGTCATTTTTCCGTTGTTTTATCGGTGTCAGTTAAGACCTTAGGGTTTCTAGGTGTTCTTGCACACCGAGTATTCTGTTCGAGAATGAGTCTCTTTGATTGTTGTTAGTCTCATTTTGGGTTTTTAGAATAAGTTTTCTTGATCCTTTTGTTTTGTTTATTGAATGGCCTTTTGTTTTTTCGATTAGTCCTTCTTCTTCAACACTTTGAGCATCGACTGCTTTGCTTGTTTGGGTCATTTTGAGAACTCTCTTTCTCGTTTGAAAGCTTGCTCCATTAGCTTGCATGTTTTTTTTCTGTTTCTCTTTGGTTGAGTCATTCAATTTGAAAAATTTACATTCGCAAAACTCAAACTAGTGGTTATTTTTTTTTCCATTGAATTAGTACAATGTGTGCTTCATTTCATTGAAAAATTAAAAAAATTATTTGCACTCTTTTGTTGCATTGAAAATGAAACGTTCCTTTGGATAAACTAGCATTTCTCAATCTAGGAAGGAATTTCATTTTCACTTGATTGCATTAAGAGCATTAGAAGTTTCTTCACATATTTTTCTTGCTTGCTTGCTTAAAATATTTTTGTCCTTCTTCTAGCTAGTATTCATCAAATTGAAATGATATTCATTTGCATATAGCTCGCATTTAAGAAGTTGAGCTCCACATTCGATAGGGCCTGAAATTGAAATATAATTCAGGATTAACTTTAAAATTTACTCAATGAACCTAAGGAAACATTGGAACCTAACAAAACATTTCTAGTGGTCTAGGATAGAGACGTGTTTCAGCGTTTTAAAACCTAGTAGTTTTCGCTCACCTTTCGGCTTCAGACAGCACTAGTATGGACTTGTGCTCCCCATACCATCAAGTATATAAAGGGATACCCATCTAGGTTTCAATCCTTTATCCATAGGAAGCTGAGTCTACCACCTTGTAACCATGATACACCAAACACTGCATTCGGAGAGACTACCTGCACGTACGTTAAGTCCTTGGTCATTTCTCTTTCATTTGATCACCGAGGTGTATATGGCAGTTCACGAAAAATTGGTACACCCTTTTTCTTAGATTAGTAGAGTAGTCATTTTGATTTTTTCGTGACTCTTTAAAAAGAGAAGAGATCATCGAGCACTTGTCCTTTCACACTCATTTCAACTTGAAAGTGATAGAGTCACCTTTTGCCTATTTCTCGACTCTTAAAATATGAAACGATAAGGTTTTGTTTCAATGTCCTAAAAAATTAATTTCCCATGAAATATTCCTGGTTAAAGTTATCTTCCTTACTATTTTGTTTTACGGTTGTTTCCAATGGCAACATTTTCGGAGTTTAACAACCAAGGAATCCCCTCTAAAGGGAATCTGGGTCCTTTTCCTATTTTTGGGAATGTTGGTGCTCCTTATATGGCAACATTATCCCTTCCTGGGTTAACTATTGGTTTCCCTGTCTGGTTGTTCTCGACCTCTGTGGTATCGAGTAGTCCACCCTCTGTACAACCATATCCTCCACCAGAACAACATCATGTTGCTTCTAAGGTGGACCTCTCCCCTTCTTTGCCTATTTCTTCGTCCTCCTCTTCCACTTCGCCTGGTGAAAGTCTAGATTCCAGTCACCAGGTAGCTAAGAAGAAGAAGATGATGATGAAAAGGAAGAAGTCAGATAAGCGAGAGGCTAATGCTACAGTTGTTGCACCTAAGAAACCTTCCATTGATAAACCATCCAACCTTCCACAAAAAGTCAAATTCCCTTGCATGATGTGCAAAGGTGACCACCTTCTTCGAGACTACCCTAGCATTCCCAAGGTACTTAAAGTATGGTCCGATGGTCGTCCATCGTTGCCTTTGGATTTTGGATGTCATATTGGTGGCACATCTTCGACTAGCCATGATAAGACTCATAAGAAACAGGGTAAGATTACCAATCCCTGTAAGTTGTGTGAAGGGAATCATACCATTCACCTTTTTCCATACATGGATGAAGGCATGATAGTGCTGGACAACTCTACTGTTTCTGCACCCTGCCTTTTGGTTGGTTACTAGAAGCTTTCTTCGAGTCCTCCGCTAGTTGATTCAATGATCAGTCAAGAGTCATATTTGGCTGATCTCGTTCCCTCGGAAATTCAAATTCATGAATATGTTCCCGACAAACCATTGGTTGGGGAATCAGTCGATCTGACCTCGCCTATGGTTCATTAGGTCTTTTTTGTCGAGAGTGGATCTCTTTCCCCCCATGTTCTTCTTGTTTCTTCAAATTCCTCGGACTTGGAGAAAGATCCTCTCATCCCTGTGACTCAAGAATCTGCTCCTCCTGCTCCCGCGATGGAGGTCCAAGAGAATGCTCCTCTTGCTCCAGTAACACCAAGGGATGACCATCATAGTTCAATGGTACCCCCTCCAAGTAGTTTGGTCGCTTCCTTTGATTGGAGTCAATTTGCAGGATACCGCCTTCCTTCTTATGTGCCTTTTGAGATCATGGTACAGGTCTTCGATATGGTCGTACCTAGCACCATTATAGATGAAGGCACGTCTGTTAGTGTTTTATCTTCAACTACTTGGTAAGATTTTTGTTCTCCACCACTTGTGCCGGTTACGCAGAATCTATTGGCATTTAACAGAAGAACTAGTCAACCATTAGGGATCCTTCCGAAGTTGCCTGTTACTTTGGGAGGGAAAACCGTCTATATAGATGTGATGGTTGTTCCAGGCCCCTTGGATTTTAATTTACTCCTGGGGCATGACTATACTTATGTCATGGGCGTGCTAGTCTCTTCCCTCTTTCGTGTGATCTATTTTCCACACAAAGGTCAGATCGTGACCATTTATCAGCTTTCATTCTTTGGTCCTGACGTGACATCTGGTCCACCATCATCCCTTCTGAGTCTTTATCCACCAGTTGTATCTTCCCCATCGTAGGTTAATTATGTGGCTACCTGTCCCATACCCACATTCAATGATAGTGTCATTGTGCATCGTGTGCTAGGGGCATTGGGTCCTGATTTCTGAGATGTTGTTCTCCCATCCGATGCAGAAATCTTAGACACCATGACTTCTTATTTGACATGATGAGGTCTTCGGAGTAGAGTTCATTTTCTTGTGTCAAGCTCCTTAAAAAATGAAACAAGCTCTTTGGAGCACGGTTCATTTTCTTGTGTCAAGCTCGTTAAAAAATGAAACAAGGTGTCATGAAGATGGTTTGTCTTCTATGTCAACCTCATTAAAAAATGAAGTAGGTCAAGAGGATGGTTCTTTTAATGTGTCAACCTCGTTAAAACAATGAAACATGTTCCTATTCGATTCGATTCTTTGATACGATCTCGTAAAATCCCAGTCAAGTCTTTCTCTTGATCTCGTCATTTGAACCTTCACTCCATCCGCATTTCATATGGACTGAAGCTTGGGGGGCATGTACCTCGAATTGAGTCACCATGCTAGGGGCATGCTTGTTTTTCCCTATTTTTCAAGCATAGTTTGTTTCCATTTCAAGCTTGTGTAAAAATGAAACCGGTTTCAAGCATAGTTTTCTACAAAGTTTCAAGCTTGTGTAAAAATGAAACAAACCTCAAGCAGAGTTTCCTGATTTCAAGCTTGTGTAAAAATGAAATCATTCTTATTTTACCTCTCTTGATTGCCATTTTATCAGCCTATTTTGCCAGATGAGCCTTGGTTTTCTCATTCCACCGTCACTATCTTCTTGGCCGATCATATGCCTTCACTTGGTTGTTTTACCCATTCCTGAGGAACTGCTACAATGAGTGGTCTTGTTAGCCAACCTCTTGACCTTTACCTGTTCTGAGTAGTTCCACCATTACCGAAACCAGTAGCTACCCTTTATACCACTCATTCCTCCAGGAGGAGTCATCTTTCAGCTCTTTTCTCACTCTCTAAAACTGAAAAGATTGTCAAGACTCTTGTCATTTTGAACTCGTTAAATGGACGTGAAACGATATGTACCTAGTATATGTTTACCCATTTTTCGAGCTGGGATGGATTATTTACGAAAACGAATACATTAGCCTATCGTGACTAAGAGGTTCTTTCAGATATTGTTTTCTATCTTTTCGGATCTGAGAGACTATTTATGAAAAGGGCCATGATGGGGTTTTTTTTTTTCCTTCTTTTCAAACTCTCTAAACATGAAAAGATGTCAAGTTCTCCCTTTTTCAGACTCGTTAAACTATGATGACATCAGATTTCATCACTATGACGTTACTCGAGTTCCTCCTTCCTAGGGCTCGTAAAATGTACTAGGTTGGATTTTTCCAAAGGACAAACTTACAATACAAGCATATGTTATCCCCTTCAAGCTTGTTTTAAAAAATAATTGGGGTACTTGCCAGAAATGGTGTGGGAAAATGCAACCAATTTTTAGTTATGCTGGTAGTATGTCGCTCTTGAACATGGCACTGTCTGCATTCGTGTCGGGTTGGGGACATCTCATTTCATCATTTTTGCCTCCATGGGCTTGGGTAATCTTTTTGGACCTCTCATCTGCTCTTTTCCACATCATCATGACCTTAGATACTTTGATGTCAAATACTGCCAAATCCAGTGTCGTGCTGTTGATATGTTCAAGAGAATTTTTCCTCTACAGTTGTCAACCCTCCTCTGATCTCCTGTTGGTCCTGATCCAATTTCATCATGTTCTTCTATCTCATGTCAATGATGTGGGAAACATTATGGCCCTCCATTGACCAGGTCACTTCCTATCGACTTCAGCTCATTATCTAGGAATTTGATCTAGAGAATCCCTTCTAGTACCTTGGAGCCTGCATGCCTCAATGGTAGGTTTTTCGCATTTGACGCAAGGTTCACATCATTGGCCTTTGATCGAGTGATTTTTCAAATGTTCGACGTCAAGTCATTGTTCACATTTCGTAGATTGTACCTTTTGTACCTTGAAGGCCATCGTCATTATCGGTGGTTTCTCTCATGTCTGTTAACAACTTTCATCATTGGCTGGTAATCAGATGATTTTCCTGCATGTTTGACTTCAACTCATACATGTGCATGCTCGAAATTGTACTTGTTTGGGTCGAAATGGAGCGCAAGACCCTCGGTTTTGTCTGATGAACTCTAGGCTATGGATTTTTGTGGATTATTATGACTTATTGCATGACTCTCTTAATTGGATGGCTGCGACCATACCTGAGTCTATTTATTGATCCTTCCTGCTGGATGGCTGTGTCCATACCTTGAT
This sequence comes from Pinus albicaulis, assembly GCA_034641835.2. NCBI lineage: Eukaryota > Viridiplantae > Streptophyta > Pinopsida > Pinales > Pinaceae > Pinus > Pinus albicaulis. The sequence goes on along the minus strand of CM076581.1, from coordinate 1,319,553,059 downwards.
TCATGTATCACAGATATCAGTTGTATTTTTAATGGCAGGTCTTCCAACAACAGTGTTTGGTTTGAACGCATTCTCATAAAACATTTCACCCCTCCCTCTCTCTCGAACTTCATACTTTAGGGGGCATCTGTTACACAACATTTTTTCACTGTCCCTGCAATCCCAAACTCGCACATTGGAGGGTCATTTCTGTGACCAATACATAGTGTCATGCTTTGCAAATACCATCCTTGCATCCCTTTTGATGAAAGAAACATTCTTCTTGTTGACATTTCCCTGAGCAGAGCTGTGAAAATCCATATTTTTTCCTTGGCGCGAGTAGCCTGTTACATCCTCGCGCCGACCTGGAAATTTAACAGTGAACCCACGCCACATGGCACTCTGTGCCAGTTAAATACCCACGCCAAGCTATTTATGGATTTTTTTTTTTAAATAGAGGCAGAGGTTCCATTCCAACCACCTCGGGGATGAGTCATTGGGAGTGGTTGAGCTAAAACAACCACAGACTCTTTCCTTTAGTTAGTAGTTTCCACCTCCCTTCGAACTCTCCTAAAGGATAGGACTCCCTCCCACCTTTGTAGGGATCCCAACCTCCTCTTTTCCCTCTATATACGAAACTATCTCCTTTGGTAGAAGCTAGCTGAACACATTATAGAAAAATAGATGAATAGTTGAACTAGAGAATTATACTATAGCTAAGATGCTAGAGGAGATAGAGTAAGAAAGATTGTGTTGAGAGAGCTCGAGTCGATGACTTCTAAGAGAGCTTGAGTCCGAATTTCCTGACCAACAGTTGAGACACTTTTCGTCTAAACCCCACTAGAGGCGATCACGATGTCAAAGCATCGGTTGTACTCTTCCTTCTACTCATTAATATACATGACTATTGTTTGGTTCCACTATTGTGTTATGATGTTTATTTGATACGATATGTTTAGCCATCTTTGACTGGCTAATAGTTGTGAGTGAAACTACGCTACTATATGTTGTTCTTGTTATTTTTATTATGTACAGGTATCAGGGCATGACAGTGAACTGATCGTGACTTGTCAGGGCAGGAGCGAGAGATTAATACTCTTTCTGCAACATCGACAACGTTGGATTCAAGGTAGGTCAATCTACCATGTTTTTTGTTCATTCATTAACTAGGAAGCAACACTTTAGCGTGTCCTTTTGTTACTAGACCCACCCTAGGGCTAGAGGGATCGTCTCTGACCGCAGAAAAGATTTACCTTCATAACACCCCCACGCGGAGATAATTTTAGAAGGTTTTTTAATATGGAAATGAAGATACTTTTAAGATCTAACAGATTCATGGGCAGAATCATGGATGTTTTTTCAACTAGATGTGGTCGAGTTTCTCCCTTTGGCCTTCTAGTTCCTACAAAAATGCAACTTCCCAAAGGGATAGACCTTTCCTCCACCATAAGTGGATCCCAAAGATCTTCCTCCACTCCTATAAATTCCTCTTCATCCCATTGATTCTGCTAGCTAGAATAGACCAAGACCTGGTTTGAAAAATATAGCAAAAAATAGTTCATAGTTGTGAGAGAGATTTTGAGCCTTTCACCCCTTTGAGCCAAATCGACGAATGAATGCTTTGGATACGTGCCCAACTAAACTCGTCAAAGGAGGTCTACAACATCAAGGCGCAGGTTGTAGACTCCCTTTTATACGTTAATATGACATGACTGATTTCTAGTTCCATCTTTTTCTATGTTAATATTCTAAGTTTTTGACTCTCCTTGACTAGTTAGATAGTCGTAAATGAATATGTATTCTCATATGCTTTTAGTGTTTGCTTGATCTTTGTGCAGGTGTGTGGATATCGCTACCAATGGGGCGAAAGGCTTGAAGAACAAAGATCGAGGGATCACTGCAACATACTACGTCAAGAGCGTTGGATTGAGGTAGGACACCTATTCCAATCTGCATTTTGTTTATGAACTAGGAATTTAGAAACCAACATGTTCCCTTGTTGCTAGACCCACCCTAGGGCTAGAGGGATCACCTTTGTTCGCAGAGGGGATTTTCCTACACAACACCAGCACCTAACCAGGTACCGCAAAGACAAATCCTGGGACCTCAAAATGTGGCTCTCAAAGAAGTTGAGTAGCCCATATCGTTCCAAAGTATCCCGAGCACGTGGGTTTTGTGCTACTGTTGTGCACAGAGCAGGCAAATCTCTCTCTCTCCACAACATCCTTCCACCAAGGAAGCACCAAAAAAGTCAGTTTTGCAAAAATACCATCTGGTTAAGTTAATTCTGACAACCCCATGCTTTTTAGTCATTGGTGCACATTGATCCTGCGCTTGTGCTTAGAGCAAACATGAAGCACAGTGTGCTGAATTTTTGATAGCTTGAGGGTCACCGTGCAAAGAGGAATTATTTGTGCAGAGATCGCGCTTGCTAACTTGGATTGCTTGCGCGGTCCTACCAAAACAAGGAAAAAATTCGGTACATAGCCCCTCCTTTATAGTCCACCCAGACATGAAAATGAAAAAAATGAATAGCAGGAGGTTTTAGCTACTACATGACATTATTCGCGTGAATCCTGGGTACTCTGGCTGACCGCAACGGCAAGAAAAGCTCTGGAAACCAGATCTAACCTCACACACTCAGAAAACACAAATGACATAAAAGTGGGCCATATTAGCCTATATATCACCCTTTTTACCATTTTTGGGAGCCCATAACTAGAGCTCATAGTATCCAATCACAAAACCGCAAGAAATTTAGTGATCGACACTTCATCATATTCTATTTGGACCTCATCATTAGGGGAATTTTGAGGTCTATGATGGGCCTCCTAAGGAAATTATAAAATAATAGTGGAAATAATAAAATAAGATTTGATTACATCATCACATTTTAGACGGAAAAAATAAAAACTACTTTTTCAACTCGTATTTTGAACTTATCTCCCAAAGTTTTTACTCAACTTTCAACTAGGAATATTCCTTGGATGAAAACATTAATTCTATCCATGTTAGACGAAAATGAGAAATAGATGAAAACGTGGATTGCAAATATTAATTTACTTTCTGGCCATGTGTATGTGGTCCATCAAAAGTATGCAATCACGTTTTTTCATGTATTTTTCATTTTTCGTGTAGAAGGGTCCATCAAAAGTATGCAACATGGGTACTCCTTGGATGGGGAATTAAATTGTGCATCCAACGAGTACCCCCTCTCGAAATTTGACTAAACCCTTAGGGAGATAAGTTTAAAATATGAGTTGAAAAAGTAGTTTTATTATTTTATTATTTTTTAATATTTTTACTTTTTTATTCCAAAAATGGTGAATCATCCCCCATGGTTGACATCATCTTCTTGAATCCTATTGGTTCTCATAAAGTTTATTTTGGTTGTAAATGTTTCTTAGGAGGCCCATTTTAGACCTCAAAATTCCCCTAATGAAATCCATATTTTGGAAAAAGTCATTTCAGGGCCCATCACTCCCCATCCATACTATATCTTAGGTATACCCTCTCTTGTTTGTTTTAAATTCATGTTCTTTCAAATCATTCATATTAAGAATATGATTTTTACTTAGGGTATTGGTTGCAGATGTTGCAGATGCACCATTTCACTACACTTCCAAGACAATAACAACACAAGAGAAGGTATCATTCTACCCCCAACAAGATAGGCTTCCTTCAAAAACATTGCATATCCTAGCATCATTTCTCCATCAGAATCAACCTTAGGTCTCATCCACCCGACCATGTTTATCATCACCTCACCTTACACATGATAAGCACCCTTGCAGGATGATGGAGCCACACCTTCCATGGCATCCACCACTTTTTTAGACCATATAGTACTAGAGCGGGGCCATGATCATACAAAACCGGTCTAGAAACCATTTCAATTTCATGCATTCAATTTTCAAAAATCATTTTATTGCATGATGAAAACTCTATTCCCGGGCTACCATCTTCTATAGCGGATCAACAAAATGCATTACCATGTTTCACATTTGGACTACCACTCCCTCATAGGCATAGCCCATCTATGAAATTTCATCTTCCTCATCACTCTTGCACAGATACCAACCAATGGGGTCCCCACCCTCAACAAAATACCTTCCTAAAAACATCATGCAGGATCATACGTAATGAAAGGGGCACCCATCTCCGTGCTTGCACATCCAAAACACTTTTCATGTTCTTTTGGAAAGTGTACAAAAATTTATTTATTTTATGAGAAAGACTTCCACCCACATTCACATTTCATACCTGGCATCAGTGCTTAGTCACCCTTGGTAGGATTTGTGCATACTTATCCCATCCAAATCATGTCAGTTATAGAAAACTTACACCCACCCTGGATGTCCTACCGACACTAGGGACACCCACATAAAAATTTATTATGACTGCTTCCATTTGCATTTACAACTCCGGCCTCTGGACCATCCACCATCATCATCAATTTCAACCATATTTCGCCACCATGTCTCGTTAAACTGTCACATCAAGCCCTGTTTTCATAGAAACACTGGTCCCTTCTACCAATACTTATTTTCAATTAGTTGATGCTTCCTTCCTATCGATTCCAACAACCATTATCCAAGAAGGAGGTAGTGCATTGGATGAGAACCCACCATTAAAAGGGGCATCCTCAGGTGGCATAGTAGGAATTAACAACACCCATTGATTCCATTGATCCTCTTGAAATTCGACATCAAAAATGTTTTCATGTCAATATCGTATCGTACCTAATAACCATTGCACTCTGTTAGAACTAGTTGAAGGCCCCTAATTAGTAAGCATATCTTTCAGCAATGCTTACATGGGAAGGTTCCCCATGACTACTTCACCAAGTGGATTGAGGTTATTCCAACCACACAAGCTATAGACATTGTAATCATTCAAATTTTAGAAGGTAATATTCTTTCTAGGTTTGGTTATCCAAATAAGATCATTACTAACAATGTTGTTGTTTTCAAATAAAAAAGAATAATTGAATTTTGTCACAAATACAACATGAAATTAGAACACTCTATTGCTTATTATCAACAAGGTAATGGGTTAATTGAGTCTTCTAACAAGAGTTTAGTCAACATCATAAAGAAGCTATTCTAGGAAAATAAAAAGTCCTGGCATAAGAAGTTGATTAATTCCCTATGGGCTGACAGAATTAGCACAAAGAAATCTATTGGAATGTATCATTTCCAATTGGTATATGGAGTGGATACAATTTTTTCCACTTCCTTGGGAATACATGTGATAAAATTGTTGCAGGAATCACAAGTAGAGGAAAATGACTTACAGAGAAGGATAAATCAAACCATACAGTTGCAACAATCTAGGAGGAGGTTTACAACAAAACTAAAGTAATTTAGGACAAGATCAAGAAGACTTATGACAAAATGAAAAAAACAAATGATTTTAAATTAAATGATCTTGTTTTGATGTGGGGTGCTAGAAATGAAGACAAAGGAAGCATGGTAAATTTGAAAGTCTATGGAAAGTACCCTTCTAAATTTAATCCTGCCGAGGGAACAATGCATTGTTTTTTAAGGACTTAACCGGAGAAGAACTACCAAGTGGACCTATCAATGGAAGACTCCTCAAACACTATTTTTCTCAAGAATAGATAGATTTTTCATTCAAATCATTGTCAATAGAATTTTATTTTTTCTACTACAAAGTGTGGGTGGCTAACATCACATATTGATGCCTGAAGAAATGGCCCTAAGTTTATGATGAGTTACTGCCATATTTATAATAACAATAGTGAATCAATTCAGCTGCAGAATACAAACAATATGCCCAATGGATCAGGCTACTAGTCTATGGTTTTCTTGGCACCTCACAAGGATGATGCCATCTCTATTGGAGCCATTGTTAGGGTCATATATCTTATAGGATAGATTGATAAATATCTTTTGATTTTTCTAAATATGTTGTAAATAATATTTCATCTTTCAAATTATTTCCAAGAAAAGAAAAGAAAAATAGAAAAAAATAGGAAAATAAAAGAAAACTAGAAAGAAAAAGGGGATAAAAAAATATACATTTGTGAAAGAAAAGAATAAAATATAAATATAAAAATGAAGAAAAAACCTCAGATAAGTGAGCTACTCTAAATTCCACTTAAACAAGTAAAAATGATGTTTTAGAAAATTAAAAAATAAGACTTGCTAGTCAAAGTGCAGCATAAGAGAAAAATTAGAAAGTTTAACTAGACTAATCACACCATTTAAGCGTGATTAGTCATGTAATAAAGTGAATTTTTGGGTTTCTTGATTAAGTGTGATTAATTAGTTTAATTGCACCATAATCACTATTAATTCAAGTAATTAAGTGTGTGAATTGACATTTTTCGCTTTATAATAAAGATTTGGTAAGTTTCAACGGTTATGATATGGCCTACCTAGATCAATGGCACACACACATTAGGGGAATTTTGAGGTCTAAAATGGGCCTTCTAAGGAGATTATAAAATAATAGTGGAAATAATAAAATAAGATTATCAACAACAATTTTAGAGAAAATAGTAACCATCTTTCAACTTGATAACCCATCTCCATATAATTGATCACATTGGATGCAGAATTATCCAGTACCCATGTTTCATACTTCTTATGGATCCTGATACAAGAAAAATGAGAAATACATGAAAAACGTGATTGCAATCACGTTTTATCACATTTTTCATGTAGCAGGGTTCATCGAAAGTATGCAACATGGGTACTCCTTTGATGAGGAATTAAATTTTGCATCCAATGAGTACTCCCGCTTGAAATTTGAGTAAAAACTTAGGGAGATAAGTTGAAAATACGAGTTGAAAAAGTAGTTTTATTATTTTATTATTTTTTAATCTTTGTACTTTTTTACTCCAAAATTGGTGAATCATCCCCCTTGCTTGGCATCATCATATTGAATCCTATTGGTTCTTATAAAGTTTATTTTGGTTGTACGTTTTTCTTAGGAGGCGCATTTTAGGCCTCAAAATTCCCCTAATGTCACTCCGCACCCCCAAGTTCGTCCAATGGTCATCCAATAGGGTGGGTCCGGAGCGACGGTCTCCCAAATACCACCTTTGCTACGTGTCACCCACTATTCCACTGCGCACCCCCTTCCAAATACCCTTTACTGCCACTACCCCCCTCTGGGCTCCCATGAATCTGCTTCCACTTACCACTTGACCACTCGACGTTGACCCTGCTCCTGCTGCTCCACTCCTCCATCGTCATGATTCAAATTGTTTACCCTATACCCGAGCGCCAAGTGTCCCTCTCTCCATTCACGTTACAAATTTACTGCTTGAAAATAAATCTGTCCCCCCTGCTCCATATTTCCCTTACGATTATCTGTTTTCTCATTTAATTCATCTTCTCCATAGTAACATAAATTTGATAACGATACTCAATAGTAAAACATAAAAATATCATATATCAAATATTTGAACCCTATTCATTGAAAAGTATACTCTGTCAAAACATTGTAACTCTCTCACAGAACGCAATAGCTGCCACACAACTAGGATCCCGTCCAACTCCTCATCCAATTGTTCAAACGACAATTCACTAGATAATACAGTCAAATCCATTCCTATGAATTATGTCTTCAAACAAGAAATCCACACCAAAAGAAAACCCCATGATTCCTCCAACCTTTGACTTGGATCATCAACATCTATTCGACCAATTATACTAAGTCACAAAGACCAATTGTGAGTTTGATCTCTACGAACTCCACAATTGGCTCAAACAAAAATATCTCAACCTTAATGATGAATTGGGATTGTAGAACTCATTCCTACTCGAATCCATTTTTCCCCAAACCTATTATTTCCTCGATTTTATAACCTGGTTTCAATTTAGATACATTCCCACGGAAAAAAAGCATGTCGTTCCAACATATGATCTTTATGATACCTGATATAATTTCTCGGATACCTGATTGTATTCGACAAGACCGGATCTGATTCAATGAATCAAATGGGTGGAAAATGTCTATTATATACCTGGATGGATGTATAATATGCTCATCCTTTCGGATCAAATGTGATAATTGTGAATAGGATTTCATCAATTCGCGGTTAAGTCGAATGAGTCAATGAAGAAAGCTATATGACTTGAATCATAAGTAGACCCAGAGAAACGAGCTTTTGTTCCTCGTTCCAATTAAGCGAGCGAGGAATTCCCTTTACTGATCAGAAGTTAAGAGCAGTTTAGTACCTGATATCGGGAGGTTTTCCCTGAGTAGATCAGGTATTTATACACTCACAATGAGTCCTAAGTACTCGAGTACAGATGTGTAAGATAAATAGTGTACTGACCAGGTTTATTTATTCCATGAGTCAGGAGAGCGATTGGTTGCCAGGATAAAAAAAAATTGTTCTTCCTCATGACGAATGAGATCCTTGGGTAGTAAATCTATAGAAGATAGAATCTTTATATTTGGACATATCTCTTTTTTCCTATCTTGTTCCGACTAGATCTCACCATGTATTTTCTCATAAATGAAGAGGTTATTCTCATGAACGAGGGCCATAGCTGAGGTTTGGAAATGGATGAATTCCATAGATACGGAAAGGAAGATAACTCTCGGTAACAATGCTTTTTATATCCACTCTTTTTTCAAGAAGACCTTTACTCAATTTCTCATGATCATTATTTGGATGGATCAAGTTCTTCCGAACCGATGGAAGTCAAAGGGAAATTGTGGCCCACAATGGCAAAGTTCTCTTTACCATTAATGGTGTTTCAATCTCATAAATGATCCAAGTCCAAAACTTTGATTCCATGCATCATTTTCACCTACATTGTCTTATGGAAATATACAACAAACTTGACTTCCCCCAAAGGGCCAAAATATTTGAGACTTTCTTACCAAAAAATGCTTAATTACCCAAAAAAAACCCTCCTTATCTCTCCTATATGTTCCCTGAGAAGACCAAGAAAATAATCTCCATGGTTTCATGTTTATTAGATTACCACTTGGACCAATGGGTCAATAAAATTATTTTATCCTTTCTTTCTATTTTTTCTGCACGTGAAAAACTCCCTATCCTCTTTTGTTACAATGAGTTTTTGGCCGAATCCATCCATGAACAGTTCATGAATTTTTCAACTGAAGGAGTATTTAAACATGCTTCTGTGTTAGTATATTTATTTCTCTACTATCAAACAAACAAGTTTTATTTCCATCTACAGAAATTAGAAAACCAAGGAAACCCTCAATAATTTATTCATTCGACCTCCATGGTCAGAAAGAACATCACTGAATACACATTCAATGAATTTGTAGATAAAGTTTTACATGTGGCTTCGATTTTATTAAAAAATGATGTAGAACTAAGAATACACCCAAAGATCAAGATAATAATCCAATTAAGTGACCAAAATAAGAGAGGGGATTGGTATTTATACCAAAGTTATATAGAGATCAAAGTGCATGGGTGTGAGTTACCCCCATACAAACTCCCTAAGTTTGTGCCAATTCACATATTTTCCTTGGAATATATTGGGAAAATGATCAACATCAACCAACTACACTTTTTGGTAGCAAAGAAGAAAACACAGTTCAAGATAAAGACTCAAGTTGGCCCATTCATATGCAATGCAAGATCGGCAGGACAAGATGCAGATGCCATTTTAAAGCATATGAATTTCAAGTACAGTTTTACATGGTCTTATAATCCTTTTGGAGTAATTTCAAAATTAAGGGTAGAACAAAAGTATGCTCCTTATACCCACACTCCCAGACCAGAGATGGAACAATATATTAATCAAGAAGAGTGGCAAGAGAGTAATTTACAGAAGGCCGAAGAACAGGTATTGTCGACTTCACATACTCCAGTACCTCTAGAAAAACATGAAAAGAGACTTAAGGAAAACATTCCCCTTTAGTATTAGAGATTTCAGCAAAGGAGATAAAAATGTAAAATAATATATAGAAGACCAAAGACATAGTAGAGACACAACAAGAAATTTCAAAACAACAAGAGCCTATTGTTCTAATAGGCTTATGCACACCATCAATTTCAAGGAGAGAGGATATCATTCCAGGAACTTCTATGACACCAAAAACAACAGATACACCATTTTCATCACCAACAAGAGAGCTGGAGTAGAACAAGAAAGAAAAAATTATTTTTGCTAAATACAAAGAAATTAAAAAAGAAAAATGAGATGCTCAAGGCTTCTTCTTATACACAATTTTGGAAGAAGACTTCCACCTCCCAGCATAGGCTTCTTTCAGCCTTTGACATAGAGAAGGGGAGAATGCAAATTTCTTTCCTGTAGCCCAAAATTACTCAACCCCGATCTGCAGATAAATACAAACAGTTTGTTTTCTCCTTTGATACAGATATGATCCATCCCATTGATCAAATAAACCTACACAAACAAACATGAGAGATGTTGTATTCAACCTTGACCAGTAAGGCAATGCCAACTTCAAAATTTCAAGCTTCAGCCACTAATATCCAATCTCAATTAAAGCCTAAGAAGATATCCTCTTTGGATAAGGACACAAAGATTAAATCATTGGAGGATTTAGTAATAAAATTAGGATATGATCCTAAAGATGTAAAATTTGTTGAGAAAATTATAAAGAGTAAAAATTTAGACATAGCAACATTGAGGAAGCAGCTCAAGCTTCCATCCACTAAAGACCCGGAAGAAAAATAAATTGGACACTCAGAGTAGGATAAAGAAGACATGTTCAAAATCATCATTGAAAAAAATGATCCAGATTTATGCAGGAACACAATGGAATACAGAAATAAACATAAACACAGAGATTCAATGGAAATAAAATTCAATTTCATTAAAATCAAGTCACTGAAATATGCTTACAGACATAATGGAAATAAATTATCTAGGGCGTTGATAGCTTATCTCTGAGAAGATATGTGGTGGCTACAGACCTCTGAACTGTGTTACAATGAGGCTCAAAGGCTTAATTATTGTTTCAAAACAATGGAAAACCATAAGCATCCAAAAACCTAACCCTAGGAGATGAAGCGCCAAAACTATGGGCCCTGTTTGGGTAAATTGGTACACCAACTTCGTGGGGACGTAACTTTGGCATACAATCTTCGTTTGATGTGCTCAATACCTCGTTAGAAATAAATATCTAAGGAATACAATTTTTTATGTGATAAAAATAAAAGGAACTTCCATGTTGTTCCTGGGTTTCCCAAAAAACGTTGTTTAGGGCCTCAAAACAGCTCCGGAAGTTCAATACCCAAAAAACTGCTAAAAGTAGTAAGTTGTGCTGAAACTGAAAAACTGAAAGAATCGATGGTGGGGGTCTAAATGGAACAGGTGGGTGGTCACCAATATCCACCTGGATCATTCCTCCCCCCTAAGGAATCAATGGTCTCCATTGCATTGAGTTCCTCCATGAGATGAGGCGAATTCTGCTGAACTTAGTATTAGATTTGTCGAAGATGTTGTGGACCTGCTGGTGAATGTGTTGGATGCGTTCAATAAATTTGGTTCCTTTATCAGCTTCAGAAAACACATGTGTGGATTTTTTCGGTGTGGTCGCATGAGGTATGGCAACATGAGGCAGCAACGCGCCTGGGATCAGATCAATGGAGTGCTTGACTTGACAGTGTAGAGGAAACTCTGTGGGTGAGGAGAAAATGCCCTCGTATTACTCCATGACTTTGTCTATTTGTTGTTGCCATGCATGGAAGCCTTGTTTTGAGGCTGTGGCCACAATATTCTTCATGCCCTATGGGCGAATTTTAATCAAAATAAATTTCCTCATTTTAGAAACAATATTACTACATTGTTTTGTAGTAGTCAAAGAGATGGCAGGAGGCGGTACTACCTCCGGTATCCTGTACAATTTATTTCCCAAAGTAATAAAAACAAAATGAGGCCTAGACTCATACACAACATGTCACTTCCACAAATATGGTTGGCCCAATAATACATCTGACACATCAAGAGGAGGAACATCACACAATACCTCATTCGTGAATGGCTTGATGTTGTACGGAAGGCTACACAGCTGACGGACGTGAAGATTTCTTCCTTGGTGAATCCGCCCAATGGTATACGGCTGCAGGTGTGCTATGATTGGTAGGCTGAGCCACTTCATGACCTTTACTGAAATGAGGTTCTTTTGGCTTCCGCTATCGACAAGGAATTGCAACGGAGAACCCTTCACCCACATCTGTGAATGGAAGAGGTGCTCCCCCTCCTCTGGATCCTCGGGATCCTTCCTCTAGAGCTTGGTGGTGGCAACAATGGCACTGGGATCCGCATCAATGATATGCTACCCTTTGTCATCACCATTGTCTGGTTTTGACTTGGGATTAGAATATGCATCTGATTCAGGTGCCTTCAGTTCGGCCACCAACGACTATTTAGCCCGACACTCGTTTGTGCTGAGAGTGGGGTTGTTATGATGTAGATGTAGATTCTGGTAGGCAGTAATTGAAGGATCTGGGAAAATTTATCCATCATCGCGTTCCTTTGTTTCTCAAGGGCCTCGTTGAGAAATATTTTGATAGGATCTCCTGCTCCCTCATCTTTCTTTCCTTCCACTATGGGAGGTCATTGGGGTTTGTGAGGCTGATCTTGCAAGGGTTGAACCAAATCGAGCCCTAATCCTTATACCCTGACCTTGTTGGGAACATGCATAGAAAAACAAAGAAAGAGAAGATTGCTCTGATACCACTGATCCAGATTTATGCAGGAACACAATGGAATACATAAATACACATAACCACAGAGATGCAGTGGAAATAAAACTTCATTTCATTAAAATCAAATGACTAAAATATGCTTATAGACATAATGGAAATAAACTAGCTATGGCACTGGTAGCTTATCTCTGGGAAGATATGTGGAAGCTACAGGCCTCTGAATTGTGTTATGATGAGGCTCGAAGGTCTATTTATCATTGAGAAACAATGGAAAACCCTAAACATCCAAAAACCTAACCCTAGCAGATGAAGCACCAAAACTAATGGCCCCGTTTGGGTAAATTGTTACACCAACTTCCCAGGGACGTAACTTTGGCATATGATCTTCGTTTGATGCGCTCAATACCTCGTTAGAAATATCTATCCAAGGAATACAACTTTTGACTTGAGTAACATTGAAGGAAATTCCATGTTTTTCTCAGGTTTCCCAAAAAACGTCATTTAGGGCCTCAAAATGGCTCCAGAAGTTTAAGACCTGAAAAACTGCTAAAAATAGTAAGTTGTGCTAAAACTGAAAAACTGAAAGAACTGATGGTGGGGGTCCAAATGGAATAGGTGGGTGGCCACCAATATCCACCTGTATCACAAAATCTCCAAAGTAAACAAATGGAGGTTGAGTTGGAGAAATTGTTAAAAGAAAAGGAACAATCATCTCATCTAGCAATTGTTCCACTCGCTCCTCTTGCTCTCTTCTCCTTCTCTCTCAATCTGCTCATGAAAGTATGAATGAAATTTTCTCTTGTTTTACTCCTTTAACCTAACCCTAAGTGACTTTTGGGGAATCCCTAAATCCAATGGCTGAGATAGCTTTAGATCTAGGGCTGAGATTAAATGTGCATTTAAATCTCACTTTCTATTTTTTAATTCACCCCACTTTAATAAATACCCACTTAACCTTTTATTCCTATAGTCACTTTTCACTTTCTAATTTCATATTGAATTTAATAAATTCACTTTAAAATTAAACTTAGTAACTTTATCACTTATAAAGTCACTTCTAAATTAGATTTGACTTTACCACTTATAAAGTCACTTTAGGAGAAAAAAATAAATACAATTGGACACTTTTCCCTAGGCCAAAGATCGAAGCCTTAGGGAATCACTTGTCCTCTAGTACCCAAATTTTAACACTCCCTCTTACTGAGGAAATTGTTCCTTGCCACACCCATCTTGTCTCTGAAGTAGACATGCTTGCCCTGTGGTAAGGCTTTGGTGAATATGTCGGCTACCTGCTTATCTGTGGGAATATACTCAGGCTTCACAGCTCCCTTCTGAACAAGTCTCTGATGAAATGATATTTGATCTCGATATGCTTTGAACTGTCATGAAATACTATATTCTCCGTGAGTTTAATGCAACTGTGATTATCACAATAAACCACTGAAGGTCTCAACACCTGACCAAATAATCCAAACAAAATCTTGTGAAGCCATATGGCCTCACAACTAGCTAAACTGGTTTCCATGTACTCTGCTTTCGCTGAACTCAATGCTACTAACTGTTGCTTTCGGTTGAACCATGACACAACTACCGAACCCAACCCAAAACAACACCCTGAACTGCTCTTCCTATCAGAAGCACAACCTGCCCAATTAGAATCAGTGTACCCTGTCAATCTCACTCCATCTCCCTATCTATAATCCATACCATAATCCACTGTCCCCTGCAAGTAACGCAAAATGTGTTTTGCAGCAACCCAATGCACTCTCCTCGGCTCACACATGAACTAGCTCATTGTGTTGACTGCAAAACATATATCTGGTCTAGTGTTGACAAAATACATCAAGGAACCAATCAGTTGTCTATAAAAAGTAGGATCCACCAACTCGGAATTGGAAGCATGAAGCTTCTTCCCGTTAGTGATCATAGGTTTCGACATAGGTTTGTAATCCTCCATGTGGAATCTGCTAAGAATGTCCACAATATACTTCTCCTGTCCCAGGAAGAAATGCCCCTCCTCCTGCCACACCTCCAATCCCAAAAAGTAATGCATCAATCCAACGTCCTTCATCTCGAACTCTGAAGCAGATCTCTCTTGAAGCCCTCTATGAGTCTCTCTGCACCCGTAATGGCCAAGTCATCCACATACAACACCAGAATGAGAGGCTCCTCACCTACCACAATAAAGTATAGGTTCAGATCTGCATCACTCTTTGTGAAACCCATCTCCTGCAAGTACGTATCAATCCTAGAGTACCAAGCTCTAAGAGCTTGGTTTAGGCCATAAAGTGCCTTCTTCAGTCTGCATACATGGGACTCATTCCCATGCACCTCAAAGCCCTGCGGCTGCTCAATGTACTCATCCTGTATGAAGCCATTTCGAAATGCAGTCTTCGCATCCATCTGGTGGATCTTCCAACCCATCTCTGCTGCTATCGATATAATGGAGCGAATGGAAGTATATCGAGCCATGGGAGTGAAGGCCTCCTCATAGTCTACTCCCTCTAGCTAGGAGAACCCTCTAGCCACAAATCTAGCACTGAAATTCTCGATGCTACCATATGCAACATGTTTTATCTTGCAAAGCCATTTGGAAGTAACCACGGATTTCCCTTCAGGCCTCGACACCACCTCCCAAACATTATTCTTCATGATAGAAGAATACTCCTTTTGCATGGCCTCTCTCTAGGCCTGCTAGCTAGCAACCTCCTCATAGCTTTAAGGTTTGGAGTCAATGATGCTAGCAACCAATGCCATATAGCTACCAAACTGCTCAGGTGGTCTGCTCTCTCTAACCTGTCTCTTCGGCCCAGCAACAGATGTGACCTCTCTCAAGGTGTCCTCAAGCCACTTTGGCTTCCTCTTCCTTGATCACACTTCTCCCACCGGAGAGGGAGAATCCTCATCCTCATCAAAAGCCTGAACTCCTGAATGTATGTCTGTTGACCTCCTGCCTGAACCTGTTCCTGTAGATGTTGAAGTACCGTGTGAACTATCCATCAGTGGACTACCTAGTGAACTGCTCTGCAGACTTCTCTACATGCTGCCTGAAGCACCACCCCTCTGACCCTGCGAGCCACTACTCACTAATGGACCTGACAGCGTAATTGATGTACCTACTAATCCCTATCCACTAGATCCTTGTGACTAGCTCAATTTCTCCTTAGGGTCAGGTGAATCCAAATACTCTAACTCTCGTGACCTCTTGAAAGCCCTATCCTCCTCGAACTTCACATCCCGTCTGACAACAACTCTCCTCCGTGTAGGAATATAAATCCGAAAGGTTTTCTAGGTCTCACTGTAACCCACAAATATTCCCTTATCTGTAATGGGATCTAGCTTGGTCCTCTTCTCCTTGGGTACATAGGAGTAAGCAATACAGCCAAAGATACGAAAATGACCAACATCAGGCTTCTTCCCAAAAAAAGCCTCCTCTAGAGTGACATGCCCCAAGGCACAATGTGGACTCATGTTCTGCAAGTACACAGCAGTGTTGCAGGCCTCTGCCCACAAAAAAAATGGTAACCCCTGATCATGTAGCATGGCCTTGGCAACCCCAACGATGGATATGTTCTTCCTCTCTACAACCCCATTCTGCTGGGGGTTGTAAGGAACTGTGAACTCCCTCCTGATGCCTACCTCCACACAATAATCAACAAAATCACCAAGGGTGTACTACCCTCCATTGTTCAACCTGGGGGACTTGATCTTCCAACTTGTCTGAGTCTATACAAGAGCTCTGAACTCCTGAAACCACTTGAATACCTCACTCTTGGTCTTCAAGAAATAAATCCTAGTATTCCTGGAGTGATCATCAATGAATAAAACATAGGACTCATATCCACTCAAGGAAACATGGGACATTTGACCACTCACATCAGTATGAATCAAATCAAGGATCCCAGCCAATCCGTTGTCACTGTTGGGAAAAGGGGATTTGGAAAACTTCCCCATAGCACATCCTCTGCATGTATCAATGCGATCAGAACTAAAATCTGGCACACCTATGGTAATCTCCTGCAATTTCCTCAAGGCCCCATGATACATGTGCCCCATCTTGCGGTACCAAATCTTACACAGCTCTGAACTGCTAGCTCTATTGTCGGTACTACTACTCAATGCCATAAGGGGCTGAAATGAAAACATGTACACCTTGGCATGGCGCACACCAATCACTCTAGCTGAAGAAGTTGGAGTGCCCCTGGGATATATAAGCACATGTCCTCTCCTGGACAATACCTCATACCCTCTGTCCTCCAATGTTGAGACAAATATAAGTTTCTTCTTCATCCCTAGCACATATAGAACATCTGACACTTTCAAGGGAGGTTTGGGTTCCCTATCAAATGTCAATGTCCCCATACCCACTGCTCTAATAATGTTGTCATTTCTGAGTGCTACCTATATATCAGTGCCACTCTCTGAAAGCTCTGATAAGTACTCACGGACTCCTGTCATATGACAGGAACCCCCACTGTCAATGTACCAAATACCTAAATATGCTCCGCTAGTGGAGGGAAGTGCAGAATCCCTCTCAACCTGTGTGGTAGATGATCCTGCACTAGTGGACTCAAAAGAAATGAACCCAAACTCTCAGTTAAAGCTTTCCGAGAAGTCCTCTATCTCTGTTGATGCTACCATGGTCTTGTCATTTCCCTTCTTCTTCTTCTCCAGACATCCAACACTTGACTTTAGAAAATTGCTTCTCCTTGTTCACCTGCTGCTTACCTTTACCTTTACCTTTGCCCCCACCTGCACTTGTGGAAGCTTGCTTCTTTCCCTTGCCCTTATTTCCCCTTGCTAACAATGCTACATGTCATCCTCCTCAACCGGTTTGGCTACCCCAAGATGGTTCTTTTTTATTTCATTGTGAATGCAATCATCCCACAACCTCTCCCAAGAGGGAAGGTTCTCTCATGAAACAATCCCATCCACAAAACTCTCCCATCTCTTGGGAAGACCATTCAATGTGATCTGCACCATTAAGTGGGTGGAATGGTCTCTCCAACATCAACCAACTCATCTCTCACGGTAGTGATCTTTGTGAGGTATGTTGTAACACCATCAGTCTTAGCCATTTTAATGGCCTTCTGCTTCTCTCTTAGGACCATTTTTATGTTTTCATTTGTGCTCTGGTAAATATTGGTCAAGGATGTCCACATATCATGTGCATATGTCTTTCCTCTCACATGAGGAATGACATGGTCTTTAACACCATTCAGAATCAGTCTCTTTCCCTTGGCATTCTTCTTATTAAAATCTGCCAGCTGAATAGGGTTTGAAGGCACTGCTACTGGGTGAGGTATGGTATGTACCATTGTGCCCCAGACTTCTGCCCCCTAAAATATTCTCTGGATTCTCTCCCTCCATGCACTATAGTTTCTCTTCCCATCCAACCTATCCTCCAACCTCAAGCCCAAAGACATGCTTACTATCCTAATAAACCGAATTTATCAAATCTGTGGTAAAGGTTTAATTTTCTGTGTGAAAATAGCTTGCTGTAATTTTTCACTTGTTGTCCCAAACTATAGTTTTCAGCCACCCAAGCTCTCTAATACAATGTAGAAATTTTAGACCCAACCTTAGTTATCAGTTTCTCCTTATCACTCCCATATAGTTAAATGCCCATTCCCATAATCATACATTCAAAAAGCTGGAAATGATAAATATTTCTGAAAACACAAATTCTCAAAATTTCACAATGCTGGAAATTGCAGAAATAAAACAGAGAAAATATTTCAGCCACACACACATAAAATGACATGCTTATTTTTGGTCAATATGACCCTAGAAAAACCCCCTACAAATCTTGGGGAAAAATAGTTCAAAAGCTCTTCTTTATTTTTTAATATTTCTTTTACATAGAAATGAAATGTAAAAAAAAAATCCAGCAACCATTAATTTTTACTTATCTTGAAAACCGTGCTTGTTCTCCACCTCAATTTTCGTGCCAATGCAAAATAGAAAAAATTACAGCAAAAGGTACAACCTTAAATGCTATACGGACAACATAGAAAACAGTGCCAGAACAATTGTACAACCCTCCTTGAAAATTGTGCCAAAGGCTGCCTCAAAAACTATGCCAAACAACTATTGTATGAACCTTGATTTCTGTGTTGTTGTATATACCTCGAAAACAGTGATGCTTTGCTGTTGTACGGACCTCGAAATCTGTTCCTCCTTAACTGTTGTATGTACCTCGAAATATGTGCCAATTTTCTGCAATAAATGTTGTTCTTCCTTTCCGCAATTTTTGTGCCACTTGCCTCGAAAATCGTGCTCCTGCTTTGTTGTACGGATTTGCTGAAATGAAGTTTCCTTGGTAAATGTGCCAAGGTATTGTTTCTCCTTCTTCTTCTCTACTCAGAAATTTCCTCTTGCTCTCTTCTCCTTCTCTCTCAATCAGCTCATGAAAGTATGAATGACCTTTTATCTTCTTTTCCTCCTTTAACCTAACCCTAAGTGACTATTGGGGAATCCCTAAATCCAATGGCTGAGATAGCTTTAGATCTAGGGATGAGATTAAATGTGCATTTAAATCTCACTTTCTATTTTTTAATTCACCCCACTTTAATAAAGACCCACTTAGCCTTTTATTCCTATAGTCACCTTTCACTTTCTAATTTCACATTGAATTTAATAAAGTCACTTTAAATTAGACTTAGTAACTTTATCACTTATAAAGACACTTTTAAATTATATTTGACTTTACCATTTATAAAGTCACTTTAGGAGAAAATGGACACTTTTCCCCAGGCCAAGGATCAAAGCCTTAGGGAACCATTTCGACGCGCTCAATACCTCGTTATAAATATCTATCTGAGGAATACAACTTTTTACGTGAGAAACATTGAAGTAAATTCCATGTTGCTCCTGAGTTTCCCAAAAAACGTTGTTTAGGGCCTCAAAATAGCTCTGGAAGTTCAATACCTGAAAAACTGCTAAAAGTAGTAAGTTGTGTTGAAATTGAAAAACTGAGAGAACTGATGGTGGGGGTCCAAATGGAATAGGTGGGTGGTCACCAATATCCACCTGGATCATTCCTCCCCCCTTAGGAATCAATGGTCCCCATTGCGTTGAGTTCCTCCATGAGATGAGGTGAATTCTACTAAACTTGGTATTAGATTTTTTGAAGATGTTGTGGACCTGTTGGCGGACATGCTGGATGCGTTCAATAAATTTGGTTTCTTTATCAGCCTCAGACAGTACATGTGTGGATTTTGTCTTTGTGGTCACATGAGGTATGGCAACATGAGGTGGCGATGCACCTAGGGTCAGATCAATGGAGTGCTTGACCTAACAGTGTAGAGGAAACTATGTGGGTGAAGAGAAAATGCCCTCGTATTCCTCCATGACTTTGTCCATATGTTGCTTCCATATAGGGAAGCCTTGTTTCAAGGTTGTGGCCAAAATATTCTTCATGCCTTGTGGGCAAATTGTAATGAAAATAAATTTCTTCATTTGGGAAACAATCTTACTGCATTGTTTTGCAGCAGTCAAAGACATATCAGGAGGCGGTACTACCTCTGGTATCCTATACAATTTGTTTCCCAAATTAATAAAAACAAAATGAGGCATATACTCATACACAACATGTCACTTCCAAAACTATGGCTAGCCCAAGAATACATCTGACACATCAAGAGGTGCAACATCACATAGTACCTCATCCGTGAATGGCTTGATGTTGTACGGAAGGAGACACAGCTGGCGGACGTGAAGATTTCTTCCTTGGTGAATCCACCCAATGGTATACAGCTGCGGGTGTGCTATGGTCAGTAGATCAAGCCACTTCCTGACCTCTACTGAAATGAGGTTCTTTTGGATTCTGCTATCGACAAGGAATTGTAGTGGAGAACCCTTCACCCACATCTACGAATGGAAGAGGCACTCCTCCTCCTCTGGATCCTTGGGATCCTTCCTCTAGAGCTTGGTGGTGGCAACAATGGCACTAGGATCCCCATCGATGATATGATTCCCTTTGTCATCACCCTTGTCTGATTCTAACTTGAGATCAGAACATGCATCTTTTTCGAGTGCCTTCAGTTTGGCCACCAACTACTATTTGGCCTGACACTCGTTTTTGTTGTGAGTGGGGTTGTTATGATGTAGATGTAGATTGCAGTGGGAAATCATTGAAGGATATGGTAAAATTTATCCATCATTTCATTCCTCTATTTCTCAAGGACCTCCTCGAGAAATATTTTGATAGGATCTCCTGCTCCCTCGTCTTTCTTTTCTTCCTCCATGGGAGGTTGTCGGGGTTTGTGAGGCTCATCTTGCAAGGGTTCAACTAGATCGAGCCCTGACTCCTAATACCCTGATCTCATTGGGGACATGCACAGAGAAACAAATAAAGAGAAGATTTCTCTGATACCACTAATCCAAGTTTATGCAGGAACATAACGGAATACAGAAATACGCATAAACACAAAGATGCAACATAAATAAAACTTCATTTCATTAAAATCAAATGACTAAAATATGTTTATAGACATAATGGAAATCAACTAGCTAGGGCATTGGTATCTTATCTCTGGGAATATATGTTGCAGCTATATGCGTCTGAAGTGTGTTCAAATGAAGCTCAAAGGTATATTTATCATTGAGAAACAATGGAAAACCCTAAGCATCCAAAAACCTAAACCTAGGAGATGAAGCACCAAAACTATGGGCCCCATTTGGGTAAATTTGTACACCAACTTCCCAGGGACGTAACTTTGGCATATGATCATCGTTTGATGTGAAAAATACCTCGTTAGAAATATCTATCCGAGGACTACAACTTTGACGTGAGTAACATCAAAGGAACTTCCATGTTGTTCTCAGGTTTCCCAAAAAACGTCATTTAGGGCTTCAAAATGGCTCCAAAAGTTTGAGGCCCAAAAAACTGCCTCTAATTTTATGTAAATAACTTAAATAAACCATAATTATAAATATTTTTAATTATCACTGCATAAAAAATGTAATAAATATAAATAAAATATGAAATAATACATTAATTAATTTACAAATATTAAGAGCTGGTTGGCCTTTTCATTTTTCTTTCTCTCCACTATTTATTAACCCTGATCTTCTCTCTTCTTAGCAGGTTGTCCTGATGATGAGTCTTGATTTAGACTCGAAATGTAGACTAAAAATTACTACTGTGGATATTCTGAGTTTTACATCTGAAATAGTAAGTTGTGCTGAAACTGAATAACTGAAAGAACCGATGGTGGGGGTTCAAATGGAATAGGTGGGTGGCCACCAATATCCACCTGGATCACAAAATGTCCAAAGTAAACAAATGGAGGTTGAGTTGGAGAAATTGTTAAAAGAAAAGGAACAGTCATCTCATCTAGCAATTGTTCCACTCACATCAATTCCCATTGCAGTCACAATTCCAGTAACAGTTACAGAAATTGCAGAGGCATCAACTTCAACAATGGTTTTAACAACAGAGGGGAAATCCACCACTACAGCAATGTAACTAACCAAATTTATGGAAGACTTGTCATTAAAGGTCAAGAAATTGAGAAATTAACTGAAAAACTGAATTTTTTGCAGGAGCAAAAAATAAAGGTGGATAACACTTATTTGGAAGAATTAAATAAGACATATCGGCTCGCATAGAAGATTGAATATTTGGAGAACCAATCCATCATGGAAGACAATATTTCACAAGCTAAGGAGAGAATTTGGGTGGAGATAAATGAAGCTATCACTAAGATATGGCCATCAATCTAAATCATCTTTGAACATATGAATTAGTGCAGGAATCAAAGGGACTGATAGTTGATGTGAAGAAATACCTTGGAACTAAACCAAGTGATGCCACTGCTCTGATAAAATTGTTGAATTCAAAAACCAAATAGGAGTTGGAAGAGTTGGATATAGAAGACATAATAGATACCATCATGAAGTAAGAAGAGTTCTCACCAAGAAAATTTTGATGCTCCAATTGGACAACAAATGAAACAGTCTGAAGACTACTACACAAAAATTCAACAAAAAATTTAATGTATTCCATCAGAAAGTCTCCCTAGAATGGAAGGAATGGGAGGTAAGTTAGTCAAGATCAGGGATTATCAGAAGAAAATGCACGCTATTGTTGCAGATAAATCAAAATTTTCCAAAATCAGAGGTATAATCACAAGGAAGGCATTCATGGAAGGCCTCCGTTATGACTTACTAATTAAACATGAGATCAGTCATTTATTTCTTCTTAAACCTACCTTCGAAAAGTATATTGAGGTAGATGAGACCTATCGAAGGTTAATCAAGTCACCACTTCCAGATGAAAACAGATGGGAAAAATTATGTGAATTACTAAATTAAAACAATCATTAACCCTAAAAGAGGAAATAAACATCAGGGAAGCTATTTTTCAGGTCAAGTCATCAACAAAACCCCTCAAAAATAGTGCCAACTAGATTCGGCAGTTTCAGTGTCCTATATTTTGTACTATTTATGTGAACAGTTTTAGATATTTTGAGTAAATCTTGATATTTTAAATCAAGATATTTTGTAAAGATTATATAAATACTTCATAATTCAAAGTATTTTTTTTTGGACTTGTATGAAGAAATAAGTATTTTGATGTAAAGTTATTCACTTAGCTAAATGTGATCATTTTCAGAAATACAGAAAGTTGTTCCAGGATTCATGTGTTAGATGATTTGGTGATGATTTTCCTCATGTGATTGCTATTTCTCTGTTTTTCCATATGTTACTTCTTATCTATATTGTTTAAAGAAAATTATGGGTTGAATTTGTTTAATTACACTCTGCTCAGGCTTATAAACAATATTCATGTTTTCACTCTAATATTAAGTATAGAATTCATCTCAACATGCCATATATTTAATTGATTCCTAATATTTTCATAGTATTCACTCCATAAATTCTCTAAAGAATCCAATAGTCTACCTACCTTTCCCTGCTACACTTCATGCGTTATTTCTGCACTTGATTTACTTAATGTTTATGACTCCATTGCCCAATTGTTTATTCTTGAAGTTTCAACCAAATATTTAAAAAATTAACCTATAAACTTAATAACTAGCCTAATACCTTAAATCAACAAATCTAAATCATAAAGAGAGGTCCCTCTCTGAAGTTGGAAGGGCTAGATCCCAGCTTCCGAAGTGGTTTTGTGGTTACCTCTGGGTTTCCCTCATAGCCTTGCGAAATTATGGAGTGATAACAGGTGCTTCCTAGTTGATGTAAATTTTTAATACCTATATTAAGAAGCATTTGGTGGTTTTTCTCCAAAAATGGTTTCCTTCTAAAATTATCTTGTGTATTGTCTTGGATGTTGTGCATTGTTGAATGTTTTATTTTTTCATTTAATTCTAATGATAATTTTTGTCTTTTTAAGTTAAAATTAATTGATTGAAGATAAATATTGATTCACCCCCTCTCAGTATTTCCAACAAAACAAAATTCAACCACAGTTAACTATAGTCAACATGGAAATCATTTTTTGGAAGTAATAGAACCATAGTCAACTATAACCAACATGGGTACCTTGTTTTGGAAATTATAGAACCATAGTTAACTATAGTCAACATGGGTATCATATTTTGGAGATTATATGTACATTGATCAAAGGTAGTCAACAAAATTTGACCATAGATAATAAATTTCAAGAAAAATCAATCATAGTCAATCAAATTCAACTAGAGTCAACAAAAGTAAACAATGGTTAAATATAGTCAACATGGGCATCATGTTTAAGAAATTATATGTAAATTAATAAACCATAGTTAACAAAGTTTATCAACAAAATTCAACCATAGTCATCAAAAGCAAACCAAATAAACTATAGTCATCATGGACATCATGTTTTTGACATTAAATGTATATTAATTAACCACAATCAACCACAGTCAACAAAATTCAACATGGACATTGTGTTTTGTAAATTATATTTACATTAATCAACCATAATCATTCATAGTCAACAAAATTCAAGTAAATTCAACTAAATTCAACCATGTTTCCCTCACTCTCACATAAAAAAATTAACAAGTCCAAAATATTCAAAATAATTAAAATTATAAAACTTGGATTTATTCCTACTTGTCTATTCTAGAATGAGATTGTTCCTCAAACTTGGGAGTTTGTTTAGGTCTAGTTCATTGACGTTTGTTCAGGTATTAGTTAGTGTCTCCGTTGCAAAGAGATTCTTCCAATATGCATCACATAAATGTGTTTGATGGATTCATTTAGTATTCAGCAACGTAGAATTCTCTTTGATGTGAAATATTGGCATAAATTACAGAACCAGTGTTTGGAGATCATGTGGATCTGATCTTTGTGGAACACAGAGCTCATAGAATGGCCCAAGCATTGAAACCAGTAAAACTCCAAGCATAATTTTTAAGTGGCAGAGAAATAATGATATGAAAGTTGTATAAAGGTGTTTGGAACAATTTGGGTTGATTAGACATAGAGACAGGAGTCGTACTTGATACATGCGTTGGTGTATCTCTAATTACAGCTCCTGGCTCTCCGCCACAACAGAATAGGTGTCCTCATACACAGAGGAGACTACATACACATGGAAAAAGCATTGAGTCGAAGAGGAAGTGCATATAGATGAAGGCATCGAGTTGAGGTAGGAAAATATTTGTTTGATTTGGGCAACTTTCCACACCTCTTTGTTTATTCTTCATGAAAAATATTTCCATTCATTGAGGCAAAAGAAACAATTTTATTTAGTTTTTATTCTCTTTATTAGGTATTTGTCATATTTTGACACGAAAACTTTCGATAATGCCAATATCAAAATTCTATGAATTTTTTTTTAATGAAATGTATTAAGAGTTTGATGTCAAAGACAATGTTGAAGTCATTTTTAATGGAGTGTTAAGAGTTAAATTCACTTGTAATATAAGTGAGTAAAGATTCAAATTCAATCAATTCAAACTCAAGGTTAAGCTAAGAGTCGTTTATTTTAATTGGGTGCATGATCGGTGGAGCCCGACACCCTAAACTAGTCATTAAGAAAAAATGATCGGGGTTGAGTTCTTAACAATCAAATAAGAAGTCATTATTTTGGGTGAATTTTCGGCAGTGCTCGAAACCCTAAGGTAACATAAAATAAAGAAATTTTGATAATCAAGTGATTGTGTTAAAGACCAAAATGGGTAAAGGAGGAAAACGTCTTCAAAGTGCAGAGCTAGAAATTAAAGAATTGAAAGAGTGTAATCATGACTTGCACAATAAAATTAAACTACTTGAGTGGAAGTTATAGAAAAATCAAAACATAATCAATCAAATTACTAGTACATTAGAAGCAACAAGATATCTTCAAAATGAACTAGATATGAAAGAAAAACTCATTAATGCACTCCAGATAAAATTGAGTGAAAAATAAATTCTACTTGATGCACGATGTATAGAAAAGATAAGTGTAGTGTGTGACACACAAGGCCTCATCCAAACAACAAATGAAATTTGTGAAACATATGACCTCATTCAACATGTTGATGAAAGTTGTGACACAATTGATATAATTCACCAGGTTGATGAAAGTTGTGACACAAGTGATCTAATCCACCATATTGATAAAAGTTGTGACACAGATGATCTCATCCAAAAAGTTGTGCTACTAAATGATGCAACTAGTTGTACTAAAGATCTAATTGAAAAGTTTGATGCAACATGTGATACAAATGAATTTTTAATAAATATGATTGATGCTCAATGTGATACAGATGACCGAATGAATGTCAGCAACAACAGTAGGTATGAGGAACAACAACTAAATGGTATTTCCAAGAAGGTGGTCAGACCTTGGGAGGACATTTATTTCAGCACAGATTGACATGGTTTAGGGTACAACAAAAAAAACAATGTGTGTGTTATAGATTTCTCAAAACCAGTGTAGTTTCTAAGTGTATTTTTTCTAGAAAATACCCAGAATCTTGTTGTGTAACCACTGTAAGAGAAATTTTTATATGGAGAGTAAATGTTTTTATCTCCATCATTGTCACCATTGTGGCAAGAAAAATCACTCATCATAAATATGTTGCAAACGAAACCAACCACCCATATTGAAGATCAATTATGCATGGATTGATCCTTGGAAGTGGTCATCTACAATCAAACAATTTTATATGTTTTACCGCAAGATTCAATGTCACATGAAGACAAATATTGGAGCCAATAGTGAACAAATGGTACTCTCATGCACCTAAAAGAGGGAGTAGAACAGTGAAACTATCCTACATTTGAATAGGGGGGGGGGGGGGGATTTTAGAAACAAATGCAGATGGTTATGGTCTCTCCTTTCAGCTGACAAAGGAGTGGAACTGATGGTTGTCATACTAAAAGTGATTGGGAATATGAACTTTAAAAAATAGGCCACTGGGGAAGTGATTGGGAATATAAACTTCAACAAATATGACAATGGGAGTCATCAATTTTTTCAGTGGACAAGCGATTGGATGCTAATTGATAGAATTTGTGGACATTATTTTGTTCACTTGGATGGTCATTGGACCAAGCAAAGAATATATGGATCCTTTTGCATTGCAGCTTGGCATTTGATGGAATTGTTAAGTAAATTTCATGAATGTATCAGACTTGCAGTTGATTCATGTTTCTTGGTTTTCTCTCTTCATATTGGAGTTTTCAGTATCCAGTTTTGGCAGTTTTTTAGGCATTTCTTCATTGAGGATCAACTCAACAGTTTCAGCATGAATACTTGGAGATGGTACCAAGTTCTTACTTTGGACTTATGATTGAGGGGGGGAATGTGAGCTTCACTCTTACATAAAACAATCAATAAGTCAAAAATATTCAAAATAATTACAATTATAAAACTTGGATTTATTCCTACTTATCTATTCTAGAATGAGACTCTTCCTCAAACTTGGGAGTTTGTTTAGTTCTAATTCATTGAGAGATTCTCTCCAACTAGTTAGTCTCCGAGATTAGTGTATGGTAGAGATATTTACTCAACCAAAGTGACTGTGTCCAAGATAGACACACTATCTTAAGACATATTCTTGATGTATTTATATATTGTATCATTATCATTGTTTTGTGAGTGAAATAAATCACATTGAGGCTTGAGAAGCCTTTTTTCCATGGCTCACATTTCTCATGATTTCAGTTTTTTATTAGTTTTTACTTTTATTAACTATGGTAAAAAAATCAACCATAGTTAATAAAATTCAATATATTCAACCATAATCAACAAAAGTCACCCACAGTCGATAAAAGTCAATTATAGTCAACCATAGTCAACTATAGTAAACAATGGAAACATGTTATGGAAATTATATGTAAAATAATCATAGCCAACCATATTCAACAAAATTCAACCATTGTCAATAAAAGAAAATCACAGTCAGTTATAGTCAACATGGACATCATGTCTTGGAAACTTGATCCGGACTTATGCAGGAACACAATAAAATACATAAATACACGTAAATGCGGAGATGCAGCAGAAATAAAACTTCATTTCATTAATATCAAATAGCTTAAATATGCTTACAGATAGAATGGAAATAAACTAGCTAGGGTGTTCATAGCTTATCTCTAAGAAGAGATGTTGCGGCTACAGGCCTCTGAACTGTGTTACAATGAGGCTCAACGGCATTTTTATTATTGAACAACATAGGAAAATCCTAAACAACGAAAACCCTAACCCCGGGAGATGAAACATAAAGAGTTTGTGGGCCCTGTTAGGGTTAGTTGGGCAGCCAACTTCCCAGAGTCGTAAATTGGTCATATTATCCATGTTTGGTGCGTGTTATCTATCATCGAAAATATCTCTCCGAGTACTACAAGTTCTGCCACACGGGTATAATCTTGGTGAAAACCTAAAAAAAACACAGTTTAGGGGGTCATAATTGCTCCGAAAGTTCATGACCTAAAAAACTACTAAAAATAGTAAATGTTGCTATAAAAAAAGGAAACTGGTGAAACTAGTTGGAGGTCTAGGTGGAATAGGTGGGTGGCCACCAATATCCACCTGGATCAAAACTAAATGTACATTTTTCAACCATAATAAACAAAAGTCAACATAGGTATCATGCTTTGCAAATTTTACATACAATAATCAACCATAGTCAACAAAATTCAACCATAGTTAACAAAATTCAATTAGTCAACCATGGTCAAAAAAATTCAACCATAGTGAAAAGAAGTAAACCATTGTAAACTATATTCAACATGGGCATCATGTTTTGTAAATTGTATGTACATTATTAAACAAAAGTTATTTATAGTCAACATTGTTTCCATGTTTATGTTGCCATTAATGTCACCTTTTGAATTCATGTACTCATGATTCTATATGTCAATTCTTGGGTATGTTTTATACTTGTTCAAGGTTGTCAGGTTGATGTAAAATGTTTTCATATGTCTCACAAGGTCTATTGGAGACATGTCATGAGGTAATAAGGCCTCATCTGAAGATGAGCTACACTTTTTCTAAAGGTCTAGTTGATGATATGTGTACAATTTTCATTGATTTATACAACTGGTTTCCTGATGTTAATTTGAGTTTGGAAGGATGGTTTACAGGTCATTTCACCCCCTGAAGCTCTGTTAAAAGTTTCAGGGCCATATATTTTTTTTTAATCTATGCTCTCCCTCAGTGGCATGGATGGAGGCTGATCAGAGCTACTAAAATAGTATAGTCACTGGCTTGTTATGTTGTGACAGCGATCAACCGGATCTGCTCAGTATTGTGTGTGCAACCAAGAAAAAAAATGAAAAAATATATAGATTTATCGTGCCCACTTGGAATTAAATTACTTTTGGCAAATCTTATTGTCAGAATTTTCCATAAAAACGCCAGGAAAAGTTGTGGGGCCTCCATAAAGAGATCAAAGTTGAAATTGTCAAAAGGCTAGTGGATTGAATGACTTGATTCGATCAAAATGTCTAGCTCAATGAAATTTGAAGCATGTGAAATTTTTTTGTGTGATCTCAATCACTTGAAGAATTCATTGTTCTTAGATATTGCTATTGTGAAGACAATCCCCTCTGCAGACAGAGGTGATCTCTCTAGCCCTAGAGTGGGTTTAGCAACTTATGAGACTATCTAATGAACGCTTTCTTAATTAACATTCACAGCAGGATGAGAAAGGGAAAAGGTCCTACCTCTTACTAATGATATGCTCAAATCTTTGGTGAAGGCCTTAATCGACAATCCTTCAAGATTGATCTTCGTTCCTAGTGACATTCGAATACCTACAGGTGATCAAGAGACAAAAACAAACGTGATCAAATACAAAGCATAAATTGAACAAAAATTACCTAACAGATCAAGGAGCATTAGAATACTTGTATGAATATTCAAACAAATATAGAAAGCGAAACACCAGATGTATTTATTAATAATGTAAAAGAGGAAGCTTACAACCACATCCTTGATGTTGGAGGCCTCCCTTTGGTGTAATTCGAGTCCAAACCAAGGCTTTTAAGTGATCCTTATCCTGAGTGGAAAACAAGACATTGACACAACATAAATATGCAAAGGATGAATGATCAAACCAATCCAACAATGACCAACCGGTAGTGGAGGGATGGGGATCAATTTATAGGAAGGGAGAGGGAGTTAGGAGCCCATGAAAGAAGGAGGAAGGTCCACTTTTCAAGGGATAATCCCATATTGATAATATCAAGAGCTCCAAATGAGAGAGCTTGACCCTATCTCCACCAAACAAGATCCAACTCGTCATCCTATAAATTTATAGAGGTCGAAGGTTCTCCTCTATTTGAGGAAACACATCCAGAAAGGGTTCAACACGGTTTTTCCAGTTAGAAGAACGTCGACAGTGCTAGGCTAGAATGGGCAGCATGCCCTTAGCACGGGCAGGTAACTGGAGAAAAGTGTTGACCCAGAAATTTAGGGTTTGAGCTAATTTTCTTCAGGAATTCTTCAAGGCAGCTTTATTTTAGTCTTTAAAGGATATCTTGATTTATTTTTCCAAGGTGGATATACTACACAATATTTATCATAGGGCACTACAGGATTGGGGACAGGAAGTGAACATGGTGACATATTCCTGTGTAACAATTAAAAATATGTGAGTGAAGGTTTCCCATTTGGTTGGTTCTCTAGCAGTGTGAGTGAGTGATTGTGTGTGAAGTACAATTGCACAACAAATGAGTTTTGCAGTGAGTTCAGAGATTTAGAATTGCAGTGTGCTTCAGATATTATTCTTCAATAGTGTTTCATTTTGTGTGCATAAATTGAAGACCAGTTTGGAGAGTGTGTGTGGAGATATTTTCTCTCTCAACTGGAGTGTGGAATCTTGGTTGCATGATTGTGTTTACTTGTTGCATGTTTTGTTTATGCCGAAATATTTTTAGTTTTGATTTATATTTTATCATAATTGTTTCTACTTGGATCGGTGGCTTCAAGCTAAGTGCATGAAAATTTTCTACTATAGGAGTGGATGCTGCAAGTTGGTTGTAGCCAGCATTTCTCATTTCATTCAAGGGGTGGGTGATTCATATGAAAAAATCCTAAACTGGATTCCTACTGCAAAAAATATGAATTACTTCTCCTATTATGTTTCAAAATTATTTCATTACAGTGAAATATCGAAGTAATTTCTGAAGCAGACTACACAAATAATGTTGCGGAATAAATCCAAGTGTTGAAACAATCTGAACAAAATATAATGAAAAACATCCACATTTGACACAATTATTTTTGTACTAAGTCCCTGGAGAAACCCTACTCGGGAAAACCGGTGCAGCAAATCTGAGGATTTTATATTATTAAGCAGCAGAATCTTGAGTACAACTAGGGTGCCAATATTTGGCTCACCCTTCAGAGAAATATAGAAAGAAAATGTAATTTTGAGATATACCTCACTCTACAAGTCCTTGGCTGATCTAAACAACGCTAGTGAAGCCCCTCTTTGTCTCTGTGTGAGTGCCTACGCTAGAACTGCGTAAGCCTGCATGGGAAAGCTGAGGAACTGCGTAACCTCTATCGACAACTGATCTAGATGATCTAAGACTAGATTTGGGCCCTCCTGGCTCAGAAACCCCAGCCTATAGCTATCTCCAGACTAAATTTGGAATGCATTGCGTCACTTCTGCTTGATTCCCTTCATGGACTGTGTCACCCCTTCAGAAAAATGTGTTGCCTCTCTCTACATCACTGTTGCCTCTCTCTGAAATTAACTCCTAGTCCTCCTGACCAGTTTCTGCGTTTGGCCCTCTTTGAATTTGATCACTGAATCAAAATCACTTAGCAAACTTTGCCCTAGTGATTCGATTCTGACCAAAAGTTGTGTCTCCTCACACAAACTCGAAAATGCCAAATGCTCATTGTGATCAATGTGTTTTCCATAGGCCCCTCACCCTCCTTCTTATATTCTTCCGCTAACCCTTCAACGACCAAGATTAAAACATAATCAAGGGCTAAGATTAACTTGGAGGTGATCCATGATTTTATCTAGAATATTCACACTTAGTTTAATTAATACCCTTTAATTAATCAGTTTCCCTAAGTTTAGACTTAGGAAAACATTAAAAAATTATTAATTAGTTTAATTAAACCATCTCTAAGTGGAATTTTCCAAAACCCATTTTTGGGTTTTATGGAATGCATGCGTCCTAGCCTATATACAAAGTTACAAGGCTAGAGCAGATCCAATGCTACCATAAATCAACACTCCCTCTTAGCGAGGAAAGTGCTCTAGCAAAACAACTCAATGTGTTTCTCTGACTTCTGGAACATCTGCTACTTCGTTGTTGATGCTACTCACCAACACTACATAAGAAAATGTTGGATATGTACTGTTGTTGACTCTGCATACTGCTACCAACTGCCATTGTACTACAACTCCCTCTGAATTCTGCAACCATACTATTGCACTGCATGAGCACTACTCGCATTGTGTGAGCACTAATCTGCACTGCGCTGTTGCTACTCATCTACTGCTGCTTCATTGTTGCATTGTTGCTGACTGCAACAAAAAAAAATCCGAAATTGGACAAGTAAATCTACACTAGCTCTTCTGAAAACACTGCGTTGTTGCTACTCTGCACTATGCTGCTCCATTGTGCACTACGCTGTTGTTGCTCAACTTCTTCTAGTGTTGCTGCCTCTCTGCATTGATCAGGTTATAATACTATTAGCTACTTCATTTTCTTCTCATCTTCTGTCGCAACTGTCCATCCTGCTACTGTCTTTAGGCTGTTGTAGCTCACATGTGATCCAAGAGTCTGGAAATACTCAAGGATCCTGCCACTTGTAGATTATGGATCTACAACTCCAAGTCAGCCCACTTCTCTCCTTTTGGAATATGAGCTAACATAGCACAATCTCGTTCTGCCTAAATCTTGGCAACTCCTGCTTGAGGATCTTCCTCCTCTTCTTTATCCTTTTTCTTAAGAGGATACTGTGTGGCATAATGTCCCATTTCCCCACACTTTAAGCACTTGATCTTGGATAGATATTTCTTCTTCTGTTTCTGTTACCCCTTTGATGCAAGGGCAGTGTTATCTTATTCCTCCTTCTTTACTTTTGACCCGCTGCTGCCATCCTCCATATGGATTTTGAGGAGGTCTCTCCTTGGCTCTTCTTGATGTAAGACTTCCCGCTTTACTTCCCATCCTGGTAGCCTTTCTCTTCCCAGAATGATCTAGACAAAGACCTGATAGTCATCAGAAACAGAGTTTAGATTGAGCCTTACCAGCTCTGAGTCTCTAGGTGCAAACCACACTGTTGATAGCCCATCTCGGGTATCCTGAATACCGGACAGGAAGGAGTCAAAACGTACTCCCTTCTTCATCCTGGTATTACGCATCTTCTCCTCCAAATACATCTTATGTTGCTTGAAAGATACTTGGTATATATTTTTTATTCCTACCAACATCTCTAGCAGTTTTCTTTGCTACTATGTGAGGTATGATATGATCGTTCACACCATCTAGGATCAATCGCTTGGCTCTTGCCATATTCTTCTTGAATTGTCTTAAGTGTGATACATCAAGAGGTTCAGCAATTACGCTATCTATGAGGGCTTTTAGATCATATTCATCAAGGAGAAACTCAATCCTTTATTTCCAAATAACATAGTTGGAGGCACCCTCCAATCTATCTTGGTCACGTAGTCCGTTGCTGGCCATCTCCTCAATTGTCAATTTCTTTCTCTAACCCTCTGCTCAGCTAGACTTACACACTCCTTGTGGGGTAAGTCACTAATTCTGTTGTTGCATGGGAAAAACTGAGCTTCTTTGAGTAAGAAACTCTCTAAGATCAAGAAATCCACAATCTGTATTTTTCAGAAATTTTCTGACGCTTTATGCACCAACTCTTACTGTTGTGCAGTAACTGCGTCCTTCAACTGCACTGGTCTGCTACACTGCCCCTTCTGTAACTAAAAAATATTACCCCTTTGGGATCCTTTTTATGTGTTGGATTTCCCTCCTGGGCTGGACAACATAATTTCTGGGAGGGTCTACTGCTGCTTACGCAGATCCTAGTCTCTTCCATGCTGATATGTTGGTTCACTCTTGTTTCTCTTGCACTTCAACTTGAATAAGCTCTAATACCATGTGAAAAATCCTGAACTGGATTCCTACAGCAACAAATCTGAATTAATTCTCCTATTATGTTTCATAATTATTTCATTACAGTGAAATATTGAAGTAATTTCTGAAGTAGTCTACAAAAATAACGTTGCAGAATAAATCTAAGTGCTAAAACAATCTAAACAAAATATAATGAAAAACATCCACATTTGACACAGTTATTTTTGGACTAAGTCCCCGGAAAAACCAAACTCAGGAAAACTGGTGCAGCAGATCTGAGGGTTTATATTATTAAGCATCAGAATCTTGAGTACAACTAGGGTGCCAATATCTGGCTCACCGTTCAGAGAAATCTAGACAATAAATGTAATTGTGAGATATACCTCACTCTGCAAGTACTCGTTGATCTAAACAGCACTAGTGAAGCCCCTCTCTGCCTTTGCGTGAGTGCCTATGTTGGAACTGTGTAAGACTACGTGGGCAAGCTGAGGAACTACGTCACCTCTCTCTACAACTGATATAGTTGATTTGAGACTGGATTTGGGCCTTCGTGGCTCAGAAACCCCAGCCTCTAGCTATCTCCAAACTGACTCTAGAAGGCACTGCATCACTTTTGTGTGATTCCCTTCAGGGACTGCATCACCCCTTCAGAAAATTGCGCTGCCTCTCTTTGCGTCACTATTGCCTCTCTCTAAAATGCACTTCGGGTACTCTTGACCAGTTTCTATGTCTACCCCTCTATGAATCTGATCACTAAATCAAGATCACTTAGCAAACCTTGCCCTAGTTATATGATTCTGACCAAAAGTTGTGACTCCTCACACAAACTCGAAAATGCCAAATGCTCAATGTGCTCAATGTGTTTTCCATAGGACCCTCACCCTCCTTATATTCTTCCTTTGACCCTTCAATGGCCAAGATTAAAAACATAATCAAGGGCTAATATTAACTTGGAGGTGATCCATGACTTTATCTAGAATATTCACACTTAGTTTAATTAATACCCTTTAATTAATCAGTTTCCCTAAGTTTAGACTTAGGAAAACAATAAAAAACGATTAATTAATTTAATTAAACCATCTCTAAGAGGAATTTTCCAAAAACCATTTCTGGGTTTTATGGAATACATGTGTCCTAGCATATATACAAAGGTACAAGGCTAGAGAACATATGATGCTACCATAAATCAACATCGCTATTGGGTGCTAGATGATGTATGTAAATGAGAATATTTTGAAGCAGTGGATAATAAGAAGAAGCATAAAATAGTTTGGTGGTTTTTCCACCTAAAATCTAAGTGTTTACATGTGATGATTATTTTTGTTTCTCATGTGCATGATCTTGTTATATCTTTCTGAACAATATTAATTTTATCTAACAATTGGTATCAGAGTCGACTCCATTGTTACAACTTGACCGTTGAAAGGAGATTTTGGGAAGGAGAAATGGCTTGCCATGATGTAACAATTCCATTTTTTTATGGCGAAACTACAATTTACAGAGGATGAGAATGGAGGGGCATCTCATGAGTTTGGGTGTTGATGCCTTCTCTACTGTGGTGTTCGGATATGTTGTTCCTCGTTTTCTTCATTCAGACACTAATGAAAAGAAGAAATATCAAAACAATTCCAAAGCCTGAAATGGCATCATTGTAGCACTTAGTGAGAATGAGTTGATAAAATTTATGCATTGCAAATCAGCTAAATAAGTTTGGGAAAAGATTGAGAATAGTTATGAAGGTGATAAGAAGGTGAAGAAGGCGAAGTGCCAAACATATAGGATGAGGTTTGAGAACTTGAAAATGAAGGAAGATGAAACTATTGTAGAATATTTTCGAAGAGTTGAAGAAGTGACCTATTTGATCAAGAGCATTGATGAAATTTTTGAAGATGAAATCATTATTCATAAAATATTGAGGTCTTTACCATCAAATTTTACCCCAAGGTTTTTGTGATGAGCTCAATCATTAGGTATAATTGGAGGGATTAATTGTCACCTTTTTAGCTTTATTAGTCTCCCATTCTCACATTTAATTATATTATGGTCATATGTTGCTTGTGTAGATGGTGATTAAGGCTTGTCATACTTCGACTGCATTATATGGGTTAAATGTGGGATAATCACAAAGATATTTAATTTTTGTTGAATATTTTTCAATTAAATC
Organism: Pinus albicaulis; assembly: GCA_034641835.2. Taxonomy (NCBI): domain Eukaryota; kingdom Viridiplantae; phylum Streptophyta; class Pinopsida; order Pinales; family Pinaceae; genus Pinus; species Pinus albicaulis. Next base: position 1,319,516,760 of record CM076581.1, on the reverse strand, counting down.
TCATAGTAGATAGCAAGGACAGATTCTAGGAGGGTTTTCCACCTACTTAACACCCAAAGGAAGCCAAGGTATCCTCGATATTCCCTCCAATAGCTCGAAATCAAAGGTAGCCAAGCAAGTGGGAGATCAAGTGCACCAAAGCTCCACTTCTCTTGCAGTCAAAGGGGACACATCACCTATTTTTTAGAAAGTTGTTGGTAGCTACCCTTTAGGTTAAATAGGGCAAAGCAAGATCTCATTAGGATTAGAACTTTGAAGAAAACTAGTAGACTCTTAGCTCTTGTAATAGGTTTTTGAGACTTTTATAATCAAATGAAACTCTTTTCTGCAATAAGATGAGTATTCAGATTGTCCTTCACTGATTTAATTTGAGAGGACTAGGCTTGAGGGTTAGGGCCCAATCCATAGGCCTTAGTCTCTCTTTTATATATTCATATTTATCTTTCTACCATTGTAGCTAGTTTGCTTTATTAGTTTTAGCTAGTTTGTTTACATTTCAATTTATTGTTTTTAGTTTGCTTTATTTTATCCTTGTTATAGTTAGGCTTGAATACATATTGGTAAAATAGCATGTAAACTTAGAAATTTTTGTGTCAGAGTCCCCCTCTCTCATCTTTTCCATTGGAGCTTGAGAAGGGTGAATCTCCACCACAGACTCAAATTTTCTCTTTAGTTTATGATTTCTTGGAAAGAATAGATAGGTTGTTGTAGTGTCATGAACATGTTGAGAATATTGAATTAGATTTATGTTTGAATGCTTAAGTAGGTTTTCTTGTCAAATTCAACTCATCTTTTCCATATTCTTCATCAGAGATTTGCCAATGTTTGTTGCATGAACATGTAGTTTTCTTGCAGGTTCAAGTAGCACATCAGAGGAGGACTTCACCAGCACCCCTAGCTTCTTTTATCACCTTTCATACCCTCCTTTCAACCAAATCGCCTCCAGCCCTGTTTTTGAAATTTTCACCTTCACATCGTGAGTAACCCTAGACGTGAAAGACGGGCTTTGAAAGAGGTTTCTAGCTTGGCCAAGGGGTTGGCCACCTTCCATCTATCCAAGTACACCTTCATTCCACCTCTCCTACACTTTTCTCCATCATTTTTGTTCTCTAATTTCCCTCATATTGTTTCCTCTAGCACTACAGGAAACTTGTAGCAGACCCTGTAATAGCACCATTTAGCCTCACCTTCAGCCCAGAAACCATCATAAACCTCATCTTGACCTGTCATAACCATCAAGACACCTTAAACCCTTCATCGATGAGTTCAAGACCCTCTTAAGCCACCTTAGCACCTTCTCCTCCTTGCTGAATACAACCATAATTAGGTCATGATTAGATGAATGATTAAAAACATGAAGTAGTTAGAGTGTGTTTATCCTTTTGGCCCAGTAATGTGTGATTAGATTAGTCTCCTTTCTGCAATTTCATTTCAGCGCTTTACTTCATGAATGTTGCCTATTTTTCTTCTACTTCTTGCCATAGCCTACATTGTAGAAGTGTGACAAACTTCACTCAGAAACCCTAGAAATAGAAGCCTTTCATAGGACTCAGAAGAGGATGGCATGAGTAGAATGCATCTGTTGTGTATATAGCACTTTCACCTCCTATATAGCACTTTCACCTCCAAGTTTGTATGAACCCCGGGTTGATAAAGTAAAGTAGAGTAGCCTCTGGGAGTTGCAGCACTCTTGGTGCAATACCAGGGCTCACCATTCTATTATTGAGGAAATGTTTGATTTGAGCACTCTCACTATGAATAAATTACTTGGAATTATTACATATTATGAGATGCGCATTGTAGAAAATAAATCTGAATACAGTGAAATTACATTCAATGCCTACAAGAAGATTAAGGTTGTCAACAAAAAACTCAAGAAACTTCCAAAGTAAATCAAGGAAGAGGAAGAGTATTTTAGTAATGAATCTGATGAAGAATTTTCCCAGCTTTCCAACAAATTAAAGAGAGGTACTGGAAAGTATAAAGGCAAGCTTCCTTTCAAGTGTTTTAAATGTGGAGAAGTTGGACATTTTGCTTCAAAATTTCCACGCAAAAGAAGTTAAAAGGAAGAAAAGAAGAAGGATATGAAGAGTAAGGATAAAACTCGGAAATTTTGAAAAGATAAAGCTCAAAAGAGGAGTTACTATTCTAAAGAAGAAAGTGATATTTCATATGAAAGAAGTGAGAAATATTCAAGAGAAGAAGAAGAGCACAATGAATGTGTTCTTATGGCTTTTGAGTCCAAATATGATTCAGATTTTGAGGATGGAGAGAATGATTATGAAGGTGATCTCATTAATGCACTTGATGATCTAAGAAAATCTGGAGACAAAAATAAGCAGGTGAAAGAGGAAATGCGCAAACTAAAGGGGAATCAATATTCTTTGGATGATAATTATTTGAAGACACAATTGCAAGAGCTTCAGAAATTCAAGGAAAAATTGTTGCAACAAATTGTGATTCAACAAAATAATTTGGCCAAGTTGGAGAAAGAAAATGAATATTTGAAGCAAAATATTGGAGGAGCTCATATTTCATGCACCCATGAAGAGACATCATTTTCTTAAAGAGATAATTATAAGAAGAAAAAATGAGAGAAAATGTGCTCACCAATCAGTTAGAAGAATGGAAAGGAAATTATCACAAAATTGAAGCAGAGATTGTTTCTCTAAGGGCCAATCTTTCAAAAGAAGAAAACAAAGCATGTATAAATAAAAAAATTGTCAAGGGATCTGAAACATTGCAAAATATTTTCAACATGTAAAGGTCACCAAAGGAAAAAAATCGGTTTGGGATTCAAGCCTTCTATAAAAAATGTCAAAGATAAGCCAAGTACCAGTTATGCAGATACTTTGAAAGGAAAAGAAAATCAATCAAATAGTGTTGTAACTAGAAAGAGTGTGCTAAAGAATGAATTTGAAATAAAATTAGCATAAAAACAACAAGCAAAGAAAGCTAGGTCCTCAAATTTCACTCCCCCATCATGGCAAAAAAAAGTCAGGTATCCTACATTATTTTATGGTCATTGCTTTGCATGTAATAATTTTGGACACAAAGCCATAAATTGTAGGTTGAAGATATTTCCTAGAAGAAATGTTGATAGAACAAGAATTTCTCAAGGGGCAAATATTTTTCATGTTAATGGAAATAATTCTTTTGATCCACTAATGAATGAGATTGAGTGTTTCATATGAAATAACTTTGGTCACAAATCTAGTGAGTGCAGATATAGCTTTCTAAACTACTTCATGAAACACACTCAAGATAAATCTATTCAGCAGAAAGTTGAGAAAATATGGAAGAAAAGGGTTGTAAATTGTGAGCTTGCTTTGATAGCTCATGATCAGCGTAAAAAATGGTTGATTGATAGTGCTTGTTCCAAACACATGATCGGTGATAAGTGAAAATTATTGCAGCTAAAAGAGTACGAAAAGGTTAATGCCAGTTTTGGAAATGATGTCGCAGTTCCCATCAGAGACAAAGGAACAACTAGATTGGGCAGGAAGACCAAAGCTCAAAATGTGCTTTATGTTGATGGAATGAAGCACAATCTCCTTAGTGAGTCAGATGTGTGATAATGGGCATGAGGTTATTTTTATATCTAAAGAGTTTAAGATTATAAATGCTAAATCAGGAAAGATAGTGGCAAGGGCCTTTAGAAGTGATAGCAACATGTATATTTTTTACGACACTAGTTACAATTTCTACATGAGAAAAATAGAAGAATCTTGGATATGGCATAGAAGATTGGGTCATGTTAATTTTTATAACATAGTCAAAATTAGCAATATTGGAGCAGTTAGAGGATTACCAAGGTTGGATAAACCAGAAAGCATAACATGCAATTCATGCCAATTTGGGAAACAAATAAGAGTGCATTTCAAATCAAAGGAGTTCACTACAAGAAGAACATTTGAGCTAGTGCATGTAGATGTATGTGGCCTTACAAGAAAGAAAATTCCAAGAGGTGAGAGATATTTCATTTTATTTTTTGATGATTTCACAAGATCCATATGGATTATGCTCATGAAAGAAAAATCAGATACATTCAAAAAATTTAAATATTTTAAGGCACTTATTGAAAATGAGATTGATTTGAAGAAAAAGTGTCTTAGAAGCGATAGAGGAGGTGAGTTCATGTCTAAATAACTTGATGCTTTTTGTGAGGAGCATGGGATCAAGAGGCAATACTCCATACCTAGAACACCACAACAAAATTTTGTAGTGGAAGGGAAAAATAGGTTGGTCCAAGATATGGCACAAGCTATGTTAAATGAAGTTGGTGTATCAAATGCTTTTTGGGGAGAAACAACTCAAACAACAATATATTTGGCCAATAGAGTTCTTCTTAGGCCAAACAGTGGAAAAAAATTATTTGAGTTTTGGAAAAGGAGACCAGCAAAATTTGACCACTTCAAAATATTTGGAAGCGAGTGCTTGATCTGAAAGGAGTGTATTAGTTTTGTTGTGCTAAGTGTCCTTTCAGTAATATAAACATGTAAAAATTGTCTCCATAAGTTTTCTTAAGGAATGAGAGTTTTAAGCATGAAAATTAGATGAATCAGTAAACTTTAAGCATGTAAATAAGCCTTAAAAATACTGAACAATAGTGCATAACAGAGAAAAAAATTCACACATAAGTTTTACACAATAGGCATGATGAAGCAGTTCACCCCTCATGGGCTACATCTGCTAGTCCAGCTCCCAATGGCATGTTCCTCTTTTTCATTATGCTCAAAATTGTAAATTACATATGTTTACAGGTCTCTAATGGTTGTTTTCTCTGCACCAATGGCTCCAAAATGCTCAAATTAGTCTAGGTAGACTCTTGCTTCACCAAAATTGGTCGAAAATTTACTCCCCATGCATTTTCCCCAATGACAGCTAGAAAAGCTCCACTAAATGTGGAGACACTCAGTAACTTTTAAGTTAAATTGATGGCTAACCCTAGAATTTAGGGGTGCGCTCCAGAAATAGTTAGACGGTTTAGGATAACATTTAAAGTTTATTGACGAGGTGGTCACATGCCAACCTCGTCCTAACCTCCACACTTGACCACTTTTAAAACTCTGTGTTATATGTCAGAACTAGGAGTTGTGGTTCCGCAAACCTTAACCATCACATTTAAACTTTGAAACTCGCCATGTGACATGTCATCTCCACCCACTGACGGTTACAGTTATCACAACCATTAACGGAAATTGTTCTGCAAACTCCGTCATGTGAACTGGAATGTGGTCGACGTTGGAGGTTTTTGCTGTGGTTAGAGTGGAGGCCACGGTTCTGGGCGCAAGGCTACATGAGAGGGGGACTGGCCCTTCGGGGCTGGCCTGCCCAGCCCCCAATTACAAAACATATAACATTGAAATAGTAGTGGCGCGCTATAGGGGTAAGAAACATCCCATAGGCGGACTGGTCAAGCCATTCGCGCCCATGCCCAAGGTCTCGGGTTCGATTCTTGTAGCCTCAAACAAATTTTGCTATACCATCCTGAGGACACATGGCAGCCTGTGGGCTTGCCACGTGTTTCCCAGCCATTGGCCAACCAAAAACTCATCAACGGTCCAAATTCCTCTGTACCACCAACATCCAACGACCCAGATTGAGCCACGTGGAACGATCCTATTGGTTGAGTAAAAATGGAATATTCCAAGTATATACCTGCTGACTGTACCTACATGCTGACTGGGCATCCAGTCACAAAATTTTTTTGTTTGGGAAAACAGACAGAACATGATATCTTCCTCATACGACATTAGTTTTTCGAACCGTTCGTAGTGCCAAAATTGCAATGGCGAGACCTTTCCAGTCGCTCAGGTTTGGACTTGTTTCGAGCACTTTCATTTTTGAGCATAAGACATGATCTCCTGATCACACCTCCCCATTGGGAAGCTTTTGGACCCCAAAATACTTTAATCACCTATTCAGAAGATGAGGGAACAACTCCCTCACCTTTTCCACTTCCATCCATCTTGCCTTACTTGGTTTGCTGCCCTTGAGTCCAATCCGAAGATAATCGACACTTCCCCTTTTAGAAGTGCGTGTCCTCCTGTAAAGGATGGCATCCTTCTTGAGCTCGTCCATAAATTCTGGCAAAAAATATTCTATTGATGGCAGTTGAATGCCACTCCCTTGATCATCAATCAATGGAGGCTCATACAAACGTAAATTCTCCACATTGAAAAAGGAATACATTTGCATATATGAAGGCAAGTCAAGTTGAAATGCATTATTACCAACTTGTTTAATAATCTTGAATGGACCATAATGAATAGGCTTGAGTTTTTTACCTTCTCCTTACATCCTTTCTTTGCTTATGTGCAACCATACTTCATCTACTTCTTGAAACTTGTGATCAACTTTATGTTTGTCATGCCTCTCCTTGTACTTGCTTTGACTCTTCTCAAGTTGTTCTTGAACTTTTTGATGAATAATCTGAATTTTCTCAATGAACTTTCGAGCTTTGTCAATATCACTATGCCCATCAATTGCAACATCCTTTTCATAGATGAAGTCTAATGGCGATTTAGGAAAATACCCAAAGCAAGCTTCAAAAGGTGAAGTATTTGTAGAAGAGTGCTTGGCCCGGTTGTAAGCATGCTGAATGTAATGCAAATGTTCATCCCACAACTTGGGATGCTTGCTACAATATCCTCTCAATAGATGCACAATGGTTCTATTCACCACCTCCGTTTGGCCATCAGTTTGCGGATGAAAAGCAATACTCTTTTTCAACTTTGTGTCCATCATCTTCCAAAGTTTGGACCGAAAATTCCCAACGAAACTGGAATCCCTGTCACTAACAATAGAAGTTGGCAAACCAAAATGAACCCATACATGTTGAAAATAAAGTTCAGCAATTTGTTCAGCAGTAATGGTTTTCTTACATGGCATAAGTATACACATTTTACTGAATCTATCCACAACTACATAAAGATAATCATGTTGTTTTCTTGACATAGGTAGACCTCCAACAAATTCCATGGAGACACTCTCCCATGGCCTTGATGGTACCGGTAATGGCATATACAACCCAAGCTTCCTATTTCTAGGCTTGCTTGTTGCACACATAGAACATCCTCTTATAAAACGTGACACATTATCTATCATGCGAGGCCAATAACAATACCTCTGTAGATGCGCCATTGTTTTTCTTACCCCAAAGTGACCAGCAATAAGAGACGAATGAGCCTCTCTCATGACACTAAGTCTCTCCCCTTGTGGTATACACATCTTGCCCAAATGAAACAACAAATTTTTATGCATGTGATAATCATTTTCCTCAACTTGATTCCCTTCACTCAAACTAGCATACACATCTTTAAAATCAGCATCAGATGCATATTGTTCTATGTAACTCTCATGTACAATAGAATCATTTTTAAGCAAAGTAGAAGCACTTATAATTGTCCTTGAAAACATATCAACAAATTTAATGAAAATACCTTTCTTTTACCTTATAACCAAGTGAAACAATTGAAGAAATCCCATCCACTTGAAATGTTGTGATTGCTACAATTTTGTTTGCGACTGCAAGTACTGTAGCGATTGGTGATCGGTATGAATAATCATCTCTTTGCCCATCAAGTAGTGTTTCCACTTCTTGATGCTTTGTACCAACACATACATCTCTTTTTCATATGTTGTATAATTGATTATAGCACCATTGAATGTTTCAGAATGAAAAGCGATAGGCTTACGATGCTGCAAAAGTACTGTGCCCATGGCATAATCACTAGCATCGGTTTGAATCTCGAATGGTTGTCTCAAATCTGGTAATGCAAGGACTGGAGCTGTAATGATCTTGTATTTTAAAGCTTCAAAAGATTTTTGTTGTTTGCCTCCCCATTGGAAGTCTTTCTTCACACTTTTCACTGCATGCATAGGAGCTTCTATGGCAGAAAAGTTAGCAACAAAATTTCTACAATATTGAGTTGCACCTAAGAAACTTCTTACCTCGGTTACTGATTTGGGAGTGGGCCAATTCACAATGGCTTCCACTTTAGAAGGATCAATTATCAATGCACCTCCTCCTACAATGTGTCCCAAATAAACCAGAAAAGTCTTTCTAAATTCGCACTTAGACATCATAAGAAATAATTTCTCTTTCTTCAAAACATCAAGTACCCTCTTTACATGCAAGGCATGCTCTTCTCTTGTTTTGCTAAAAATGAGTATATCATCTAAATACACAATCACAAATTCATCAAGAAATGGACGCAAAACACTATCCATAACACGCATGAAATTCGTCGGTGCATTACACAAACCAAACGGCATAATCAACCACTCAAAGAGTCCTTGTTTGGTTTTGAATGCAGTCTTCCATATGTCACTTTCTGCAATTCTCACTTGATGATATCCACTTTGTAAATCAAACTTAGTGAAACAATTTTTTTCTTTCAGTTGATCTAACAAATTATCTATCCTTGGGAGTGGGTATCGATTCTTTACCGTTATCTTGTTCAAAGCTCTGAAGTCGACACACATGCACCAAGTCCCATCTTTCTTTGGAATCAGGACCATGGGTGAACGGCATGGCGAAGTTCTTGGTCTTATGAGTCCCTTGTCCAACAAGTCTTTAATTTGCCTCTTTATTTTAGCATTCCCCACTATTGACATGCGATACATGCCGATGTTTGGAAGAGGAAAATCTTGTTGAAACTGAATCTCATGTTGAATCTCCCTTTTAGGAAGCAATCCTATTGGCTCCTGAAACATCTCATGATGTGAATAAACTACATCATATAAATCTAATTTCAACTTAGGATCACAATCTTCAAATGACTCATGTTTAACATCAGCTTTAGGCTTAATCATTAGAAGAACAAAATTCTTACTTGAATTCACCAGCCTTTTTACCTGTCCAGCATTTACTATTGCAATATTTGTCTTCTTGCAATGTGCTCTAACAATGTACTCCTTGCCATCTTTGAATAAATGGTATTTGTTCTCATGGTGATGGAAGATAGCTTTCCTGTCATACAAGTAAGGACTGCCCAACACAACACCTGTAATATCAATCAGAACCACATCTAATTCAATTGTGTCAACAAAATATGCAGTTATTGCAAAGCGCAATATGTACTTCTTTGAAACCTGTAAATTTGCATCCTTACAAATCCACCCAAGTGGATATGGTTTTGGATGTGGAATGGTCTCAGTTTAAGTTTCTTGACCAAGTCTTCAGCGATTAGATTTTCTTGTGAACCATTTTCAAACAGTGTATCAATATTGGTATGTTTGGATATGACCCTCACATGAAATAGTTCAATTCTCTCTTCTTCATTTAGAGCTTCTACATGACAGTTTGAAGTACTAGTACTAGGTTTTGTTTCAATTTATTTCCCCTTCATGTTCTTCAATCCCATGGCTATAATTTTATTTTCATCACTTGAATCCTCTCCTAAGTCATGTCGAGTAGTAGCTACAGTTTTCTGCTTCCCTTTGTTTTTGTTAAATTTGGGTCTCTTTTCAGGATGTAATTTCCAACGATTTTTCTCTTCTTGGCCATCTCTTGAAAAATGTTTACAAACAAATTTCTCTCCCTCTTTCTTGAAAAATGCATTATTTTTTCCTTTTCCTTTTCAGGTCTTCTCTTTGTTTTTCCCGTTAAAAGGTTTGTTTCTACCCTCTTCAAAAGTATTTTTCCCTCTAGCTTCTAGGTGTGTGGCTTGAACACATACCTCATCTAGAATTGTAGGATTAAACATGAGGATAGTATGTTTAAGGTAGCTATGTAAGCCCCATATGTACTTGAGAAAATTATCTTGACTCTACAAATCTACCCCTAATAAGAGAGCTCTTCTCCTAAATTCTTAGGTGTAGTCTTGTACATTTTGTCCTTTCAATTTTCTAAAATTTTGTCAATTCATTATGGCTTTATGCATGTGAGCTGATGGATAAAACTATTGTTTTATTGCAATAATAAAATCATTCCATGATAAAATAATCTTACCATGTTTTTTGATCTCCTCCTTTGTCTTGGCTTGCCACCAAACAAGAGCTGCACCTTCCATCCTCAATGAAGCTAGTTGGATTTTGGTTTCATCATTATCAAGGTCTAAATTCTCAAATAAACTTCTAATTGCCTAATCCAATTATCAAGCTTTTATGCATTGACTTCACCATTAAACATTGGCAATTCAAACTTAAAATCAAGTTTTAGAAAAGGACTTTTACCATTGTTCTTTGACTTAGATGGCTGATGTACTGAAGATGAAGTAGAGGATGATGAGGATGAAGATGAGGGTGATGATGGTGACTTTCCACTGCCTCCATTTCCTCCATTTCCCTTCTTTGATTTATCTTCATCATTGTGACCTCCTGATGATCCCTGGCCTTCCTTGTGAAGTTTGGATCCTTCTCCTTCTAGTCTTTCATTCCTTTCTTGATAAAGAAATCTCACCATTTCAGACAAGTCAAGGAATGCTTTCCTAAAAACTCTTTCTTCCTCTTTGGGATCCATCTCTTCATGGGTTTCTTCTTCTCCCAGAGGCATGCTTGATGTTTCTTATGCTTCTCTTGGAGGTGAACTAGGTGGTGGAGAATGTGGCAATCTTTCCCTCCTTTGTTGTGGCTCACTTTGACAACCTCTTGCTTCCACCAATTTTCCTTCTCCTCTCTTAAGCTTGAGCCTAGTAAGCATGAAAACCCTTGCAAACAGTTAACAAATCCTTCCACATTAAAACACTAGAGATAAAACTCTAGCTCTGATACCAACTTGATCTGAAAGGAGTGTATTAGTTCTATCGTGCTAAGTGTCCTTTCAGTAATATAAACATGTACAAATTGTCTCCATAATTTTGCTTAAGGAATGAGAGTTTTAACCATGAAAATTAGATGAATTAGTGAACTTTAAGCATGTAAATAAGCCTTAAAAACACTGAACAACAGTGCATAATAGAGAAAAACATTCACAAATAAATTTTACATAGTAGGGATGATGAAGAAGTTCACCCCTCCTGGGCTACATCTGCTGGTCCAGCTCCCAATGGCATGTCCCTCTCTGTCATTATGCTCAAAATTGTAAATTGCATATGTTTACAGGTCTCTAAAGGTTATTTTCTCTGCACCAATGGCTCCAGAATGCTCAAATTAGTCTAGGTCGAAAAGTGACCTCCCCATGCATTTTCCCCAATGACAACTAGAAAAGCTCCACTAAATGTGGAGACAGTAAGTTAACTTAAGTTAAATTGATGGCTAACCCTAGAATTTAGAGGTGCGCTCTAGAAATAGTTGAACGTTTAGGATAACATTTAAAGTTTAGTGGTGGGGTGGTCACATTCCAACCCTACCGTAACCTCCACACTTGACTGCTTTTAAAATTTCGTGTTATATGTCAGAACCGAGAGTTGTGGTTTTGCAAACCTTAACCATCGCATTTAAACTTTGAAACCTGCCATGTAACAGGTCATCACTACCCACCGACGGTTACAGTTATCACAACCATTAACCTAAATTGTTCTACAAACTCCGTCATCTGAAATGGAATGTCACCGATGTTGGAGGTTTCTACTGCGATTAGAGAGGAGGCCGCGGTTCTGGGCTCAAGGCTACATGAGAAGGGGGCTTGCCCTTCGGGGCTGGCCTCCCCAACCCCCAATGCCAAAACATATAACATTGAAATAGTAGTAGCGCCCTATAGGGGTAAGAAACACTCCACAGGTGGACTGGTCAATCCGTTCGTGCCCATGCCTAAGGTCTCGGGTTCGATTCCTGTAGCCTCAAACAAATTTTGCTATTACTCAACCATTGGCCAACCAAAAACTCATCAACAGTCCAAACTCCTCTGTACCACCAACATCCAACAGCCCAAATTTAGCAACGTGGCATGATCATATTGGTTGAGTAAAAATGGAATATTCCAAGTATATACCTGTTGACTATACCTGCATGCTCACTGGGCATCCAGTCACAAAATTTTGTTGCTTGGGAAAATGGAAAAAACGCGATATCTTCCTCATATGACATTGATTTTTCGAACTGTTCACAGTGCCAGAATCACAACGACGAGACCTTTCCAGTCGCTCAGGTTCGGACTTGTTTCGAGCACTTTCATTTTTGAGCATAAGACATGATCTCTTGATCAGTGCTACATCAAGAAGACTAAAGACAAGCTTGGAAAGTTCAAACGAAGAGTTGATGAGGGAATATTCCTTGGCTATTACTTCAAAATCAAGGGATAAAAATGCTACAACAAGAGAACCAAAAAGGTAATTGAAGGTATTAATATTGTTGTTGATGAAAATTTTCCTAAATCTAATGATTTCCAAGATGTTGCAGTTGTTCATGATTTCATAGAATATGAGGACTAAGAAATTTATGAATAAGAGGAAGAAGACAGAAATACCTCCACTACAAAGAAGGCTCCACCAAGTCACATACAAAAGAAGCACTCGGAAAGTCAAATTCTTGGAAGTAAATAACTTAGAGTGAAAACAAGGAGAAATAGTTTCAATCAAGCCCATTTTGCACTTTTGTCTCAAATTGAGCCCAAAAACTTCAATGAGGCTAAAGAAGATCAATTTTGGGTCAAATAAATGAATTAATAATTAGATCAGCTTGAGAATAAAAACACATGGGATCTTGTGCCAACGCTAAAAGGAAAAAACATTATTGGAACCAAGTGTGTGTTCAAGAAAAACTAGATGAAGAAGGGAAAGTGGTAATGGACAAAGCAAGGCTTGTGTGCAAAGGGTGTACTTGATTAAACTTTTGCACATGTAGCTAGATTAGATTATATAAAAATATTTTTGGCGCGTGCTACAAGAAAATTAAACTTTATCAAATGGATGTAAAATGAGCTTTCTTGAATGGTGATTTAGAAGAGGAAGTGTATATACAACATTGTGAAGGTTTCTTATTGGGCGATGATGATAATCTAGTGTGCAAGTTGAAAAAGACTCTTTATGGATTGAAACAAGCTCCAAGAGCATAGTTTTCAAAGTTAGACATACATCTATAACAACAAGGCTTCAAAAAGGGATCCATGGACAACAATTTGTATATCAAATTTGAAGGTGATCATTTTCTAATAATCATTGTGTATGTAGATGATATTATATTTGAGAGTGATTAGGAGAAGATGGGCCAAAATTTTGCACAAGAAATGAAAAAAAATTGAGATGTCAATGTTGGGTGAGATTACTTTCTTTCTTGGTTTGCGACTTATTCAAGATGAAAAGGGAATTTTTATTTCTCAATCAAAGTATCTTAGAGAGAACCCAAAAAAATTTGGAATGGAAGATTACAAACCAGTCTGAACTCCTATGGTGACCGAATGTAAATTGAGTAAAGATAATGAATCACCAGAAGTAAATCATTCTATGTATCATTCCATGATTGGTAGCTTATTGTCTCTAATTGCTTCTAGGCCCGGTATCATGCAAGTTGTAGGATTCGTCTCTATATTTCAAGCTAATACCAAGGAGACTCATCTTAATGCTATAAGTAAGATCTTCAAGTACCTTCAAGGCACTTTTTACTGTGGACTATGGTATCCCAAAGGTAAACATTTTAATTTGATTACTTTTACTGTTGTTGAATGGGTTGGTAGTATTGATAACGGGAAAAGTACTTTAGGAGCAACTCACTTTTTGGGTGATTGTTTGTTTTCTTGAGAAAGCAAGAAACAAAGTTATATTTCTTTTTCCATAGCTGAAGTTGAATATATAGCAGTAGCCACTTGTTGTACACATATATTATGGATTAAGATAACTCTTCAAGACATGCATGTTGAATATAAATAGCCTCTTCCCATCATGGTAGAAAACACAAGTGAAATAAGCATCTCCAAGAATCTGGTTCTTCATTCCAAGACCAAGAACATACCAATCAAATATAATTTTCTAAGTGAACAAGTGGTCAATAAAGTTGTAAAGTTGGAATATATTGCTTCAAATGAAAAAGTTGAAAATATCTTTACTAAGCCACTTCCAAGAGAGAAATTTGAATATATTAGAGAGCATATGGGTGTTGTGCCTTTTTGAAGGAATTGAGGATTTTTTCATGGAGTTTTCTATTGTCATATGGTTGTCACCAAGGGCACTTTCAGCTGCAAAATTTGGAGAATGGGTGGTGATTGGATGGTTGCATGCTTTTCAAGGCATTATGAATTGTTTTATTGCTTCTTCTTGATTCATTTCAAGATGTATTGCTTATTCTTGTATGTTGTTTCTTCAACATGGTGTAGTCTCATATATATTCAGGGGGAGAATGTCAGCAACTGAGGGGGAGTATTTGTTGCACCTCTTCAGGGGGAGTTCTTCATTTTTGGCCATGTATTGCATTGGTGTTATGTAATTTTTATTTCCATGTAAAACCCCTTTCCATTGATGTCAAAGGGGGAGAGAGAGTGAGTTGTGTATGTACTCATATTTATATTGTTTTATGTAAGTGCAATATTTCTTTTTAGAAGCTACAGGTTGACAGCATTGGTAAAGGGGTAGTTTGTTGGCATGTTTGTGTTTCCATTAATGCCACATGTTGAATTCATCTACTCATGAGTCTATATGTCAAGTCTTGAGTATGTTGTATACTTGTTGAAGGTTGTCACGTTGATGTAAAAAGATGTCATATTTCTCAGAAGTTTTATACGAGACATGTCGTGAGGTAATAAGGCATCATCTGAAGCTGAGCTACACTTATTCTAGAGGTCTAGTTGATGACATGTGTACAGTCTTGGTTGAGTTACAAAGTTGGTTTCTAGATGTCAAGCTAAGTTTGGAAGGATGGTTTACAGGTCATTTCACCCCACTAAAGCTTTTTTGTAAGTTTGATGGTTGGATATTTTGTTTTAATCTATGCTCTGACTCAGTCACATGGATGCAGGCTCATCAAAGTGACTAAAATAGTCAAGTCATTGGTTTTTTGTGTTGTGGGAGCGACTGCACGGATCTACTCAGTATTGTGTGTGCGACCGAGGAAAAACATGAAAAAATATCTAGATTTCTCACACTCACCTAGAATTAATTTTTTTTGGTGAAGCTTATTATCAGAGTTTTCCTGAAAAAGGTCAGGACAAGTTGTGGTGCCTCCAAAAAGTGATCAAAGTTGAAATTATAAAAAGGCTATTGGAATGAGTGATTTGATTCTGTCAGAATGTCTAGCTCAATGAAATATGAAGCATGTGAACAAGTTTTGTGTGATCTCCATCACTTGAAGAATTAATTGTTCTTGGATATTACAAATATGTGAAGGAAGCTTTCTCATTTGGTTGGTTATCTAGCAATGTGAGTGAGTGATTGTGCAAGAAGTGCAAGTGCACAACCAGTGAGTCTTGTAGTGAGTTCGTAGCTTCAGAATTGCAGTGTGCTCCAAAGATTATTCTTCTGTAGTGTTTCAAAGTTGTGTGTAGAAATTGAAGATATGTTTGGAGAGTGTGTGTCGAGATATTTTCTCTCTCAATTGGAGTGTTTAATTGTGGTTGCATGTGTTTTTATTTGTTGCATGTTTTGTTTATGAAGTAATATTTTCAATTATTATTTATATTTTCTTGTAGAAGAATTGTTTGTACTGAGAGTGGGGGCTTCAAGCTCAGTGCATGTTAATTGTCTATTGTAGGAGTCGGTGCTCCAAGTTTGTTGTAGCCAACATTTCTCATTTAAGTCGAGGGGTGATCAGGTGCTCAAAAATGAAATTTGTCAGAATACTGTGGAACCTTAATGACCACATATATCTTGTCGTTATGAATATGACACAACTTGTGTTGCAGAAAACTGACACCGTATGCTCCCAGAAACGCGTTCTATCCACTTTGTCAAACAACCAATTTTTTTTTTTTAAATGGAGGACAAGCCACTCAGTAGTATGTACAGTTGACTGGGCATGCCCATGTGGCAGGTTGACTGGGTCAATGGATTTCCTCAGAGAATGAGGTTGTGCCAAGTGGCACATTGTCATTTGTTTGAATTGGCGTGTTTTGATTGGGGGTTATGGAGATGAATCACAAGATTCCATGTGGCCCAGCCAGGGGCCACCATGTGGCAACGCGAGGGCCACCAAAATTATGTTTATAGTCCGAGCGGAGTGGGAGGGGGTCGAACTTGCGACCTCCAAGCATACAACACATAGAATTTACCATTGCACCATGACTTTGTTACTTAACCTATAGTGGTGGCAAGTTATATTTAATTTGCAATGGTTTTGGAGTTAGGGTGAGGGTCAAGGTCTAGCCCCAACCTTGGTCACCACGCCAGGGGCAGGACCATGGGTGGGAGGCTAGCCCCACGCCCCACCGCCGCCCCCCCCCCCCCTCCTCATCGCACTAACCATTAACATATAAACTACGCCATATGGTAGTTCCGAGAACACTACCCGGACCACCAGTTTAGCTAGCCGCTCTAAGTAACCGCCTTGCAAACTGCGCCATGTGTCCACTGCTCCGTGACCGTTTACGGTTATGGTAACCGTCGGCCTAAATTTTTGTATACAAAAATATATATATATGCGCCCAAAACAGTATAGTTAAATTTTCGTACTTTAGGCGTTATTGGGAAAATTAATGCCACGACAATTTCGCCCAGAAATTCGGAAATTTCGTGCTCAGTTAGCGGATTTGGGGGCAAAATTGTGAGATGGTGTTGGATTTGGTGGAAATTATGGAGAAATTAGTGCAAAAACTTGGGGAAGCCATAACTAAGGCATTTTTTTACCAAATTCGATGCAGAAAGAGGCTACACATATATTTTTTGGCATTCGAGAGCCATTGGAGCAGGTTTCAGAGTTGTCTGAGCATTGTAAACATATGTAATCACACTTTTGAGCATAATAAAAGCTGACCAAGCATTATAAGCTGGACCAAAGAGACTTAGCCCATGCGAGGTGAACTCCTTCATCATGTGTTGTTTTGTTACTTTTTATGGTGATGTTCATGTCTACTAGATGTTGTTGTTCAGTGTTTTATTTATGTTAATTTGCTCAAGAAATTTACATAAAAATTCATGGTTAACTTGCAATTTACCTCGTAATCCTCAAGCACTTTTTTCATATTTTGAATTTGAAATTAGCACAGCAAACACTTATATTCGCATTCAAATCAAGTTGGTATCAGAGCACTAGATTTACTTGTGAAAGGAGGATTTAATTGTTTTGCAAGTGTTTACATGCTTGCAAGGTTGAATCTCAAGAGAGGAGAAGGCAAGCTTGTGGGTGCAGGTTCTCGAGTTGGAGTTAGGAGAAGGACACATTTGCCACAATCTCCACCACAAGATTTACCTCCTATTGTACCTGAGGCTTCAGTAAGCATGTCTCATGAAGGAGGAAATGATAACATGACATAGGATGAGAAAGCTTTTAGGAAGGCTTTCTTTGACATGACAGAGATGGTGGAGGTCCTCTATGAAGAGAGGAATACAAGGTTGCAGGCTGAAAGCTCCAGGCCTCCAAGAGGAGATGGTTCTCCAGGAGGAGAAGGTAATGGAAATGGCGACAAGCCTGTTGGGTGTGGAGCCTAATTATCTTGCTTATTTTGTATCACAGCGTTGGAACCCTGTACCTTAATGGGGGCGGCAACGCCGCCCGTAATTAAACATTGCCTGGGGGGTCCAGGGGGGATGGTTGCGACTTTATGGAGCCCCCCCTGGCAGGAGGTTTCGGGGGAAGTGCCCCCGAAGCTAAAATAGATGTAAAATTGCCTTGTAAAAGTATAGTAATTTATAGTCAATCTGGGTCGTTCATTAGGCGGATGATCTGACGATAGAAGTTATGTCTATTTTAGGTTTTTTTTCCCTAGAAGGCAACCCCTCACTTTGTATGAGGGTATTGTATTGCGGTTGTGGATTGTATGTGTATTCTCAGAGCGAGAAATAGATAGGGATACTATGAGAGATAATAGAGGATATTACAACGGATCTATTGTAGGTTTTGTCTCTTCATTTTGTTGGATAATAGAAAGGAAGGACCAGTTGTCCAGGGTGGACGTAGCCCAAACTAGGTGAACCACATATATCTGTGTTTCTCTGGTTTTATGTGTTTTGTGTGCTTGTATTTTCTACATATTTTATGTGTTGCATTGCTCTGTAATATATAATTTTCTAACAAAGCCACCATCTACTCCACCTTCATCCTCACCACCATATTCATCTTCATCTTCATACTCTTCCACTACTACAACCCTTACTCATATGCATCAACATACCTCAAAAGAAATTGGTAAACAACCCTTGTTAAAACTTGATGTTAAATTTGAGCTTCCTATGTATAATGGTGAAGTGAATGCAGAGAAGTTTGAAAATTGGGTTCATCAGTTGGAGGCATACTACAGGATTCAAAACCTTCAAGATGATGATACAAAGATTCAGCTGGCTTCCTTGAGACTGGAGAGTGTGGCACTAGTATGGTGGGAAGCCAAGACATGAGAAGAGATGAAAAACCATGGTAAGATTTAAATCTCTTCATATGATTTTATTCTTGCAATTAAAATAAAATTTTACCCTCTAGATTATATGCAGAAATCTATTATGAAATGGCATAATTTTAGACAACTAAAGGGAAAAAGTGTTCAAAATTATACTCAAGAGTTTAGGTGAAGAGCACTAGTTGTGGGTGTCAATTTATCTTCTCAAGACACTATTAAAGTATATTGGGGGTTTGCACATCTTAGAAATATTATCCGCATGTTCAATCCCACAAGCTTAGATGAGGTTTGTGTTTAAGCCACACATCTAGAAGCAAGAGGGAAACATAGTGCAGATGACAAAAGTGATAGTTCCCTTGAGTATGAAGGAAAACGAAAGGGTGAGTTTAATGGAAAAGAAAAGAAAAATGGTTCTATTAATTAGAGAAAGAGAAACTCACATGCAAACATTGTTTGAAAAATGGCCATGATAAAGACCATTGTTGGCAACTCCATCCAGAGTTGAAGCCCAACAAACTTAAAACCAAAGAGAAGGAGAAAAAGATGCAATCATTGAACATGACTTAGGTTCAGATTCAGGAGATGAAACCAAGATTTAAAAAAATGGATTTGAAAGGCAAGAACATAGCAAGCATTAGTTCTTCAAGTTGTTCAAATGTAAATTAAGATGATGATACAAGAATTCAAATCTTTCATATTAGAGGTGTTTCAAAGCATACCAAAATAGGCACATTATTTTATAGTGGTTCTCAAGCCAATTTTATTTCTGAAGACTTGGTTAAGAGGTTAAAACTATAAATTGTTTCACATACAAAACCTTATCCTTTAGGGTGGATATTCAAGAATTCAAACTTGCAGGTAAGAAGGAAGTGCATCCTAAGGTTTGCAATCAATTCAAACTTTCTTGACGAAGTTGAACTTGATGTTGTTCTTCTTGAGATTTCAAGTATTGTTTTGGGAAGTCCTTATCTTTATGATAGGAGGATAGTATTTTATCGCCATGTGAATAAGTACCACTTGTTCAAGAATGGAATTGAGTACATATTGAGAGTGTGTAAGAAGAATATGAGTTTGTCTCTTATGCATGCAGGACAAATGAAGAGAATAGTGAATGCAAGTCAAAAATATTCATTGTCTAGTTAATGGTGGTAATGATAGAATCACACTAGCAGATGGTGTGGTGGAAGCCACAAAAACAGTGGGTTGGGTTGGTAATGATGGAATCACACTAGAGGATGGTGTGGATGAATTCACACAAACAATGGGCTAGGTTGGGACAGACGTAACCACCGTCGACACAATGGGAGTCGAAGAGGATGGACTCGACACAAACGACCCCACTGAAGGAGTCACGGTACTTGACCATAGCGGATTCTGATACAAATATGTAGTACCAAAGATTATCTGACCCAAAGAACGATAACCAGCCAGGAGAGATGAAGGTTGTGAGGCAGGCTGACTTGTGACATAACGAAAATTCACTGGAGGGAATTGATATTTTCTCGTAGAAACATAAGTCTCTTCACTACTAATAGGACTCGTAGCATCCATGTTGGATGAAGACAAGTTGTCGGCGAAAAAGCAACGAGCGGTGGTAAGTAAAGCACGTGTTAATGGTGATGCGGGTGGTCCCGAGGGATCTTCCCTTAAAAAGGTCCAAGCGTCCGGAGGCTGCCAATTGATATCAAATGGTTCCTCAGGGGGAGATCGAGTTGCAAGAGGTTCAACGCTCGAAACAATGGCATGCCAGTAACCTAGAGTCCCAACATACTGAGGTGTCTCTGAAGAAACTCCGGGGGAAGGTTCTTCACTACAAGGTAATGAAGAGGACGATGAAACGGGAGGTTCTGCCACCGTGACTTTGTCTCAAAAATAGGAGAGAAAGGAGATAATTAATTCAAGGCTTTAAGAACAATCATTAAGGAATTACTTATGAACTGGACAAAAATATCTTAATGGAAGTGTGATCGTGGGTAATTAATTTAATGACACTGAAACAATACTCTGCCTTTTCATATTTAAGAGTCGAGAAAAGGGCAAAAGGTGACTCTAGTTACTTTCAGTTTGGATGAGCTTGAAAGGACAAGTGCTCGATGATCTTTTCAAATTTTAATGTCACGGAAAGATCAAAATGACTACTCAGGAACTCTAAGCAATAGGGTGTACCAAGCTCCCGTGAACTGCAATATACACCTTGGTGATCAAATGAAAGAGAAATGACCAAGGACTTAACGCACGTGCAGGCAGTCTCCCCGAATGATGTATTCGGTGTATCACGGTTATAGGGCGGCAGACTCGGCCTCCTATGGATAAAGCATTGCAACCTATGAGGGTATCCATTTATATACAGGATGGTACGGGGAGCACAAGTCCGTACTAGTGTCGTCTAATGCCAGATGGTGAATGACAGCTACTAGGTTTAAGGACATCAGAACACGTCACGAGCCTAGACCTCTAAATGTGAGAGTTAAATTTCAATGCTTACTTAGGTAGATCGAATTCATTTTAAAGTTTATCTTGAAATTATGTTTCAGTTTCAAGGCCTTACCAAATTTAATCCCAAATATCTAATGCACAACTACATGAGAGAAAGAATACCATTTCAATTCGATGAACAGCGAGCTAAGAGAGGGATAGAAGTTCACAACAAAGCAAAAATCAATCGAATGCAATAATGACCTTTCCTAATGCTACTAACACAACCAAAGCAGAAAATGAAAGGATTCTCTTGTTGTTCACTTTCTAATGAAGAAGAAACCTACTAATGCAAAACAATACCTTTCATTTTCAAACAAAAAGAAAAAAATGCAATTTTTGTTCTTTTGTATGAATGAGAAGCAATAATGCAACGTTACACCAAAAGGACAAAACGAACACTAGCTTTGAGAAACTCGAATGAAATGATCAAAACACAAAGAGACCAATCCAAAGCAAATATGAAATACACTCAAATCTAGACATGCATTTCTTCACGCAGAAAAAGGACTTTCAAATCGACTCAATGAGCAATGTGATCTGTGCTCAGGACGATAGACGGAGGGTCAAACGAACACCAGGATGAAAATTTGACAATCCTACAACACGTAGAATCGAAAGAAAAGACCAAGGAATTAGACAACAAGCTGAAAAGATGAATGAATAAACCGACTCATACATATCTCAGAGACTCAGTGAACATGTGGCCGAACAAGAAATCAAAGACACCTAGAAACCCTAGGATGAAAAGCCACATTGATCAGATGAGAGATAATGAATCGAAAATAACGAGACAGGGAATTCAAAACCAATCTAAGTGGATTAATCCAGTGAGAAAAAACCAATCCAGAGGGTAAGATGCACTAGAAAACTCAGGAAAGAGGCCTAAACTCAAACCTACAGGATTCAACGTGATTGTTCAAAATTAATTTGCGCTGGATAGGGGAAATTGCACCCAAAACAAAGGCAACTCGCGCCAATCGGCGTGACTGTCAGGAAAACAGCAACGCCGAGTAAGGAAACCAAAGAAAGGAGAAAAGGAAGCTAAGAAAAGGCCAGTCCTATCACTCTGAGAATAGATGAAATGGCTTGAAACAGTCAAATAAGCAAAACAAAGCAGAGAAATGGAAATACGACCAAAGTTGGATAGTGTAGTGCCCTACTCTAGTTGACTGACAGCGATATGAATTTTAACATTATTTAGCCCTAAGACCAGCACTTTATTCTCTGAGGACCTCAGCTTGAGGATCCGAACACATGACTTTATTATTAGTGAATGTGATGGTTATGTATGTCTTTATTGACACTATGATGATGATAGCATTTATGGATATGCATGTTCTTTATTGATATGATTGTAGCATTAATGGATATGCAGGTTCTCTATTGATATCATGATGATGATAGATTTTATGGATAGATATGTTTTCTATTGATGTTACGATGATAATGCCTTTGATGAATATGTTAATTTACCACTGATGTTATGATTATGATAAACATGATGGATGTGTCCCATATGTAGCTACTTACATTAGTTCTGATTCAAAATAAACAATGATGTGAATGAATAGGTCATGATGATGTTTTCTATTATGATAATGACTAACACTGAGAACTTTGTTACTGATGATTATTGAGTATGACAGGAAACCACCAGAGGCACTCGCATATGATGAGTGGATAACATCTAGTTTGATAGAAATTAATATTTTGTCTTTGATAATTTCAGTTTGAAACTTGTTATATACATTACATATACTCTGATGATATGTCAGTGGTTGCAGGAACATGTTAGTTGCTTGGCCAAATGGCTCACATATGGGTGATGGGTTTGAACAATTGGATGGAACAACATGGGAGGGGTGGAACAGTGTTCCTGATCTCACCCGCTAGCACTCCCGCCGTGACTTAGGCTGGAAAGGTCGAAATACCTTTGCCTTGAAGATCATGATGTTGTGAGGGCAGGTCCCAAATTTGGTTCGCTCACGAGGATTTTTTGGGGGGCACGCATCAAGGCAAATTCCTTGATCCCCAGCACCATTAGTCTCACTATAGCAGGAAACATACGAGATGATAAGGGTCTCTAGCGTTGCACATATAATTTCCCCTCATAACCACTGGATACTTGAAGGGCAAGTGGTGTAGCACCCTTGGAATTTCAAGAGAAATTCTTGAAGGGCACGACTGACTTGGCACCCTTGGCATCAAAAATAAATTCTTAGGCATGGCACCCTTGGAACTTCGAATGGAAGTTCTTGAAGGGCATGACCAAGCTTGACACCCTCGACATAATTAAAAAAACTAATAAATATAATCAATATAGAAAAATCCAACTAATTCATATCAAGTGACATATGATGTTAGAACCAAAGGTATTAAATCAAGAATAAAACTTAGGGTAAGGGGGGAATAGGAAGAGATAAAATATTTTACCACGATAACTATACCCTTTCTATGTTAAAACAAAATATTAAGTACATAAGACTTAATTAGGAAAAAGGGGAAAAGAGGGACATAGAGTTAAGTATAAAGAATTATTAAAAAATTCATTAAGAGAAGAGGGTGGTGAATTAAAATAAGATTATTAAATTAAAATTTGAGAAATTTAGAGAACTTCCATGTGGCAAAAGCAAACATAAGAATATTCATCTAAAAGGAAAATTGAGGTAGTTAGGGGACCAAATCTGAGACTTATCAATTAACTTCAGTAATAAATACAAATTAAGGAGTAGAAAAGAGGGAATCAAGAGACAACTAGGAGAAGAAATAGGAAGTCTTGTTGGGTTGAGGGAAATAATATTTTAAATGAATAATTAAGTAAATTATTTTTGGAAGTCTTGATGTGAGGGTGAAAAGTCTTGCTTGGATGAATAATCACGAATTTTTGGTTAATAAAAATTAATTATTTAGCGAAATTTAGAAATCCTAATACTAACAAACCTTCATGAAAAGAGAAATGGAAGGGAAAAGGACCTTTTGTTTACCCTATTGTTGGATGGAGGAGATTATGTCATTTTGAGTGGTTACGAGCTATAGTTGATTTTGGTGGGATAGAGTATTATAGAGAGGGGACTCTTGAGCCAAGAAGGGCTCATCTTTATCAGCGAGCACATTCCTTCGTTGTACAACACCATTGCGGCTCGGGGGTCCGCAGGGAAGGAGAGTACCCAAGGAGTAGGCTGGGAGGTCAACCAGTGGGTCATTATATTCGGATTAAGCACGAAAACATTTAGGCTTGGAGGTACACGACAAGAAAGGAGCTCAAGCAGCGGCAAGTCAAGTTTGGTTCTCGTCTAAGGGTGAACTGTACATGTGTTAGTTATATTTTTTTTAATTATGATGATTTCATTGTGCCTATAATCAAGTTAAATATATGTAGGTGTTATGAAGTTAAATTTATGGACTTGATATACGTGATTTAATTTTACTGAGTTTCAAACTTGTATGATTATGGTTCATTTCCTAGTTACTGTGTTTTAAAATATATATATATATATATATATATATATATATATATATATATATATATATATATGTGTGTGTGTGTGTGTGTGTAAAGCCTAGCGCTCATCTAGTAAAGTATAGGGTTGGTAACTACACTTCGTATCAAAGCAAAGGTTCAACCTCTAGCACCTATAGGCCCATAAAGTATTAAGGTTTTCCTTGTATTATTTTTGTGAGCCATGAGTTTTGTAGTCCTTGTGGACTTAGAACCCATCGGTTTAGATGATGCTCAACCCAAGCTGCTCAATATGACACGTGAGAAGCTTCATCTGGAGATTGCATCTATAGAAAGCTCAAAAAAAAAAAACATCAATACACACCATAAATATATAGGTTACAACAAGTGAGAAAGTTAGAATAGTGAACTGACTTTCTCCAAAAATATATTTCTCCATTATCTTGAACACAAACCACTTGATTGGTGTCTACAGAAATATCTAGTGAAATGTCTATTCCATGATTTCATCTAGTGAAATGTCTATTTCATGATTTCACCTGTTGTCTCATGTAGAAAAAAAAATGACTATTTCTTCAGCACTTTCAAATTATATATATATATATGACAAAATTCAATTTATCTTTACCATGACACACAGTTTCTCACAACTACCCAAATACTATCACAAACCTCAAACACGTTTAGAGAAGCATAGAAAAAAAAAATTGCAAAATTTCAACCACTCCCATACAAACCCCAAGCATTATATTACAAATATGGCTTTCATAGGGTTTCAAAAATATTTTTAACCGAGCGTGAAAATCTTCGAGGAGCATGAGCCTTCCCATATCACGAACCAACAATCCATATAGTCTAGCATTTCCAAGGGTCCTTGCACAATAAAATAAGTTAACTTGCTAATCCAAAAGAACTGTAATAAAGTAGAGTTCCTGATTTCATTAAATTTATAGTTTAGTAACATAGTTGTCCCTCTCACATGTAACATGAAACCAAGTACAAGGAATTCACCAAATTCAGATCTAGCTCTGCAGCACATTCCCTGGTTCATGCAAGTTTATTGTGAGAGCTTAGAGAGCATCACCTGCAAACACACCTATGAGCACTAATTTTTACAAATCCCAACACAAATATATAAGGCCTAAAAATTCATATAAGCAGCCAATACATGCTTAAGTCCTCAAAATTGGTTGAATTATGTAACAAAACTATAAAAAACACATGGACGGTATATTTTTGAGGCCATAACACAGAAAGAAATGCAGTATGAGAACTTGGGTTTGTCGGTCATCTTCAGAATTTGTAGTCACATTTACAGCAAATGCTAGAATTAGCATGAATAGAACCCAACAATCCTCCTTTATTTCTTCCAACTAGCCTTGCTCCACCAGAAAGGAGTAACACCCGCAGTGACACTATCCTAACATTGTTTCTGCTCCATCTTGTGATGATCATGGAAAGCAAATGATATAAATGGGTTGTGTGGCTTATCTTCAACATTGCTCATCATTTACCTTCAACATTTCTCATCAACATCTCTCAATGTTTCATTTGGGCGCTGATCTCTAGAATTATGAAACCGTCTGCAATCTTCTCCTCCACTCAAAGTTTCTCTGTTTCTAGATTTGCTTTGACAGAGGCTTTCGCGAGATATGTGGGATGCCGCACTGTCTTCTTAATGAAAACAGCTAAAGCCTCCAACTTATCAGTTGTCGTTCCTGATTCCAATCTTGGACCCCAGATCTCCCGGCGTATCTAATACGCAACCTCAATCACGGGTTCCATGTCTCTCGACATGATAATTTCCTCGACCCAATAAAATTCTTGCATTAAACTAGGCTTGAACCAAAGTTTCAAATTATACTCCTTCCTCTGTGGCCATAGTTTCGATGAGCTCTGTATTGCAAAGACTATGTTTCTAAATCTCAGGGAGGTTTTAGAAACATTTTGAAGTGGAAAACTTCCGTTTTGTTTTTGGGTGTACAAGGGATTCCAAGGAAATTTTGAAGGCTCGGCCTCTCCTTCGAGTCTTGATCGTCTGCATTGATGCCTGTGGGTATAAATTGGGAGCAACAGGCCAAATGGATAAATCCAAAGTTTGGTCCACTCTGCTCAAGGGGATGCGCATTGCACTGAGAGATTTTGCGCGTCGTCAGCCTTGAAGTATACGGAGTGCATTGTGACAAGAGAGTTAGTGCATTGTGTTGAGATAACAGTGCATCATGAAGGTATACGGAGTGCACTCAAAAAAAAAAAAATTTATACTACTGTAACGTAATTTTGTTGAGAATGGAAATTGAAAATAAAGCGAAAATGCTCAACACAGTTTTTTTGGGAGTGGGATTTGCACCCACACCCTGGGATGTGAAAATTTTAACTCTAAAAAAAACAAAGCATAAATCCACAACGCATTTTTAGAGTGGTATTTGAAAATAACATGAAAATGAGCCAGGTAATCCCATGCCCTCGGACTTGAAAATAAAGCGAAAATGTGCAACGTAATTTTGTTGAGAGTGGTATTTGAACCCATGCCCACCAGAATAATTCGTCAACCATTTCCATTGGTTTTGAATTATAAATAGAATTTTTGTTTTTAATCTTAAATATACCTTTAATATACATGTATTGTACCTTTGGTTGTGTAAGTTTATTTTGGGTTTAAAAAAAAAATAAAAAAATTTAATATAATATGATAATATACATGCTGAAATATTCTTCTTGTGTGGCAAGTTTATTTTTCGCTAATTAAATTATTTTTAGCTCAGTGCAAATAATATATAGATGTTATTCTTTGAGGTGGGAATCAATGAGCAAGGGGATATCTAAGTATTAAGTGGTGGGCAGTAGACAGCAAGAGGAGATTGAGGAGAAGATGGAACTGTAATTGGAGAAGACATTGTTTAAAGAGTGACTAAAATGGAAATTGTAGATTCTTGATTCCTAAGGAGGTTGTTACCCATCGTATTTCTAACATCTTAATGCCTGAGGAGAAAATTTTGTTTAAATTTTACTTTCTCATATTTAATTCACGTGATTTGAATTCTACTCAAATTTTAGTTCTTTATATTTAACATGCTTATGAAATTAATTTTTATGCCAAGCACAAATCGATTTTAATTTGTGATGAATTTCAATTTTGAATTGAAGTGGATATATATTGTTATATTTAATTTGTGTGATAATATTAAATTTTATGAATCAATATATATATATATATATATATATATATATATATATATATATATATATATATATATTATAGAAGTTTATTTTGTTAAGGAATAATAAATTTAAATGGGTAGAATTTTAAAAAAAAAAAAAAAAAAATCCAATTCCATATGTTACCCAAAGTGTTGTAAATTAAAGTAATAGTTTTTGCAGTTTAAAATTTTAAATTTATTTAAGATGTGTATTAAATTAATAGTTTTATAGTTTAAAAGGTTAAATTTATCTAGGTTGTGTATTAAAGTGATAGTTTTTCATATAATTTAGTATTTCAAAATTTTAAATTTATTTATGCTGTGAATAAAAGTAATATTTTATATATATATATATATATTTCATGTTTACACATAAAACAAATATTCAAGGAAAATCGTGTTAAATTTGGCAAGATTCGTTGGTCAACCATGGTTAGAAGAAGTACAAGGAGGAGTGGGGCAGCTAGAGGGTGCAACGTGTCGCCATCACAAGAGCCAACTCCTGCCACCCCACCCAATGATGAGGAAAACATCTCAACACAAGAACAAATACCAGCAGGAGAAGTGTTAAACTGAATGAAATCATTCTAGCACATATCTGAGGCATTAATAAACTGTCTGGAACGAGATCATGGAGGATCAGTCATACAAAATGAAGCACCCCGGAACACTACAAGAAATGATGTTCATCGACATTTGGAAAAAGTAAAATTTCCAGAGTTTTGGGGGTCCAAAAATGGTCAATATGTAGAGGCATGGTTAGAAAACATGGCTATGTGCTTTACCCTGAGAGAGTATACCTCAAACATGAAGGCCAAGATGGGTATATTCCAGCTAAAGGGAAACGCACTACTTTGGTGGAAGACTTTATTACCCCAATTGGGGATGGATATCTTAGCAGTAACTTGGGAATTGTTTGAATAAAATTTTAGAGAACGCTACCTATTAGAGGAATTTCTTGAGAGGCAATTAAATGAATTCAATGCATTAAAGCAGGGGAGTTTCTCAGTACGAGAGTATGAGGCTCGTTTCATGGAATTACTCCGTTATGCCCCTCACTTAAACACATAAAGACTTAAGGTGACAAATTTGTGTATGGATTAAATGGTAACATCCAGGCTAAGGATAGGATCTTAATGCCTCGCACCTTGCACGAGGCAGTTCAACGAGCAATTATTGCAGAGGAGGAAATCATGAATAGTGGACCTAGTAAGACAAACAGGCCTGCAAGATCAGGAGTAAACCATGGAAATAGTATGGAGCGTAGAAATTATCAAAGGGTTCATGTGCTCAATCATCAAAAGTGGTCTACCGGAACACCATATAGGCATCCAACTCAGCAACTACATAGGGTACCTCAGCAAGCTCATCAACAACAACATCAACGTCTTATGCGACAACACTAAGTCACACCACCTCAACATCGATCCCAACAGTCTGGCTCTTTTCAACAAAGCTCCAGGCCAACTCCCAGTTCAGTCAATAATAGAAGCCAAGATCCTAAGAGGGGATGCTGGACTTGTGGAGTTGCTCACTACGAGAGTGATTTCCATCAAAAGACAGGTAATACCAACTCAACTCAGAAAGCAGCTATGGTGGGGGGACCTGGGGAAGGCTCGTCGCATCCATGCAGTGGTGAACAATCATCAGGTCGAACACCAGTCCACTGTGTTGGAAACCACAGGTAATATTGATGATATGATTTTTGTCATTTTAATAGATCCAAGAGCTACTGATTCTTTTATTTCTTTAAATGCATTATCAAGGATTAAACACAAATCAATTTCTCAACATGATTTTAGACATGTAGAAATGGCATGTAGTATGAAAATAAATGTAGGAAAGATGGTAAGGGATTGTGAGGTGGACCTAGGTGTATGTAAAACCAAGGTATCCTTGTATTCTACGATATTAGGAGTCTATGACGTAGTTATAGGAATGGATTGGTTGGAGCGACATGAGGCACTCCTAGATTGCAAAGACAAGGTACTATATTTCATAAATGATGATGGACAAAGAAATTCATTGAGGGGAAAGAACCAAGGGCTGTCCCTATGGTTCATCTCCTCTATGCAACTAATGAAATGTAGACGAAAGGGGTGTCAAATGTTCATGGTGTTGGCTCTAAATGATAAGGTTGATTCTGAAAACTTTGATAAACATCCAATTCTTGTTGAATTCAAGGATGTATTTCCTAAAGAATTACCTGGCCTACCCCCAAAAAGGGAAATTGATTTCACCATCGACCTTAAACCAGGCACTAAGCCTATTGCAAAGACACCTTATCGTACGTCAGCTCCAGAACTAAAGGAATTGCAAATACAATTAAAGTAATTGTTGGACTTGGGGTTCATACGACCCAGCATATCTCTGTGGGGAGCTCCCGTGATTTTCGTTAAGAAGAAGGATGGGTCTTGGCGACTGTGCATTGACTATCGCTAGTTGAACAAAGTGACAATAAAGAATCAATATCCTTTACCTAGAATAGATGACTTGTTTGATCAAATGAAGGGGGCAACTGTTTTTTCAAAAATAGATTTGAGGTCAGGATATCATCAATTAAGAATCAAGGAAGAAGATATTCTGAAAACAGCCTTTAAGACAAGATTTGGGCATTATGAATTTGTAGTTTTACCCTTCGGACTGACAAATGCCCCAGGTGTTTTCATGAGTTTGATGAATGCGATATTCTGGGATTACGTAGACAATTTTGTACAAGTATTTATCGATGACATTTTGATCTACTCAAAGACCCCAGAAGATCATGACGAACACTTGAGGATAGTTCTTCAATGTCTTAAAAAAAACCAATTGTATGGGAAACTGTCAAAGTGTTCCTTTTACCAATCAAAGATTCATTATCTTGGGCACATTATCTCTGGGGATGGCATCGTGGTAGACCCAAAAAAGATAGATGCCATCATGGAATGGCTAGCACCAACCAATGTTCATGAAGTACGAAGTTTCATGGGCATGGCAGGGTATTATCGTAGATTTGTCGAAGGGTTTTCGAGGGTAGCAAGCCCCATTACCGAGCTCCAAAGAAAGAACAAGAAATTCATTTGGACTGAAAAATGTGAAGAGGCACTCCAAAGGTTGAAGGTATTGTTAACGATGGCACCAATTTTGTAAGTGCCAGATGTGGAACAATAATTTTTGGTTTGCACTGATGCCTCCAAGCAAGGGTTGGGTTGTGTATTGATGCAGGAAGGAAGAGTAATAGCATATGCATCAAGAAAAATTAGAACCCACGAAGAGAACTATGCAACCCATGACCTAGAAATGGTAGCAATTGTTTATGCACTAAATATTTAGAGACACTAACTTCTAGGAAGGAAGTTTGAACTTAGAACTGACCATTGTGGGCTACAACACATATTCACTCAGGACCACTTAATTGCAAGGCAAAGAAGATGGTCTGAGTTGATCAGTGAATATGATTTTGATATTACTTACATAAAAGGAGTAGTAAATAGGGTGGTTGATGCTTTAAGTAGGAGGCCTCGAATATTTTCAGTGATTCCCTTAAAGACAAACTTAAGGGAGAATTGTTTGACTTGCAATTTAAGGACACCTGGTACAAGGAGGTTAGCAAGAGTTTGAGGGAGGACGAAATGAGAATCCGGGTGTTAAGAATGAAGCACATCGTGTAGTATACATGGCAAGAGTTTGAATCCAGGTTAGCAAGAGTTTGAATGAAGCAAATCGTGAAATATACATGGCACACCCAGGTGTTAAGAAGATGAGTGCAAACCTGAAACCACTTTTATTTTGGAAAAGAATGAAGAAGGACATTGTAAAATTTGTAGAAAGATTCTTAGAGTGTCAACGAGTAAAAGCTGAACACAGACATCCAGCAGGGTTATTACAACCCCATGAGATACCAGAATCTAAATGGGAAGTTATATCAATGGACTTCATTGTGGGACTACCAATGACCTCAAGATGACATGATTCCATATTTGTAGTGGTGGACACTTTGACCAAGAGTGCCCATTTTATACCAGTTAAGACTACATATAAGGCACCAGAGATAGCAAGAGTTTTTATTGATGAGATTGTAAGATTACATGGAGTTCCTAGGAAGATCATATCAAATAGGGGAGCAGTGTTTATAGGAAGGTTTTGGACCAGTTTCCAAGAAGCCTTGGGAACCTAATTGAACTTCAGCATTGCACACCACCCTGATAGAGATGGTCAGACAGAGAGGACAAATCAAATCCTCGAAAACATGCTACGAATGTATGTGATGGACCAACAAAAGAAATGGGAGGACTTTTTACCTTTGGTGGAATTTACTTACAATAACAGTTATCAAAGTTCCATCAAGATGGCACCATTTGAGTTCTTGTACGGAAGATTGTGCAGAACACCTCTTAGTTGGGACCGAGTATTAATAGGGCCAGGAGTGGTGCAAGAGATGGAAAAAAAAATGACTATGATTAAAGGGAGGCTAAAAGAAGCACAAGATCGACAAAAGAGTTATGCTGAGTCTCATCGAATAGATCGAAGTTATGAAGTGGGAGATAGGGTGTTCCTGAGAGTAAGGCCCCAAAAGATCTCTATAAGATTTGGAAAGGGAGCAAAATTGTCTCCACGATTTGTGGGACCTTTTGAGGTTTTAGAAAGAAAAGGGTCGGTAGCATATAAACTTGCATTACCTCCATCCCTAGCGTGTATTCATGATGTGTTTCATGTTTCTGTTTTGCGTCATTATATTTTAGATCCATCACATGTTATTCACTTAGTTCACTTGCAGGTTTCGGACGAGGGAAAGGTGATGGTCGATCCAGTTCGCATATTGGACCAACGAAATTTACAGCTTAGACGAAGATTATTGGACCAGGTTAAGGTCCAGTGGGATAATTACAGTCCTATTTAAGCCACTTGGGAGGATGTCGAAGAGATGCATCACCGTTTTCCTTATCTATTCCAAGGACTTCGAGGCGAAGTCCATTATTAAGAGGGGGTGTATGTAGTGACCTACTCTAGTTGACTAACAGTGATATGAATTTTAACATTATTTAGCCCTAAGACCCGCACTTTATTCTCTGAGGACCTCAGCTTGAAGATTCGAACACATGACTATTATTAGTGGATGTGATGGTTATGTATGTCTTTATTGATACTATGATGATGATAGCATTTATGGATATGCATGTTCTTTATTGATATGATTGTAGCATTAATGGATATGCAGGTTCTCTATTGATATCATGATGATGATAGATTTTATGAATAGATATGTTTTCTATTGATGTTACGATGATAATGCCTTTGATGAATATGTTAATTTACCATTGATGTTATGATTATGATAAACATGATGGATGTGTCCCATATGTAGCTACTTACATTAGTTATGATTCAAAATAAACAATGATGTGAATGACTAGGTCATGATGATGTTTTCTATTATGATAATGATTAACACTGAGAACTTTGTTACTGATGATTATTGAGTATGACAGGAAACCACCATAGGCACTCGCATATGATGAGTGGATAACATCTGGTTTGATAGAAATTAATATTTTGTCTTTGAAATTCTAAGTTCAGTTTGAAACTTGTTATATACATTACATACTCTGATGATATGTCATTGGTTGTAGGAACATGTTAGTTGCTTGGCCAAATAACTCACATATGGGTGATGGGGTTGTACAATTGGATGGAACAACATGGGAGGGGTGGAACAGTGTTCTTGATCTCACATGCTAGCACTCCGGCTGTGACTTAGGCTGGAAAGGTCAAAAAAATTCCGCCTTGAAAATTACGATGTCATGAGGGCAGGTCCCAAATTTGGTTCGCTCACGAGGATTTTCTGGGGGCGCGCATCAAGGCGGATTCCTTGATCCCCAGCACCATTAGTCTCACTATAGCAGGCAACATACGAGATGATAGGGGTCTCTGGCGTTGCACATATAATTTCCCCTCGTAACCACTAGATACTTGAAGGGCAAGTGGTGTGGCACCCTTGGAATTTCAAGAGAAATTATTGAAGGGCACGACCGACTTGGCACCCTTGGCATCAAAAATAAATTCGTAGGCATGGTACCCTTGGAACTTCGAATGAAAGTTCTTGAAGGGCATGACCAAGCTTGACACCCTCAACATCATTAAAGAAACTAATAAATATAATCAATATAAGAAAATCCAATTAATTCATATCAAGTGACATATGATGTTAGAACCAAAGGAATTAAATCAAGAATAAAACTTAAGGTAAGGGAGGAATAGAAAGAGATAAAATATTTTACCATGATAACTCTACCCTTTCCATGTTAAAACAAAATATTAAGTACATAATACTTAATTAGGCAAAAGGGGGAAAGAGGGACATAGAGTTAATTATAAAGAATTATTAAAATCTTCATTAAGGGAAAAGGGTGGTGAATTAAAATAATATTATTAAATTAAAATTTGAGAAATTTAGAGAACTTCCATGTGGCAAAAGCCAACATAGGAATATTCATCTAAAAGGAAAATTGAGGTAGTTAGGGGACCAAATCTGATACTTATCAATTAACTTTAGTAATAAACACAAATTAAGGAGTAGAAAAGCCAGAATCAAGAGACAACTAGGAGAAGAAATCAGAAGTCTTTGTGGGTTGAGGGAAATACTATTTTAAATGAATAATTAAGTAAACTATTTTTGGAGAGTCTTCATGAGAGGGTGACACATGGGTGGGTGAATAATCAAATTTTGGGTTAATAAAAATTAATTATTATGCATGAAATTCCAAGTGTCACCTATGAAGCCTTCTATAAAAGAAAGGGAAATGGAAGGGAAAATGACCTTTTGTTTACCCTATTGTTAGATGGAGGAGATTATGTCATTTTGAGTGGTTACGAGCTATAGTTGAGTTTGGTAGAATAGAGTATTATAGAGAGGGGACTCTTGAGCCAAGAAGGGCTCACCTCTATCAGTTAGCACATCCCTTCGTTGTACAACCCCATTGCAACTCAAGGGTCTGCGAGGAAGGAGAGTACCCAAGAAGTAGGTTGGGAGGTCAACCGGTGGGTCATTACATTCGGATTAAGCACGAAAAAATTCGGGCTTGGAGGTAGACGACAACAAAGGAGCTCAAGCAGCATCAAGTCAAGTTTGGTTCTCGTCTAAGGGTGAACAGTACATGTGTTAGTTATATTGTTTTTAATTATGATGATTTCATTGTGTCTATAATCAAGTTGAATATATGTAGGTGTTATGAAGTTAAATTTATGGACTTGATATACGTGATTTAATTTTACTGAGTTTCAAACTTGTATGATTATGGTTTCATTTCCTAGTTACTGTGTTAAAAAAAAAAATGTAAACCCAAGCGCTCATCTAGTAAGTATAGGGTTGGTCCCTACACTTGGTATCAAAGCAAAGGTTCAACCTCTAGGACCTATAGGCCCATAAAGTATTAAGGTTTTCCTTGTATTATTTTTGTGAGCCATGAGTTTTGTAGTCCTTGTGGACTTAGAACCCATTGGTTTAGATGATGCTCAACCCAAGCTGCTCAATATGACAAGTGAGAAGCTTCATCTGGACATTGCATCTGTAGAAAGCTCCAAAAAAAAAAAAAAACATCAATACACACCATAAATATATAGGTTACAACAAGTGAGAAAGTTAGAATAGTGAACTAACTTTCTCCAAAAATATATTTCTCCATTATCTTGAACAAAAACCACTTGATTGGTGTCTACAGAAATATCTAGTGAAATGTCTATTCCATGATTTCATCTAGTGAAATGTCTATTTCATGATTTCACCTATTGTCTCATGTAGAAAAAAAAATAAAAAAAAATGACTAATTCTTCAGCACTTTCAAATTATATATATATGACAAAATTCAATTTATCTTTACCATGACACACAGTTTCTCACAACTACCCAAATACTATCACAAACCTCAAACATGTTTAGAGAAGCATAGAAAAAAAAATTGCAAAAGTTCAACCACTCCCATACAAACCCCAAGCATTATATAATAGATATGGCTTTCATAGGGTTTCAAAAATCTTTTTAACAAAGCATGCAAATCTTCGAGGTGCATGAGCCTTCCCATATCACGAACCAACAATCCATATAGTCTAGCATTTCCAAGGGTCCTTGCACAATAAAATAAGTTAACTTGCTAATCCAAAAGAACTGTAATAAAGTAGAGTTCCTGATTTTGTTAAATTTACAGTTTAGTAACATAGTTGTCCCTCTCACATGTAACATGAAACCAAGTACAAGGAATTCACCAAAGTCAGATCTAGCTTTGCAGCACATTCCCTGGGTCATGCAAGTTTATTGTAAGAGCTTAGAGAGCATCACCTGCAAACATACCTATGAGCACTAATTTTTACAAATCCCAACAAAAATATATAAGGCCTAAACATTCATATAAGCAGCCAATACATGTTTAAGTCCTCAAAATTGGTTGAATTATGTAACAAAACTATAAAAAAAACACACGGAAAGTATATTTTTGAGGCCATAACACAGAAAGAAACGCAGTATGAGAACTTGGGTTTGTTGGTCATCTTCAGAATTTGCAGCCATGTTTACAACAAATGCTAGAATTATCATGAATAGAACCCAACAATCCTTCTTGATTTCTTCCAACTAGCCTTGCTCCACTAGAAAGGAGTAACACTCGTAGTGACACTATCCTAACATTGTTTCTGCTCCATCTTGTGATGATCGTGGAAAGAAAATGATATAAATGGGTTGTGTCGCTTATCTTCAGCATTGCTCGTCATTTTCCTTCGACATTTCTCATCAACATCTCTCAGCGTTTCATTTGGGCGCTGATCTACAGACTTATGAAACCCTCCGCAATCTTCTCCTCCACTCAGAGTTTCTCTGTTTCTGGATTTGCTTTGATAGAGGCTTCCGCGAGATATGTGGGATGCTGCACTGTCTTCTTAATGACAACATCTAAAGCCTCCAATTTATCAGTTGTTGTTCCTGATTCCAATCTTGGACTCCAGATCTCCCGGCATATCTAATACGCAACCTCAATCACGGGCTCCGTGTCTCCCGGCGTGATAATTTCCTCGACCCAATCAAATCCTCGCGTTAAACCAGGCTTGAACCAGAGTTTCAAATACTCCTTCCTCTTTGGCCATAGTTTGGATGAACTCTGTATTGCAAATACTATGTTTCTAAGTCTCAGGGAGGTTTTAGAAACGTTTTGAAGCGGAAAACTTTCGTTTTGTTTTTGGGTGTCCAAGGGATTCCAAGGAAATTTCGAAGGCTCAGCCTCTCCTTCGAGTCTTGATCGTCTGCAGTGATGCTTGTGGGTATAAATTGGGAGCAATAGGCCAAATGGATAAATCCAAAGTTTGTTCCACTCTACTCAAGGGGATGTGCATTGCACTAAGAGAGTTTGTGTGTCGTGAGCCTTGAAGTATATGGAGTGCATTGTGACGAGAGAGTTAGCGCATTGTGTTGAGATAGGAGTGCATCATGAAGGTATACGGAGTGCACTCAAAAAAAAAAAAAAAATTTATACTATTGTAACGTAATTTTGTTGAGAATGGCAATTGAAAATAAAGCGAAAATGCTCAACACAGTTTTGTTGGGAGTGGGATTTGCACCCACGCCCTAGGATGTGAAAATTTTAACTCTAAAAAAAACAAAGCATAAATCCACAATGCATTTTTAGAGCGGGATTCGAAAATAACACGAAAATGAGCCAAGTAATCCCATGCCCTCGGACTTGAAAATAAAGCGAAAATGTGCAACGTAATTTTGTTGAGAGTGGTATTTGAACCCACGCACACCGGAATAATTCGTCAGCCATTTCCATTGGTTTTGAATTATAAATAGAATTTTTTTTTAATCTTAAATATACCTTTAATATACATGTATTGTACCTTTGGTTGTGTAAGTTTATTTTGGGTTTTGAAAAAAAAAAAAAAAGGATTTTAATATAATATGATAATATGCATGTTGAAATATTCTTCTTGTGTGGCAAGTTTCTTTTTCGCTAATTAAATTATTTTTACGTCAGTGCAAATAATATATAGATGTTATTCTTTGAGGTGGGAATCAATGAGCAAGGGGATATTGAAGTATTAAGTGGTGGGCAGTAGACATCAAGAGGAGATTGAGGAGAATATGGAACTGTTATTGGAGAAGACATTGTTTAAAGAGTGACTAAAATGGAAATTGTAGATTCTTGATTCCTAAGGAGGTTGTTACACATTGTATTTCTAACATCATAACGCCTGAGGAGAAAATTTTGTTCAAATTTTACATTGTCAAATTTAATTCACGTGATTTGAATTCTACTCAAATTTTAGTTCTTTATATTTAACATGCTTATGAAATTAAGTTTTATGCCAAGCACAAATAAATTTTAATTTGTGATGAATTTCAATTTTGAATTGAAGTGGATATATATTGTTATATTTAATTTGTGTGATAATATTAAATTTAATGAATCAAAATATATATATATATATATATATATATATATATATATATATATATATATATATATATATATATATATATATATATGAAGTTTATTTTGTTAAGGTATAATAAATTTAAATGGGTAGAATTAAAAAAAAAAAAAAAAAATCCAATTCCATATGTTACCCAATGTGTTGTAAATTAA
This sequence comes from Pinus albicaulis, assembly GCA_034641835.2. NCBI lineage: Eukaryota > Viridiplantae > Streptophyta > Pinopsida > Pinales > Pinaceae > Pinus > Pinus albicaulis. The sequence goes on along the minus strand of CM076581.1, from coordinate 1,319,478,654 downwards.
AGTAATAGTTTTTGCAGTATAAAATTTTAAATTTATTTAAGATGTGTATTAAATTAATAGTTTTATAGTTTAAAAGGTTAAATTTATCTATGTTGCATATTAAAGTGATAGTTTTTCGTATAATTTAGTATTTCAAAATTTTAAATTTATTTATGCTGTGAATAAAAGTAATATTTTTTTATGCTATGTAGTCAAAAATTTTAAATGTAATTATGTTAAAAAATAATTTCAAAATTATCTAAATGATGGGAATTTAACTATATATATATATATATATATATATATATATATATATATATATATATATATATATATATATATATATATATCATGTTTATACATAAAACAAATATTCAAGGAAAATCGTGTTAAATTTGGCAGGATTCATTGGTGAACCATGGTTAGAAGAAGTACAAGAAGGAGTGGGGCAGTTAGAGGGTGCAACGTGGCGCCACCACAACAGCCAACTCCTACCACCCCACCCAATGATGAGGAAAACATCTCAACACAAGAACAAATACCAGCAGGAGAACTGTTAAACTTAATGAAATCATTCCAGCACATGTCTGAGGCATTAATAAACCGTCTGGAACAAGATCATGGAGGATCAGTCATACAAAATGAAGCACCCTAGAACACTACAAGAAATGATGTGCGTTGATATTTGGAAAAATTAAAATTTCCAGAGTTTTGGGGGTCCACAAATGGTCAATCTGCAGATGCATGGTTAGAAAACATGGCTATGTGCTTTACCCTGAGAGAGTATACCTCAAACATGAAGGCCAAGATGGGTATATTCTAGCTAAAGGGAAATGCACTACTTTGGTGGAAGACTTTATTACCCTAATTGGGGATGGATATCTCGGTAGTAACTTGGGAATTGTTTGAAGAAAATTTTAGAGAACGCTACCTATCAGAGGAATTTCTTGAGAGGTAATTAAATGAATTCAATGCATTAAAGCAAGGGATTTGCTCAGTACTGGAGTATGAGGCTCGTTTCATGGAATTACTTCGTTATGCCCCTCACTTAAACACAGAAAGACTCAAGGTGAACAAATTTGTGTATGGATTAAATGGTAACATCCAGGCTAAGGTTAGGATCTTAACGCCTCGCACCTTGCACGAGGCAGTTCAACGAGCAATTATTGCAGAGGAGGAAATCATGAATAGTGGACCTAGTAAGACAAACAGGCCCGCAGGATCAGGAGTAAACCATGGAAATAGTATGGAGCGTAGAAATTTTCAAAGGGGTCTTGTGCTCAATCATCAAAAGTGGTCTACCGGAACACCATATAGGCATCCAACTTAGCAGCTGCATAGGGTACCTCAGCAAGCTCGTCAACAACAACATCATCGTCTTATGCGACAACACTAAGTCACACCACCTCAGCATCGATCCCAACAGTCTGGCTCTTTTCAATAGAGCTCCAGGCCAACTCCCAGTTCAGTCAATAATAGAAGCCAAGCTCCTAAGAGGGGGTGTTGGACTTGTGGAGGTGCTCACTACGAGAGGGATTACTCTCAAAAGACAGGTAATACCAACTCAACTCAGAAAGCAGCTACGGTGGGGGACTTGGGGAAGGCTCATCGCATCCATGCAGCGGTGAACAATCGTCAGGTCGAACACCAGTCCACTGTGTTGGAAACCACAGGTAATATTGATGGTATGAGTTTTGTCATTTTAATAGATCCAGGAGCTACTGATTCTTTTATTTCTTTAAATGCATTATCAAGGATTAAACACAAATCAATTGCTCAACATGATTTTAGACATGTATAAATGGCATGTGGTATGAAAAGAAATGTAGGAAAGATGGTAAGGGATTGTGAGGTGGACCTAGGTGTATGTAAAACCAAGGTATCCTTGTATTCTACGATATTAGGAGTCTTTGACGTAGTTATAGGAATGGATTGGTTGGAGCGACATGAGGCACTCCTAGATCGCAAAGACAAGGTACTATATTTCACAAACGATGATGGACAAAGAAAGTCATTGAGGGGAAAGAACCGAGGGGTGTCCCTACGGTTCATCTCCTCTATGTAACTAATGAAATATAGACGAAAGAGGTGTCAAATGTTCACGGTGTTGGATCTAAATGATAAGGTTGATTTTGAAAACTTTGATAAACAACCAATTCTTGTTGAATTCAAGGATGTATTTCCTAAAGAATTACCTGGCCTACCCCCAAAAAGGGAAATTGATTTCACCATCGACCTTAAACCAGGCACTGAGCCTATTGCAAAGACACCTTATCGTATGTCAGCTCCAGAACTAAAGGAATTGCAAATACAATTAAAGGAATTTTTGGACTTGCGGTTCATACAACCCAGCATATCTCCGTGGGGAGCTCCCATGATTTTCGTTAAGAAGAAGGATGGGTCTTGGCGACTGTGCATTGACTATCGCCTGTTGAACAAAGTAACAATAAAGAATCAATATCATTTACCTAGAATAGATGACTTGTTTAATCAAATGAAGGGGGAAACTGTGTTTTCAAAAATAGATTTGAGGTCAGGATATCATCAATTAAGAATCAAGGAAGAAGATATTTCGAAGACAGCCTTTAAGACAAGATTTGGGCATTATGAATTTGTAGTTTTACCCTTCAAACTAACAAATGCCCCGGGTTTTTTCATGAGTTTGATGAATGGGATATTCTGGGATTACTTAGACAAGTTTGTACAAGTATTTCTCGATGACATTTTGATCTACTCAAGGACCCCAGAAGATCATGACGAACACTTGAGGATAGTTCTTTAATGTCTTAAAGAAAACCAATTGTATGGAAAATTGTCAAAGTGTTCCTTTTACCAATCAAAGATTCATCATGTTGGGCACATTATCTCTGGGGTTGGCATCGCGGTAGACCCGACAAAGATAGAGGCCATCATGGAATGGCTAGCGCCAACCAATGTTCATGAAATACGAAGTTTCATGGGCATGGCAGGGTATTATTGTAGATTTTTCAAAGGGTTTTTGAGGGTAGCAAGCCCCATTACCGATCTCCAAAGAAAGAACAAGAAATTAATTTGGACTGAAAAATGTGAAGAGGCATTCCAAAGGTTGAAAGTATTGTTAACGACATCACCAATTTTGAAAGTGCCAGATATGGAACAAGAATTTTTGGTTTGCACTGATGCCTCCAAGCAAGGGTTGGGTTGTGTATTGATGCAGGAAGGAAGAGTAATAGCATATGCATCAAGAAAACTTAGAACCCACGAAGAGAACTATGCAACCCATGATCTAGAAATGGCAGCAATTGTTTATGCACTAAAGATTTGGAGACACTACCTTCTAGGAAGGAAGTTTGAACTTAGAACTGACCATTGTGGGCTACAACACATATTCACTCAAGACCACTTAAATGCAAGGCAAAGAAGATGGTCTGAGCTAATCAGTGAATATGATTTTGATATTACTTACATAAAAGGAACAGTGAATAGGGTGGTTGATGCTTTAAGTAGGAGGCCTCGAATATTTTCAGTAATTCCCTTAAAGAGAAATTTGAGGGAGAAGTTGCTTGACTTGCAATTTAAGGACACCTGGTACCAGGAGGTTAGCAAGAGTTTGAGGGAGGATGAAATGAGAATCCCAAAATATGAAGAATACTCCCTTGATAGTGATGGACTTCTACGATTCCGGGGAAGGATATATGTGCCACCAAATGAAGATATATGCCAGTTGATCTTGAATGAAGCACATCGTGCAGTATACATGGCACACCCTGGTGTTAAGAAGATGTGTGCAGACCTGAAACCACTTTTCTTTTGGAAATGAATGAAGAAGGACATTTTAAACTTTGTAGCAAGATGCTTAGAGTGTCAGCGAGTAAAAGCTGAACACAGACATCCAGCAGGGTTATTTCAACCCCATGAGATACCAAAATCTAAATGGGAAGTTATATCAATGGACTTCATTGTGGGACTACCAATGACCTCAAGACGACATGATTCCATATTTGTAGTGGTGGACACATTGACCAAGAGTGCCCATTTTATACCAGTTAAGACTACATATAAGGCACCAGAGATAGCAAGAGTTTTTATCGATGAGATTGTAAGATTACATGGAGTTCCTAGGAAGATCATATCAGATAGGGGAGCAGTGTTTACAGGAAGGTTTTGGACCAGTTTCCAAGAAGCCTTGGGAACCCAATTGAACTTCAGCACTGCATACCACCCTGAGACAGATGGTCAGACAGAGACGACTAATCAAATCCTCGAAGACATGCTACGAATGTATGTGATGGACCAACAAAAGAAATGGGAGGAATTTTTACCTTTGGTGGAATTTGCTTACAATAACATTTATCAAAGTTCCATCAAGATGGCATCATTTGAGTTCTTGTATGGAAGATCATGTAGAACACCTCTTAGTTGAGACCGACTAGAGGACCGAGTATTAATAGGACCAAAAGTGGTGCAAGAGATGGAAGAACAAATGACTATGATTAAAGGAAGGCTAAAAGAAGCACAAGATCGACAAAAGAGTTATGCTGACTCTCATCGAATAGACCGAAGTTATGAAGTGGGAGATAGGGTGTTCCTGAGAGTAAGGCCCCAAAAGAGCTCTATAAGATTTGGAAAGGGAGCAAAATTGTCTCCACGGTTTGTGGGACCTTTTGAGGTTTTAGAAAGGAAAGGGCCAGTAGCATATAGACTTGCAGTACCTCCATCCCTAGCGTGTATTCATGATGTGTTCCATGTTTCTGTTTTGCGTCATTATATTTCAGATCCATCACATGTTATTGACTTAGGTCACTTGCAGGTTTCAGACGAGGGCAAGGTAATGGCCGAACCAGTTCGCATATTGGACCAATGAACTTTGCAGCTTAGACGATGATTATTGGACCAGAGTAAGGTCCAGTGGGACAATAACAATCCTGGTTCAGCCACTTGGGAGGATGTCGAAGAGATGCATCATCGTTTTCCTTATCTATTCCAAGGACTTTGAGACGAAGTCCACTATTAAGAGGGGGTGTATGTAGTGCCCTACTCTAGTTGACTGACAATGATATGAATTTTAACATTATTTACCCCTAAGATCCGCACTTTATTCTTTGAGAACCTCAAGTTGAGGATCCAGACACATGACTCTATTATTAGTGGATGTGATGGTTATGTATGTCTTTATTGATACTATGATGATGATAGCATTTATGGATATGCATGTTCTTTATTGATATGATTGTAGCATTAATGGATATGCAGGTTCTCTATTGATATCATGATGATGATAGATTTTATGGATAGATATGTTTTCTATTGATATTACGATGATAATGCCTTCGATGAATATGTTTATTTACCATTGATGTTATGATTATGATAAACATGATGGATGTGTCCCATATGTAGCTACTTACATTAGTTCTGATTCAAAATAAACAATGATGTGAATGACAAGGTCATGATGATGTTTTCTATTATGATAATGACTAACACTGAGAACTTTGTTACTGATGATTATTGAATATGACAGGAAACCACTAGAGGCACTCGCATATGATGAGTGGATAACATCTGGTTTGATATAAATTAATATTTTGTCTTTGAAATTCTAAGTTCAGTTTGAAACTTGTTATATACATTACATATATTCTGATGATATGTCAGTGGTTGCAATAACACGTTAGTTTCTTGGCCGAATGACTCACATATGGGTGATGGGGTTGTACAATTAGATGGAACAAAATGGGAGGGGTGGAACAGTGTTCCTGATCTCACTCGCTAGCGCTTCCGTCGTGACTTAGGCTGGAAAGGTTGAAATACCTTTGCCTTGAAGATCATGATGTCATGAGGGCAGGTCCCAAATTTGGTTCGCTCACGAGGATTTTCTGGGGGGGCACGCATCAAGGCGGATTCCTTGATCCCCAGCACCATTAGTCCCACTATACCAGGCAACATACGAGATGATAGGGGTCTCTGGCATTGCACATATAATTTCCCTTCGTAACCACTCGATACTTGAAGGGCAAGTGGTGTGGCACCCTTAGAATTTCAAGAGAAATTCTTGAAGGGCACGACCGACTTGGTATCCTTGGCATCAAAAATAAATTCTTAGGCATGGCATCCTTGGAACTTCGAATAGAAGTTCTTGAAGGGCATGACCAAGCTTGACACCCTCGACATCATTAAAGAAACTAGTAAATATAATCAATATAGGAAAATCCAACTAATTCATATCAAGTGGCATATGATGTTAGAACCAAAGGAATTAAATCAAGAATAAAACTTAGGGTAAGGGAGGAATAGGAAGAGATAAAATATTTTACCATGATAACTCTACCCTTTCCATGTTAAAACAAAATATTAAGTACATAAGACTTAACTAGGAAAAAGGGAGAAAGAGGGACATAGAGTTAAGTATAAAGAATTATTAAAATCTTCATTAAGAGAAGAGGGTGGTGAATTAAAATTTGAGAAATTTAGAGAACTTCCATGTGGCAAAAGCCAACATAAGAATATTCATCTAAAAGGAAAATTGAGGTAGTTAGGGGACCAAATCTGATAATTATCAATTAACTTCAGTAATAAACACAAATTAAGGAGTATAAAAGAGGGAATCAAGAGACAACTAGGAGAAGAAATAGGAAGTCTTGTTGGGTTGAGGGAAATAATATTTTAAATGAATAATTAAGTAAATTATTTTTGGAGAGTCTTGATGAGAGGGTGACACATGGGTGGGTGAATAATCAAATTTTGGGTTAATAAAAATTAATTATTTATGCATGAAATTCCAAGTGTCACCTATGAAGCCTTTTATAAAAGAAAGGGAAATGGAAGGGAAAAGGACCTTTTGTTTACCCTATTGTTGGATGGAGGAGATTATGTCATTTTGAGTGGTTACGAATAATTGAGTTTGGTGGGATAAAGTATTATAGAGAGGGGACTCTTGAGCCAAGAGGGGCTCACCTCTATCAGCTAGCACATTCCTTCATTGTACAACCCCATTGCAGCTAGGGGGTCCGCGGGGAAGGAGAGTACCCAAGGAGTAGGCTGGGAGGTCAATCGGTGGGTCATTACATTCGGATTAAGCACGACAACATTTAGGCTTGGAGGTAGACGACAACAAAGGAGCTTAAGCAGCAGCAAGTCAAGTTTGGTTCTCGTCTAAGGGTGAACGATACATGTGTTAGTTATATTGTTTTTAATTATGATGATTTCATTGTGTCTATAATCAAGTTAAATATATGTAGGTGTTATGAAGTTAAATTTATGGACTTGATATACGTGATTTAATTTTAATGAGTTTCAAACTTGTATGATTATGGTTTCATTTCCTAGTTACTGTGTTAATATATATATATATATATATATATATATGTAAAGCCTAACGCTCATGTAGTAAATTATAGGGTTGGTCCCTACAGATAGACAAGAAAAACTCCAAAACGAACAACAAGAGATGACAGACACATTGATCCCCAGTATGGTTGCCAACTTGTTGAGCAGGAAAATCCCCTCTGTGGATAGAGGCGATCCTTCTAGCCCTAGGGTGGGTCTAGCAACAAGGGAACATGTTGGATTCCTAAATTCTTAGTTTGTAAATGAAAGATGGACTGGGACAAATATCCTACCTCAGTCCAATGCTTTTGTCGTGGCACACAGCAGCGATCCTCTGATATTTGTCTTCACGCCTTGCCCTCTGTTAGTGACGATGTCCATGCACTTGCACAAAGATCAAACAAATGATGACAACCTACAAGCATATACATTCATCTGCAGCTATTCAACTAGTCAAGGAGAGCTAAACACTTTGAATGTAAATAGAAACAAAGTTGGAACCAGAAACTAGTCATGTATTATTGATATATGAAAAAGAAGTTTACGACCTTATGCCTTAACATTGCAGATCTCCTTCGACAGGTTCAATCGGGCACGTCTCAAACATTCGACTCGGTGAGGCAATGGGCTTAAACTCTCAACAATGGATTCTTCTCTGCTTTCTTCAACACATCAGCTATAACTAATGACTGTTCAGTTAGTTGAATCAATGTGAGGAAGAAGAATTTATAGGAGAGGAGGAGGAGGTTTAGGATTCCACATAAGGTAGAGGAGAGGTCTATCCCTTTGGGGAGTTGCACATTTGTAGGAACTAATAGGCCAAAGGGAGAAACTCTACTTGATTTAGTCAAACAAACCATGATGACTCTGCTCACGAAGCTATTAGAGCATGGAAGCTTCATTTGTATTTTAAAAAAATTTCCAAAAGCATCTTGGTGCGGGTTCCCTTCTGAGACATAGCGCCAATGGGCGCGAGGCTCAGTGTTAATTTCTTCATGGGCGTGAGGCCATAACTGCATGCCAACGTCGACCCAAAAACATAGGTTTATGAAGGTCTGCTTGAGGAATGATCAACAGAGATTACGTTCTTGACATGCTAAGGGATGCAATGACATTTATGGCAATGTATGATAGTACACGGGGGTCACTGAAAAGGTCCTCCAATATTCGGGATGGGGATTGCAGGGACGGTGACAAAATAATATGTAACACCCTTCCTTGGTTGTGAGCATTAGAAGGCAATTCTTGGACAAAAATGAGATCTTCTGACAAGGTCGAGTTCATTTTGAGCCTCTATTTCTCTCTCTTGGTCATGGAACTCAAAGAGGTGTTGCCTCTCTTCTTCTCCCTCGAAAACTCTGCATTTTGTTGAGCCTTTGGGGGCCTCAAATTGCGAAAATTTTCAGCAATGAAAGGTCTATGGCTCAAGCCTAAATTGTGAATATTTTCCTTAGATTTTAGAGAAGACTTCATAGTTTTTCCTTTTGTAATCACTGACAAAATTCTTGATTTTGGGAGTGTAGGTTTTACCTATTAGTATCTCTATCTCTCCACATTTTTGAGAGGATTTGTGGCTTGATCTTTGATCTATTTCACTTGCATGCATATCATTTAATTGGGGAATTAACACAATCATGCATCACACTCATTCAGCATGCTCTTTAGTTTGATTTATTACATGTTTCAAATGCATAACAAGTTCAATTTTTTTGCATGCAAACACTTTTTACTTGATATTATTTGCTTGAACATAGTTCCAAGTTTACTTATGCTTCACCATTAAACAAATATTACATGCATAAAGTATTTGGGCAATTTTTCTCTATAAAGCAACATTTTATTTCATGTAAAGCAATTACATTTCAAGTTGAAGTTAATTTTCATTTTTTCAGTTAATTTACTTACATGCCCCAACCATCACTATAATTTACCTCCAACTTAAATTGGTTGAATAGACATTTAAGGAACCCTCTACCTCTATGGACTCCTCACTGTCAAATCCAAATCTTTGGGCGAGGGTGAGGTCTGAGGATTAGAGTTCAATTGTAACCTTGTTTTAGAGATAATTAATAAAATAAACCAAGAGCACTATTTCATCTCATTTACTTTACTTGCAAACATCTTGAATTTCTTGCTATCTTGATGGTTAAAGTTTCACATGTAAATCTTATTTCAAGAAGCATTTTAGATGCAAGCATTGTATTCTCTTAATTTTGCAGCTAGTTTAGTTTAATTTTTTTGTACTTGGAAATCGGTTTATCTTTGTAACTTAATTGCATATTGTTATTTTGATGGTCATGGATGATTGATTTCACTTTCAAGTACTTTTATTTTGGGTTGAAAACCTAATTGCATGTTTTCATCTTGGTCTAACAATTGAGTTTTCTATCATCTCTTTACATTCTCATAAGTAGATTACTAATTGTTCCATTTTGGGCAAGATAGCTTCACATGCTTTGATTCATAAATTTGTTTATCTTGAAAGAATTTATAATATCTTGTGCTGACATTTTCTTATTTCAATTTTCAAGATTATTTTTGCTTTCCATTTAAAAGAATTTTACTTAATTTAAGAAAATACAATTTCATTTTAAAGCGCAATAATTTGAAGGCATTGGATTTGTTGTGCTTTATGCTTATTTTATGTATTGATGGTTATTGCTCATATCACTTTTTTCTTATAAATCTTAAGAAGTAATCAATTTAACTCTAACAACTCTCCTAGAAAACTCTCATCTTTAACTTAGTTTCCTTTAGGGACCACCCCCCATAGCTAACTTAGGAGAGAGCTTAAACGGAGAAAGTCGAGAATAAGTCACATCCACTTCTCTTAGTTCCTTGCCACCAACCACACCTTGTGGGGTTAAAGGCTTTTCTCACTAACTAGTAGGTAGGTGTAGGTGGCAAGTGATAACAATTACAATGACTTATTAAAGTGCGGGTTTCATGCTTGGGTCATTATGTTTTAGGTCAAATTCCCCATTAAGGACTTCTAGGATTTATTCTGAGTCTATAGAGTCAATTTACATTTAAAAATACCCTTCTTGGGCTTTTGAATCATGTAAAAAGGTTTAGTATTGGGTCAAATATGATTTATGTCGCCTCCACACCAAGTTGGCTTCAAAAGGATCAAGTCGGCCTCAAGGAAGGCTATTCGACCTCACCTAAAGGCTATAAAAGAAGCAGATTGAATTCATTTTGAGGATAACATCTCAAGCAAGTTCGATATCTCTTTGGAAGCCAAAAAAAGTGTGAAGTGAAGGAAAAGGGCTAAAGAAGTGGTAGCTTGGTCAAGGTCAAGGAGAGAAGGAAAATCAAAATTTTGGTGCATATATCTCTCTCTCTCGTGTTGTAATGTTCCAAAATAGGAAAAACAATGATATGCAAGCAAATAACAAATTTACACCACATAATTTTTTAAACAATTCATTGAATAGCCAGAATAATCAGAAATATGGAAGCAGTTAAGCCATTTTATTATAGAATGGAGCAAGAGTACAAATATATGGAAGAAATGCACGAAGGCTTGCCTTTTTGGCAAGCGGAGCAAATCTCAGGTGAAACAATGATAACCCAGAAGTTGTCCAATTGTTGCTCTGTGTTGTCTTGGCAATTATACACTATCTACTGCAAAGAAATGGCTAAAAACCCCACCTCCTGTGCTCAGAAAATTCTGCAAAATTATCTCTAAGCTCCTCAAGCCAACCCCACCAAAACCCATAAATGGTTTGGCCAAATATTGACCTTACAAAATCGACCCCCAAAGGCCCTGCACTCTCCAGTAGCTACTAAAGCACACAACCTACTAAAACGCCAGCAAAACCCTCTGAAAGCACTACTAAAATGCAGCAATCAGCTCCAATACTTCCCTTATTTATCCCAACAAGCAATAACCCCAATGGTTGAGAATCTATCTCCCACGTGTGCCCAGCTTCTCTCCTCTGCCCTAGCCCCAGAGACTACAAAATAACTCCAGAATATTGTTGCAACTTCCATCCCTCAAACTCACCCAATAGTTGACAAATATATTGAGCCTTCTTCTCCAAACTTTTCCCAAAAATAGACCTCCAGAATAATGTTGTAATGGTCACACAAGATCCACTACTGTGTCCTCCAAAAATACGCACAGTTGAGGAAAACTGAATGCAAATGCTGGAAATCTCTGTATGAAACTCCTTCGGATGACAATGGATGAACCTCGCTAGGGTGGCACTCGAAGTCCCCCAAAGAAAGGGTGATTTGTCCGCTTGGAAAACTCTTGCTAAAAAGGAAGTTTCCTTGCTAAACAGCTCGAGCAACATAAACAAAATCGATAAGCCAAGAATGCCAAATGAAGTGAATTTCCTTCATTTTATAACTTTCGTGGAGCCTTTCTTCACGCCTTTTCTTCCTTCATGGGTCCCTCACCAAGAATACGCTTTCCTTCTCATGCAATTCGAATTAGTGGCTTAGGGAGTGTGTATTTCTTATGTGGGTGGTACCCCCACATCAACAATAAAACAAAAAAAAATAAAACTAACTTGCTTCTAACTCCTAAGTCTTTAAACAAAAAACAAATCGGCCCCGCCTTCACCAAAATTGGCCCCCAAAATGTAGAAATAAATCATGTTCCAAAATAATTTAGGAAGGGACATGACATGTGCCCCAGATTAGAAGATCGAAGTCCCTCTTGTGTTGCCACTACCAATTGTTGCATGATGTCGCTGCCAAGACAAGTATAGGTCGAAGTTGCTATTGTTGGGTGTTGTTGCCTCAAGAAGTTGTATTGGGTCAAAATCATAGTTTCTAAGTCAAGATTTAAGTCTCTCGCCTAAGATAGAAGTCTCTAAAGTAAGATCAAAGTTATTAGGTCCAAGAAAGTGTTGCATATTGCTACTGTTATTGTTGTTGCCAGGTTGAAAATAGGATCATTTGCAAAAGAAAAAGAAGGTTGACTTGGTGTGGAGGAATTTTGTGTCAAGGTCTAGTGTCTTGGATCATCTCAGGAACTCTATTGAAGGAAGAATTATTGACTAGTTTTTCCCCTAGAGTGGGGTTTTTCCCTGGTTGTCTTCCTATATATGGTGTCCTTGATATATGTGTTATTGCTTTGGTAATTGCTTAATGATCTAAGAAAAGAAGATAATAAGAAAACTAATAAGAATACAGGAATATCACAAGTAAAGTATCAAGTACAAGAAAATCTTTCTACCTTTCTAATTTTCTAACAAGATGGGCCTTTTGTGAAAATTCCAAGATCCAAACAAATCTAAAGAATCCTACTGCAACAACTAAGTGTACTTCTCCTATTAAGTAAATTACATTACATAATTAACTCAGATCTGAATTATTGAAGCAACTACTGAAGTAGCCTACACAAAAATTGATTCAGAAACAAGGAAAAAACCCAATGCGGGAAAATCGATGCAGCAGATTGGAGAGTTTTATTATTATGCAGTAGCAATGTCTGAATACCCTCAAGGGTTATTCAATTACAGAGAGAAATATTGGCAAAAGAATATATGAGAAATACCTCACTCAATCATCGAGTCTTCAGCGGATCCGGATGAAGGAAAAACTACCCTGGACAGGCTCTGCACAACCTCTATGCAGATCTAGCGATGAAACTTCCAGCCACTACATCACCACCTTCTAGGCTCAGCGTTAACCCTCCTCCAAGTGGTTTTTCCTCAGTGGATTCTGAGGAACATCCTCCCGGTGCCACTTTCTGAATCCCAACCTGTGAAACTGATCCACCAGTAAATTTCGAAAACCCTTCCTTCTGCCTCTGTGTTGCTTTTGCGTGAGCTTATGTAGTCATTGCGTCAACCCCTTTCCTTCAACATTGGCTAGGCTAGATCACATATGCCTCTCTGACTGATGCTCCACCGAACTGAGAAAATATTTCTCTCCAGATGTTATCTTTGCCCCTCACTGCTCAAATCTCAGGTTTGAATTTCTCAGCAAACCACACCCCAGAAATTTCGATCTTAGATCAATTCAATGTCTTTGTGTGTTTCCAAATGACCCTCAAGCCTTCCTTTTATAATCTTTTTGTTGACATATCAATGGCCCAAATTAGATGTTTAATCGATGGCTAAGATTAAAACATGACTTGATCTTCATTCTCTAGAAGATTCAGACTTTGTTTTATTAATATCCTTTAATTATTAATTTCCCTAAGTTTAGACTTAGGGTCCCCATTAAAATAATTAACTATTTTAATAAAACATGAACTGAGTGGAATTTCCACAAACGGTTTCTGAGTTCTTTGGAATACAAGTATCTAAGCCTCCACACCAAATTTGAGACTTAGAGCACTTTTTGATGCTACAAAAATCAAAACTCCCTCTTAGAGATGAAAGTGCTCTAGTAATGATTCCTGCTGCATACTGCTCTGTCCCTAAAGAATCCTTCACGATGTTGAAGTCCATCAGTCTCTGCGTTGTTGTTGCCACTATACTACTGCCCATGATACTGCCGCTATCATTGTTGCATCTATATTGCATCTCCCTCTCAAGTGTTGTGTCCGTTATGTTGCTAGCACTACCACTGCTAACACTGCAACTCAGTTGTTAAGAGAAACAAATGAAATATTCACCCAAAATTGAACAAGTGTTTAGCAAATGCACCTCGGTGCTGAAGAATCTAACTGGGTTTCCCATCTCGCAACATCTGAAGCACTTGACCTGTGAAGCATCACACTTCGGTTTCCATTGTGCCTGTTGTACCTTCGATGCAAGGGCTATGTTTTTCTCTTCCTCCACAGATTTCGATCTGCTTCCACTACTCCCATCAAGTTTGCACTTGATGAGGTCTCTCCTCATCTCTTCCTCCTAAAAAGTTGCCCACAACTTCTCCCAACTAGGTAATGTTTCCAGGCCAAGTATGCTATGCACAAACACCTGCCACTCCTTCGTGACACCGTTAAGGGCCATCTGTACCATGGTTGCAGCTGTAGGTGTAGCACCTACTGCTGACTATTGATCACGAACCTCTTGGAACTGCATAAGGTATCAAACCACACACTCCCTTTTCTGCATCTGGATCATACAGAGCTTCTGCTCCAAGTAACTTTTGTTGCTCGAAATATCCCTCATTTAGGTCATGCAAAGCTACCCACATATCTTTGGCAGTATTCTTGCCAACTAGATGTGAGACAATGTGATCCTTAACACCATCAAGGAGCAACCTCTTCGCCTTCACCATATCAGCCTTGTACCTTTTATTTTGATCTGGATCTGTAGGTACAGCTACCACGTTCCCCACGAAGGCCTTCAGATCATATTCATCTAGAAGAAACATAGCTCATTCTTTCCAAATCATATAATTGGAGGAGCCCTCCAACTGATCTTGATCACGAAGTCCATGAGACGCCATATCAACTGAAAAAATATCAAATCTACTCCCTCTTTCTCCCTACTACGTAGTCCCTGGCAGGATTACACACTCCTTGGTGGAGTTGTATGTTCCGCAACTCCTCTACTGCTCGACAACTAATAAATGTTGATTTTCCTCGGCTAGGAAATCACGGAGGAAGAAATTCCCTAGATATGTGTCCATATGATTTATTCTAGCACTTTCTTCCCAACAAGAACTTCATAAAACTACATCCCTCTGCCTTCTGTGTGGAGGCTTTGCACGGCTCCCTCTACCATAGTGAAAAACTCGAACTGGAAGTCCTACCTCTCTATCGACTCACTTAAAGAGAGACAACCTCGAAGCTTCAGCCCTCCTCGCTAGATCTGCGCAATCCCTTTGGGGATTCATTATGCTGCACTGCAGCAAAAACAGCCTTCACTTCAAAAATCAAATATGTCCTTCCTTTTTCACATCAATGCTCTGATACCATGTGAAAATTCCAAGATCCAAACAAATCTAAAGAATCCTACTACAACAACTGAGTGTACTTCTCCTATTAAGTAAATTACATTACATAATTAACTGAACTATGAATTATTGAAGCAACTACTGAAGCAGCCTACACTAAAATTGATTCAGAAAATAGAAAAATAGATAAGGAAATATTCACACATATGACAATTATTTTTGGACTAATGTCCCCGGAAAAACCCAAAGCGGGAAAATCGGTGCAGTAAATCTAAGGGTTTTATTATTATGCAGTAGCAATGTCTGAATACATCTTTGAATACCCTCAAGGGTTATTCAGTTACAGAGAGAAATACTGGCAGAAGAATATGTGAGAAATACCTCACTGAATCACCGAGTCTCCGGCTGATCCAGATGATGGAAAAACTGCCCTGGACAGGTTATGCGCAAGTCTAGCACTAGAACTTCTAGCCACTGCGTCAACCACTTCCACACTCAACGTTGGCCCTCCTCCAAGTTCAAGTGAAAAATGTTTGTACTTCTCGTTAAATACTCTAGAAGACTTGAAATATGAAAATATCCATTGAGGATACAAATATTATATATTTAAATGTATGAGGAATGAGTGAATGATTGATGTTACAAATGACGTCCACTTATATAGCTAGGCAGGTGCCATTTAGACATGCCTCTTCACGAAAGGTCATGTCCCATTTAGACATGCCTCTTCAACCTAATTACTAATTAACTAATCATCATTGCAATTATTTCCATTATTTATATTTATATTATTTATATATTATTTTATTCATAACGTTGCCTTCCTCCTCAAAAAGCTTTGTCCTCAAAGCTTGTTGATCAAAAAATCTTGATCTTTTTTTCTGCGACGAACGTCTTCTCTTCTAGGGGTAGTCATCCTTGTTGATACAATTTGATATGATCCTCTAAGTGACAAACAAAACGGTCACACAAAGAAGAGATCAGACCATCCTAGATCAATCTTCTGTGGAATCTTGTGGTGACTGGCAACTTGTGATGAATTGTGATTGCATGAGTGGATTGCACCGACATTAGTATTCTTTGGAACATCAGTTTGTGATTTTGTTCTGAATACATAGCTTGATTGAGTTGTCTACTCCCGTGATTTGAATGTCGATAAGGAACTTTTTTGGTTTGGATTTCCCTTATTAGGTGCATGGCAACTTTTTGATTTTCTTCTGGCGAGGATGTTGTTGAGTTGGTTACAGAACCTTCACATGGGATGCTCATTGTCTAAACTACAACATCTAAGTTTGTATTTTTTTCAACTTGATTGTCTTCTTTATTTGTGACATTCATTGCATTAGTATCAATTTCTTTCTCTTCAACTTGGACTTCTACATTCAATGCTTTATTTTCGACAAGTTGTTGCACCTTGTTTTCCAACAACTTCTTATCCTTCTTAAGCTTTTTTATTTGTGTTAGTAATTTTTCGCTATGGTATTTTAGTCGCGAAACTCCTTCATTTTTTTCAACAGTGATTTTGTCAACTTCTCTTTGCATATTTTGTACCACCTTTTTACCTTCTTGAAAAATTACTTTTGAAATTTCTTGTATGTCTTCAGGCATCACCGAATTTGACTTCAAGGTAATGTCCTGTAGCATTATTTTTTTCTTTTTGTAGGAGAATGTCAAAAATCTATTTTTCGTATTTAGGACAAAAGATCCTAGAGTTTCCATCCAGGGTGAACCCAACACAATGTCACTATCATCAAAAAGTAAGGCTTTCACAGTAAATTGAGAGATAAAGGTATAATCCTCGATATTTAGTTGTAGAATTTTTATGTCGTATTTTTTTTGGTCAAAAAAATCTAATTTTTTTGTTATATTTGACTCAGGAATCACCAATTGGTTTCTAATTTTAGGGTTTATATAATTTTTATTTTCGACAGATGATATAGCAATAGTGACATCTTTTCCAGTGAGATTTCCTTTAAATTTAAATAACACTTTAGCATCGATGGGTAAGGTTTCTAACAATCTTCCCTCTTTTAATTTCGAGTTAGGCTCCATTTTTAGTCTTGAATATTCTTATATCTTTTACACCTTATAATGAATCACTCCTTTTATTTTTATAATCTTTTAATTGTACTCTTTATTAAAATTAATGTCCAAATAATTAAATTATTTTTATTTTTTAAAATTTTCTTGTCTTTATAAAGACCTTCACTACTTCCCCGGATGTTTTTTTTTGTTTATAGTAACTTCACTTAAAAGTATGGTATTACCATATAAGCACAACACTTGTTAATTAATTTTAACCAATCGATATGGTGTATAGGTACAACCTTTCAGATCGGAGGTCTTGTATTATTTTTTCCCAAATAATATTGGCAGCATATAGAAATGTAAGTGTACGGATTGTACGGAAAAATAAACAGTGTTACATTAGCAGTGATGATTGTCAACGTTGGTCGGGGTCGGGTTGAATGGTGGACGATGGATTATGGCAGCGGTTAGCGGCTTGTAGTGAGGGGTGGTGATTATGGTGTGCGGTCGACGGAGATGGAGGTAATGGTAAAAGGGCTCCGACAGTAGCAACGCAACCGAGGTTCATTGAGCAAGGGGCGTTGTCTGGAGCGTTGTAGCAGATGGTTGTGTCGAGCAACAACAACAATTGTAGCAGACTATGTGGGTCTATCGGGACGCCTGGGTGGCACCAGGCAGCGGTTGGTAGCTTGCATCGAGGGGTGGTGATTATGGTGTGCGGTCGACGGAGATGGAGGTAACAGTAAAAGGGCTTCGACAATAGCAGCGCAACCGAGGTTCATCGAGCAAGGGGCATTGTTTAGAGCGTTGTAGCAGATGGTTGTGTCGAGCAACGACAACAGTTGCGGCAGACTGTGCGGGTCTATCGGGACGCCTGGGTGGCACCAGGTGTTATGGTTGTTGTCGTTGATTAATACAAATTCTCTTCTTGATAATTACTTGTGAGCTTACAAGAATTACTTAAGTCTTCTCTTACCTAGCTTGTTTAGTCTTTCATCAAGTCAATTACAAAAATACAAAAGACACAAAGTTAGGCTCTTCCAGCCAGGACAAAACCTCTCCCTCTTGGAGAGGAAAACCCACAAGAAATTCTTTTTATAGATCTTCAAATGACAAGTACCATGACCAAGATTCAGACCCTTGACCTATGAATGTCCCAAAAACCTTGTCACTGCTACTAAGTCTTCCTTCATTGTTGATTCGTCTTTTCTTCATCAATCTGTACTGGCCTTTCTTTTATGAACTTTGAGTAGGAAGGTAAACCATAGATTTACCTTCCTCCTTTTCCATACTATAATAGCCTTTAAACTTTTCATTATAGTATGATCATTCATGCAGTATGTCAACTAAATGCTTATGGAGAATAGACCTTATTTACCATACTCCATTTGACTATAGTTCCTTCATTCTGATCTGCATATCTTTCCAGTGATCCGCACTCCTTTTTTTTGTCTCCCTTATGTTCCGAATATATCAAGCTTGACCCTTTTATTACAGTCTTCATCTTCAGTCTTATCCGCAAATATCTCAAATTGGCCGCATATCATTCAGTACCATAGAATTGCACGTTAATCGCAGATGAGAATGCAATAGTTCAGGCTTCGTTACACTAGTAATCACCTAAGAAAAATCTGCACTGAAACCTTGCACTTGTCTTCACAAAATATCGCCTTTTTTTAGTTCTGTAAAAACTCAGAAAGAATCTGCACTTTTATTTGTTGTGCCATTTCTGAGAAATCTGCATTATTCTTTGCTATACCACTTCAGAGAAATCCACATTATGCTTTGTTGTACCACTTTAGAGAAATCCACATTTTTTTGTTGTACCACTTCAAAGAAATCTGCATTGTTGTCTGCACTAATTGATCCACAATTTCTATCTTTATATAGAGGTGATATCTCTGCCTTTAGGCCGACGATTCAGCGAGTAAGTAGGTCGACTAGATCACTAAGTATATAAGCTGACAAGTAGTGTATATACTCCAGCATTTAATGAGGCATTTATTCATTGTATATGATGCTTATATTCCAGCATTGATGAAGGTTGTCCATAGCCATTTCTTCAAGGATTCGTGACAAGGTTCATGACAAGGTCTGGAGCATATATCTTTTCATTTACTAGGCACTTAATTACACATGAAACTAGAAGACAACCCTAATAGACATTAAGAAGAAGTCTATAATAAAATCTTGCTCATGAAACCCATGAAGCATGTACAACCAAAAATAAATTTTATTATCTTTGTCTTCTTCTTTACATAAAATACATAATTACACAGTCAATATGAAGACCGACCTAGTTACACATTTCAACACTCCCTCTTAACTAGGGAGGTATTCATATAGGTACATGGTCACTTTCAAACTAAAGAATCTCATAAGAAGAATCGAATTGGTAATCGCATATGTATAGCATCATATCAACCAACATTGTCCTAGTGCAAGGCCTTGACTAACAACCCCATCTCTCAATGAGAAAATGGGCTACAATTTTGGTGAGACACATGACATATAGACACCATAGTCATTGTCTCTCCAAGGTACATACTCCACCCAGGTGTTCCCAAAGTATGACCTTCTTGGACTATTCTTCTCTTGAGTAGCTAGCCCTCAAAGAATATCGGTCCCCAACTACTCTTATCTTGAATGCCCTAACACATTCTCAAAGAGTATCAAATTCCAGATGATTACCCAATCCTCCATTCTGTCTTCCCAAGTTAAGACCAGAATGATGTGTCTATCTCTCCCTCTCAGCCAAGGAGGACCTATTCCACAAGGGAATGTACTCATTCCTGTATAAGGAATGTACCTAAGTTCATTCTTAAGAATCACCCAGTTTCTTCCAAGTAAGAAACTGATCACTAAGCTCCCACTCAATCAGGGACCTACAGCAACAATGGTGGGACACCCAATTGATCATGAATAATTCCTCCCCTTGATGTCATGCATTTCGATATTGAGGAATCTTCAACTTTAGCTCCATAGGGCACAGATCATCCATCACTTTCATTCATGAGTCATGTCATCTACCAGAAAGTGATTCATCTGTCTTTCTCATCTGGCTCACCGTTATGCCATGCTATTTTCTTTCGAATCATCTCCAAGGATCATACATCCTTTCTCATGATTACCAGCCCTGCACAAATTCATCTAGATAAACATATACATATGGACTTTTAAAATAAAAGCTACCCCAGTGATGATCTTTCACCATGACATCTTCATGTAGGCATCGACATCCTTTATTCAGATTGACACATCTCTTGCAACCATATGACATGACTTCACAGCATCTAGTGTTAGCATATAAATATATACATACCTCATACCTCATACATCAGCATATAAGTCATCCTTCAACAATTTTTACTAGAATGAGGAGCTTCATTCCCCTGGCCTGTTCCATCAATATGTCATCACATCCTAGAACTCCTACCATGCTTTAATCAAGATGCTACACTGCTCCCTATCATACAACCAACAGAAATCACTTAAAGGAGAAGATGATCTCAATCATAGTGGAGATCCCTCGCTTATTCTTTCTTAGATTTCTTTGCATCATGTTCTTCTCTCATTTGTGAGATAGAGGCTTCATCCCTATTTCTCTTGTACTTTTCAGATTTAGGACAATTTCTTTTATAATGCCCAAGTTCATCACATCCAAAGCATCATGCTTTTTCCCTACTATCTTGAGGACCAAACTTACCGAATCTTCCTTTCTTCCTTGACGTGGCTGCAAAGGCTTGATTCCCTTCACTTGATCCTGTAACACCTTTTGCTTTCAATTTTGTTTCCTCTATTTTACATAGAGATCCTAAATCGTGGAATGGTGTGGCTTCTTTCTTCCTGTATAAACCCGAAGTGAATTTTCCCCATTCTTCTGGCAGAGCATTCAACACCACTGTAGTCATCTCAGTGCCAGACATTTCTTCTTCTAATTCCTGTAGTTGATCTCAGAGAGATTACTTCTCTTGCAGTACTTACAGAGAATAGCTCCACCAATTTCTCATATATTCCTTTTTGATGATTTTAGATTTGATACCTCAGAGATGAGAGAGTCTTTTATGGATTCTGTAAGAATACTTTGGGCTCTTATATCTCCCTTCATGTATTTGGCATGACTTCATTGTCCTTGTCTTCCATGTAGGAAAGTCTGAAACCATAACCAGTTTGATGCTTTGTTTGCAAAGAAAACATTTTGTTATATTCATATGAAGTCATAGAGATACTTACTTGAGTAGATGCTTGATCAGGTGAACATGTCCTAAGTGAAGAAAATGCTCAAAATTGGAACTACTAAGAATTGGTTGAAACTAGAACGACTGGATAGGTCTCGTCGATACGATCCTGTTGCCACGAACGACACTAAAATCCGACACTGTATGTGAAAGTTATTCAAGTTTCAAAATTCACAATTTCATGCAAAAGACCAGTTTGACCAGGGTTGACTTTGATTAAAAAAATATTAAAAAAAAAGAATATTCCACAAAATATTTTGAGAATATTTCACAAAATATTCCATGGAATATTCCTTCAGCAGCAAGTCACAACTCAACACTTGGCAGCTTCGAATTGGGTTATCAGTTGACTTTGTGTTTTTTGGGGCCAATCAGCAACTGCCACGTGGCAGGCCCGAAGGCCGCCATGTGGCCCCAGGATTGAAGAAATCGCAGTGGCAAAATTATTTTGGAGTTGGCAGGATTCGACCCCAGGTCGGATGGCCGCCGGCCCACCCACACTTTGGTTCTTAATATACCAAGGCCTCATTGCATATTTAAATTTTAATTAAGGTTTGAATGGGGCAGAAAGGGGGCTAGCTCCCTCTACACAGAACTGCAGCCCGGAACCCTGGCAATAGACCTCGACTGTTACGGTGATGCGAATGTGTTCACATGTTCGGCGATGGGAGTTACTGTGACATTTAAATGCCACAGTTTTCAAACCGTTGGCTCAAACGGTTTAGTTGGTCCATGTGACCACTACACCTAACAATAAATGTTAATGCTAACGGTTCCGACGGATTTGGGCGGAGTCCGCCTTTTTAGGCACCAGTGCCAGATGTAGCGGAGCTAACTGCTGTTACTCCAAAATTAGTGGAGTTTCTTTAGGCCAGATTGGACAAAACTTTTGTTGGTCATAACTTTCACATTACTGAACCTTTTGAAGCGAATTTTTTTTTGATTTTGGGTATTCTCAACATTCTGGAGTCATTGGAATAGGTTGGGGAGCGATCAGGGCCTTAAGGGAGATGGAGCTACATTGGACTACACTTCACTGTTTTAGGTGAAATCATAGTCATTCTTAGCTTCTTTCTGTGTTCTGAATTCATTTTCACAGCTGGTTTGGTCTGTTTAGGCCTTTTTCTCACTGTATTACCAATTTGAGAATCATAAATGTAGCCCATGAGGGGTGAACTACCTCATCATGTTTTTGTGTGTTTTATGGTGAAGTTATTCTGTTGCGTTATTCAGATTAAAGTTGTTAAACAGTAAATTAAAACAACATTCCCTCACACCAAAATTCATAAACAATTATCAAAAACACTTTGCTTCACTTGCAAGACTCTCCAAACACTTTGCACACTTAATTTAATGGAAATGAATACTTTGAACAACAAAACAAATACTTTCATTTTTAGATCAGTTGGTATCAGAGCTTAGGATTAGAGCCTTAGAAGCTCGAGTTTTTACTCAACATTTGTTTTGTGCAAAGATTAAGTTTGCAGTTTTGATGCTTACTAGGCTAAAACTCAAGAGAGGTGAAGGAAACTTGGTTAGTGCACAAACTAATCCACAACCAAGAAGGGTCAGAGAACCACCTCCAAGAGCCCTAGAAGCAGCTTCAAGCATGTCTTCAAGAGAAGGAGAAGCCCTTGAAGAGATGGATCCCAAGGAAGAAGAACGGATATTCTGAAAAGCTTTCTTGGATATGACTGAAATGGTAAGGATCCTTTATCAAGAAAGAAATGATAGGATTGTTGGAAAAGGGTCTAAAAACCAAAAAGAAGGAGAGGGTTCATCAGGAGGAAAGAAGAGTAATGATCAGTCTAAGAAAGGACATGGAGGAAATGGTGATCCACCATCTCCATCTTCATCCTCTTCCTCCACATCGTCTTCCTCGACTTCGGTAAATCAGTCTCATAAGTTGAAAACCACTGGTAAAAATCCTTTTTTAAAGCTTGATGTCAAATTTGAATTGCCCATGTTTAATGGTGAAGTCAATGCAGAGAAACTAGACAATTGGAAGTTTATTTAAGGATTCAAAATCTTCATGATGACGACACCAAGATACAACTAGCCTTGCTAAGAATGGATGGAGTAACATTGGTATGGTGGGAAGCCAAGACCAAGGATGAAATCAAGAAACATGGTAAGATTACTCTATCATGGATTTAATTTATTACTGCAATCAAGAAGCAATTTTATCCTTTAGCTCATCTACAAAAGGCTATAATGAGCTGGCAAAAATTTAGACAGCTTAAGGGACAAAATGTGCAAGACTATACCCAGGAATTCAGGAGAAGAGCACTCTTATTAGGGGTAGACTTACAAATTCAAGATACTTTGCTTAAATATATAGGTGGTTTTCATAGTTACCTTAAACATACTATCCTTATGTTCAATCCTACTAGTCTAGACGAAGTTTCTATACAAGCTACACATTTAGAGGCTAGAGGGAAAAACACTTTTGATGAGGGTAGAAACAAGCCTTTCAAAGGGAAGAACAAAGGTAAAACCTTTAAAGGAAAAGGTAAAAAGAATAAATCTATCAAACAAGAGGGTGAAAAAGTCATTTGTAAACATTGTTCAAGAGAGGGCCATGAAGAGAAAAATTGTTGGAAATTACATCCTGAAAAAAGAAATCAGTTTAACAAAAACAAGGGAAAGAAGAAAACTGCAGCTACTACAACTACACCTCAAGATTTAGGTGATGATTCAGAGGATGAAACCAAAATTGCAGCTATGGGTTTGAAAAGTATGAAGGGAAAGGAAACTGAAACTAAAGTAAGCACTAGTACTTCAAATTGTCATGTACAAGCTCCTAATGAGGAAGAAAGAATTGAATTGTTCCATGTGAGGGTAATCTCAAAACATACTAAAATTGAGACACTGTTTGACAGTGGGTCACAAGCAAATCTCATATCAGAAGACTTGGTCAAACAGCTAAAACTTGAGACCATTCCACATCCAAAGCCTTATCCACTTGGGTGGATATGCAAGGATGCAAACTTACAAGTCTCAAGAAAGTGCATATTGCGATTTGCCATAATTGCACACTTTATTGACACAGTTGAACTTGATGTGGTGCTGCTTGATATCTCAGGAATTGTTTTGGGAAGTCCTTACTTATTTGACAGGAAAGCAATCTTCCATCGCCATGAAAATAAATATCATCTCTTTAAAGATGACAAGGAGTTCATTGTCAAAGCACATCGCAAGAAGACAAATATAGCGATGGTAAATGCAAGACAGGTAAAAAGGCTAGTAAATTCTAGTAAGAGTTTTGTATTTCCTATGGTTAAGCCCAAGGTTGATATGAATCATGAGTCATTTGAAAATTTTGATTCCAAACTTAAATCAGATTTATATGATGTAGTTGCTGCACATCATGAGATGTTTCAGGAACCGACAGGTTTACCTCTTAAAAGGGAGATTTAGCATGAGATCCATTTACATCAAGATTGTCCTCTTCCTAACATCGGCATGTACCACTTGTCTATCATGGAGAATGTTGAAATCAAAAGGAAAATTAAAGACTTGTTGGACAAAGGATTCATAAGACCAAGCACTTCGCCATGTGGGTCACCGATAGTGTTGATTCCAAAGAAATATAGAACTTGGCGCATGTGTGTGGACTTCAGGGCATTGAACAAAATAACGGTAAAGAATCGTTACCCACTTCCAAGGATAGATGATTTGTTGGATCATGTTATGTATATTTTATTAATTATTAGTTAAATATAGTTATCTTAGGTTTATTAATGTGGACGGGCATGATCAACGATCATGCCTCTTCACCAAGGGACACCATAAGGCTGTATTTAAAGCCTTGGTGATCCCCACTTGTAATCATCTCATCTTTTATCAATAATAATATATACTTATTCAAGTTTACCAGAGTTTTTACACTCCATTGGTATCAAAGCAATCTCTCTTCAAGATCTGTGTGATCACCAAGAATTAAGGAATTACAAGAAAATTCCAGAATTGCAGATTTTTTTTAATCGAGTGCTTGTGGGCAGCATTTGTTTAAAAAATAAAAAATAAATATACAGATTTTTCCTCCCCCAAATTTTTTTTCCCTCTTCCCCCTCACATAGCACCCCCATTACCATTTCCGACCCCGCTCACCCCTACCCCTTATCACTTCACCCATCCAACCCTCAGTCCCCTCTACACCTCACGACCTTTCAGCCCCCGCCCCTCACTTACTAACCTCGCCCTCACCACACAACCCACCCCGCACTCTGCACCCTCGGCCTCTCTCCCCACCGCAATCACTCCTCACTCCCTCATCCTCTCGGCCCCATCTACGAACCCGACACCCTACTCCGTCACCCCCACTCCCCCGACATCCTTCGCTTCCCTCCTTGCGTTCTTGCCCACCTGCTCCCACCACCTCACGCCCACCTTCCCCGCCTTCCGCCTTCCGCCTTCCACCCTTCCCCGCCTCCCGTAGTCGTCTCTCCCGCCCACCCTTCCTTCCTCCGCCTTCTACCCATCTCCCCTGACACCCCTCCTCCCCCGTAGTCTTTCGGCCCTCCCGCCTCACTCCTGGCAGCCAGCAACAGCACCCGTCCATCCTCCCTCGGCCCTCCCGCGACCCCTTCCGCGGCCAACCCACCCCTCGGTTCCTTCCCACGTATCCTACCCATCTGCTCCCGCCACCCCTATCTGTGTCATTTCCAGCGCCCTGTCCGCCGTCATCACCATTGCATGTTCCTTCATCAACCCTTCTGTCCTACGTCATCTCAAACGTTGTGCTTCTCTAAAACATCTCCCTTCCCTATTTCTGCCTAGTTGTAACCCTTGGTAATATATAATTAAATATTATATATTAATTATAATTACTTCTGCCTAGTCATAACCTTTGGTAATACATAATTAAAAATTATATATTAATTATAATTACTATATAGCATTTATTTAGTTATTAATTAAAAATAATAATAATTATTATTATTATTATTATTTAAATAAAAAATAAAAAATAAAAAAACTGGCAGAAAAATATTCACCACCGCATACGCGTTCAATGACGTCATCAATGTCGATAGCCGATTTCCAAAAAAAATTGTTGGATCTTGAGAAACAAATCAATAATAATTCAGATGACTTTGGAAAAAGATTAGTCAGTCTCAAAGGTACAGTTGCAGGAAACTCCAACGATATCAAAAAACTTCAAGATACGATGAATCGAATAGAAAGACAAATGTGGCTAAATCATCACGAGGCCACAGAAAATCTTAGCCAAGCAATGCAAAAGATGACAGAACTCTGCGAGAAGATAAGCCGGACACAACGATCCATATCCCATAATATGGAACAAAATCAACAGAACAATTCCGCAGATTTAGGGAACTCAGAAGAGCATCAGGAAAAAACCGATTCCCTAAATCATCACGAAGATAATAATGCAGATTCTCAAAATAAGCAGCTCTGGAATGAATTTGCTAATCAATACCCATTTCTTGTCCCACCGTTAGCATATCATCGAAGAGCAAAAATCGAGCTACCTAAGTTTGACGGTAATGAAAAAAATAGCGTTGCATGGCTTAATAAAGCCAAAGAATATTTTGAGATTTATGACATTAATAGTGACGATGAAAAAATTAAGCACACTTCCATGAATATGGAAGGAGAAGCATATAATTGGTATATGTGGTGGAAAAAGACGACGCTTGCTATCAGTTGGAGGAAATTTAAGGATGCATTCTTTAAAAGATTCCAAGGTATAAAAGAGGAAAAGCTTTTTCAACATTCATCAAATTACGCCAAAAAGGAGATGTGGATAAGTACACTCGAGAATGGGAGACCTTAGCAACATGAGTACCTAGATTGTCGGAATCTTGTTTAATCCAGTTTTTCATCTCAGGACTTAAAGCACATATACAAGAAGAGCTCGAACTTCACGACATTACATGAGTAGAACTAGCAAAGAAAAAAGCAAAAGCTGCTGAAAAGAAATTTGGAAAGTTATCATCGTCAAAATCAGAAAGAGTATATTCGAGACAAAGATTTTCTCAATCTGAAAATATACATAACATAAAATATGTCCCACCCCATCTTCGTGAAGAAGAAAAATCTAACATGGAAATACAAAGGATGAGAGAGGGCAAGTGCAAACGTTGCGGTGAAAAGTGGAACCCTAAGCATAGGTGCGCAAAAAGAAATGAGACAAAGAATCTGTATAACTGTGAAGCAACTAATGACTCTAACAATGATGAATCAGATGCAGCCACTCCATAACTAGATGACGGAAGCATTACACAAATGTCCTTATCAGCTATGACAGATGTATCACAACCTCACACACTAAAACTAAAAGGACATATTAAGAAGAACAACGTAATGGTTCTCCTTGACACTGGCAGTACCCACAATTTTTTAGATTCAACCATGGCCAAAAGACTCAACATCTTTACATTTCCCATGCCCAATATGAAGATAATGGTGGCCGATGGTAAGAAAATTGAGAAGGTGGGGAAATGCCATAAGGTCAAATTGCAGATTCAAAATTTTAATTTAGAATCTCCATTCTACACCGTACCATTACAAGGAGTAGATGTGGTCTTAGGAATTCAATGGCTACAAACTTTAGGTACTTATTCTGCCAACCATCAGAAGCAGTTTATAAGCTTTAAATCGAAAGGGCAGAAGCACAAGTTGTATGGATTCCAAGCCCTAGGAAATCACATCGGATCGTCATCTCAAATGACGAAGATGATTCGAAAAAGAGTGCCACCATCTATAGTACAATGTCATCAATTAGAAATGTTATCTACAAAAAGGAACCACGAAGAGTCATCAGAAGAACAAGGAATAGTTTAAAAACACGAAAAAGTCTTCGAAGACCTCCCAATAAAAATACCTCCTAATAGGGAACACGAACATCCAATAGAAGTCAAGAAAGGACCTGACCCTGTCAATATCAAATCTTGTCGCTATCCACATCACCAACAGATTGAGCTCGAGAAGATGCTCCACGATATTTTAAAAATGTGGGACGCAAGAGCCTGCCTCTCGAGGAACCCAGGTGTTCGTCAACAATGTCCTTCATTACGTATGCTTTGAGGACAAAGCATCTTTAAGAGAGGGGCAATGTTATGTATATTTTATTAATTATTAGTTAAATATAGTTATCTTAGGTTTATTAATATAGACAGATATGATCAACGATCATGCCTCTTCGCCAAGGGACACCATAAGGCTGTATTTAAAGCCTTAGTGATCCCCACTTGTAATCATCTCATCTTTGATCAATAATAATATATACTTATTCAAGTTTACCAAAGTTTTTACACTCCAGATCAGCTGAAAGATGCTAAATATTTCACTAAGTTAGACTTACGTAGTGGTCATCATCAAGTTAGAATTCCAAAAAGTGACATTTGGAAGACAGCATTTAAAACCAAACATGGACTCTTTGAGTGGTTTGTTATGTCGTTTGGTTTATGCAATGCACCTGCAACTTTCATGCGGGTAATGAATGATGTCTTACGTCCTTTTCTTGATGATTTCGTTATTGTCTACTTAGATGACATCTTAATTTTCAGCAAGACTAGAGAATAGCATGTCATGCATGTTACAAAAGTACTTGATGTTTTGAAGAAAAATCAGTTATTTCTTACAATGTCAAAGTGTGAATTTGGAAAGACTTCTTTGGTTTATTTGGGACACATAGTAGGAAGAGGCGCTTTGAGAATTGATCCTTCCAAAGTAGAAGCCATTGTGAATTGGCCTACTCCCAAATCCATTACAAAGGTAAGAAGTTTTTTTGGTGTAACTCAGTATTGGAGGAAGTTTATTTCTAACTTCTCTGCCATAGCAGCTCCTATGCATGTAGTGACAAGTGTGAAGTGTGCTTTCCAATGGGGAGGCAAACAACAAAAAGCTTTTGAGTTTTTGAAAAAGAAGATAAGTTCAGCTCCAGTCCTTGCATTATGTTAAGTCCCTATATTAATAGTGTATCCCCCCTTATTGTTATTATTGTACCCTTGTAACCCCCATTTTGTTATTATTGTGCCCTTAAATTATTATTGTTAGGTCGGCTAGGATTACATTGTGACCCACTAGGATTACATTATGGCCCCATGGACTCCTATATATAGAAATGAGGTTTTGTAAATTGTATCATCCAAGAATTGTTCATTTATGTAATGTATTGGAGGTTGCCCCCTCGAAGTGGCTTATTTCTAAGGCGTTGATATCTCTTTTCTTCTACTTTTGAAGCTGGTTACACAACATTTGGTATCCCTTGGCGAAGAGACAGTCATTCGAGATTCAAACAGATGCTAGTGATTACGCCATGGGTGCAGTTCTCTTACAGCATGGTAAGCCTGTTGCATTTCATTCTGAGACATTTAATGGTGTTGTTGTGAATTATCCTACATATGATAAAGAGTTGTATGCGTTTGTACAAAGTGTCAAAAAATGGAAACACTATTTGATGGGCAATGAAACAATTGTTCATACCGACCATCTGCCTTTACAGTACTTGCAATCGCAAAGTAAATTGCAGCAGTCACAGCATTTCAAATGGATGGGCTTTCTACAACAATTTCACTTGGTAATAAGGTACAAGAAAGGTATTTACAATAAGGTTGTTGATATGCTTTCAAGGCCTATTATTAGTGCTAGTACTTTGCTTAAGAATGATTCTATTGTACATGAGAGCTACATAGAACAGTATGCATCAGATGTTGATTTTAAGGATGTGTATGCTAACTTGAGTGAAGGGAATCATGTTGAGGAGAATGATTATCATTTGCATAATAATTTGTTGTTTCATTTGGGAAAGTTATGTATACCACAGGGGTAGAGACTAAGCATCATGAGAGAGGCTCATTCTTCTCTCATAGCTGGACATTTCGGGGTAAACAAAACGGTGGCACATTTATAGAGGTATTGTTATTGGCCTCGCATGGTAGATAGTGTTTCACGTTTCATTAGAGGTTGTTCATTATGTGTTACAAGCAAGTCTAGCAATAGGAAGCTTGGTTTATATACGCCATTGTCGGTACCTTGTAGAGCATGGGAAAGTGTTTCTATGGATTTTGTTGGAGGGCTACCATTATCTAGAAAGCAGCATGATTATTTTTATGTAGTAATTGATCGTTTCAGCAAGATGTGTATTCTTATGCCATGTAAGAAATCTATAACTGTTGAACAAACTGTTGATTTATATTTTCAACATGTATGGGTTCATTATGGCTTGCCTACTTCTATTGTTAGTTACAGGGATTCCAGATTTGTTGGGAATTTTTGGTCCAATTTATGGAAGATGATGGACACCAAGTTGAAGAAGAGTATTGTTTTCCATCCGCAAACAGATAGCCAAACAAAGGTAGTGAACAGAACCATTGTACATCTTTTGAGAGGTTATTGCAGCAAGCATCCCAAGCTTTGGGATGAACATTTGCATTACATTCAGCATGCTTACAATCGGGCCAAGCACACGCTTACAAGCGGGCCAAACACTCTTCTACAAATACTTCACCTTTTGAAGCTTGTTTTGGGTATTTGCCTAAGTCACCTTTAGATTTTATTCTTGAGAAGGATGTGGCCATTGATGGTCATAGCGACATTGACAAAGCTCACATGTTCATTAAAAGAATTCAGCTCATATATCAGCAAGTTCAAGAATAGCTTGAAAAAAGTCAAGGCAAGTACAAGGGGAGGCATGATAAGCACAGAATTGATCATAAGTTTCAAGAAGGGGATGTGGTATGGTTGCATATTGGTAAGAAAAGAATGCAAGGAGAAGGTAAAAAGTTGAAGCCTAATTGTTATGGTACATTCAAGATCCTTAAAAAAGTTGGAAATAATGCTTTTCAATTAGATTTTATTTCATACATGCAAATGTATTCCGTTGTGAATGTGGAAAATTTACATTTGTATAAACCTCCTTTAATTGCTGATTATGAAAGTGACATTCAGCTCCCATCCATAGAGGGTTTCTCGCAAGAATTTTTGGATGAGTTGAAAGAGGATGCTATCCTTGACAGAAGGACACGCACTTCAAGGAGGGGAAATGTTGATTATGTTCGGATTGGTCTTAAAGGCAGCAAACCGAGTAAGGCAAAGTGGATTGAGGTGGAAAAGGTGAGGGACCTGTACCCTCATCTTCTTAACAGGTAATTGAAGGATTTTGGGGTCCAAAAGCTTCCCAATGGGGAGGTGTGATCAAGTGATCATTTCTTAAGTGAAGAAAATGTTCAAAATTGGAACTGCTCAGAATTGGTTGAAACCAGAATGACTGGATAGGCCTCATCGATACGATCTTGTTGCCGTGAACGACACTCAAATCCAACACTGTATGTGAAAGTTATTCAAGTTTGAAAATTCACAATTTCATGCAAAAGACCAGTTTGACCAAGGTTGACTTTGATTAAAAAAATATTAAAAAAAAATATTCCATGGAATATTCTTTCAACAGCAAGTCACAGCTCGACACTTGGCAGCTTCGGATTGGGTTATCAGTTGACTTTATGTTTTTTGGGGCCAATCAGCAACTGACGTGGCCCCAAGATTGAAGAAATCGCAGTGGCAAAATTATTTTGGAGTTGGCAGGATTCGACCCCGGGTCAGGTGGTCACCAGCCCACAGGCCCGACCGGCCCACCCGCACTTTGGTTCTTAATATACTAAGGCCTCATTGCATATTTAAAGTTTAATTAAGGTTTGAATGGGGCGGAAAGGGGGCCAGCCCCCTCTACACAGAACCACGGCCCGAAACCCTGGCCATAGACCCCGACCGTTATGGTGATGCGAATGTGTTCACATGTTCGGCGGCGGGAGTTACGGTGACATTTAAATGCCACGGTTTTCAAACTGTTGGCTCAAACAGTTCTGCCGGCGGGAGTTTAGTTGGTCCATGTGACCACTACACCCAACAATAAATGTTAATGCTAATGGTTCCGACAGATTTGGGCAAAGTCCACCTTTTTAGGCGCCAGTGCCAAATGTCGCGGAGCTAACTACAGTTACTCCAAAATTAGTGGAGTTTCTTTAGGCCAGATTGGACATAACTTCTGTTGGTCATAACTTTCACATTACTGAACCTTTTGGAACGAAATTTTTTTTGATTTCGAGTATTCTCGGCATTCTGGAGCCACTGGAACAGATTGTAGAGCCATCAGAGGTGTCTTTTAGCCATTTTTACTTCAGAGAAGCTTGGGGAGCCATCAGGGCCTTGAGGGAAATGGAGTTGCATTGGACTACACTTCACTGTTTTAGGTGAAATCAGAGTCATTCTTAGCTTCTTTCTGTGTTCTGAATTCATTTTCACAACTGGTCTGGTCTATTTAGGCCTTTTTCTCAATGTATTACCAATTTGAGCATCATAATATATCAAGGACATGCCCATTGGGAGCCTTGGACCCGGCAGATGTAGCCCAGGAGGGGTGAACTACCTCATCATGTTGTTGTGTGTTTATGGTGAAGTTATTCTACTGTGTTATTCAGATTAAAGTTGTTAAACAGTAAATTAAAACAACAGACCCTCACACCAAATTCATAAACAGTTATCAAAAACACTTTGTTTCACTTGCAAGACTATGCAAACACTTTGCACACTTAATTTAATGGAAATGAATACTTTGAATAGCAAAACAAATACTTTCATTTTCAGATCAATGCTTTTCTTCTTCTATCAGCTTCCTTGTTGAAGATGATGGCAAGAACTCCCTCTTAGATTGATTTCAAAGTAGGTGATCTTGGATCCTTAATGATCAAGGATTACTTCATAATGATGATGTCTTCAATAGTGTTGAGTGATGCTTAATGATGTGTCTTCCAACAATGTCTTCAATATCAAGAATCTTTGATATTAAAGATAACCTCCTCAATGTGTGGATTCCTTGAATAAGGGTGAAAGTCTTCTTGAGATGGCTTGAGGATTTCCTTGCAAACAGATTTGACCTTATAATGTAGACTTTGACTTTTGCTTTGATGCTTTCTAGAAAAAATGAATTTTTGATCCTCGAGTGTCTCTTTGTCAAATAGCCCTTTGTCTTTAGCACCTTAGCTCTGATACCATGTTGATAATTTGTAGGGTTGATGATTAATACAAATTATCTTCTTGATAATTACTTGTGAGCTTACTTGAGTTACTTAAGTCTTCTCTTACTTAGCTTGTTTAGTCTTTCATCAAGTCAATTACCAAAATACAAAAGACACAAAGTTAGGCTCTTCGAATGAGGGAAAAACCTCTCCCTCTTAGAGAGGAAAACCCACAAGAAATTCTTCTTATAAATCTTCAAATGACAAGTACCATGACCAAGATTTAAACCCTTGACCTATGAATGTCTCTAAAACCTTGTCACTGCTACTAAGTCTTCCTTCATTGTTGATTCGTCTTTGCTTCATCAATCTGTACTGACCTTTCTTTTATGAACTTTGAGTAGGAAGCGAAATCATAGATTTTGATTTACCTTCCTCCTTTTCCATACTGTAATAGCCTTTAAACTTTTCATCATAGTATGATCATTCACACAGTGTGACAACTAAATTCTTACGGAGAATAGACCTTATTTACCATACTCCATTTGACTATAGTTCCTTCATTATGATCTGTATATCTTTCTAGTGATCCGCACTCCTTTTTCTTTGTCTCCCTTATGTTCTGAATATATCAAGCTTGACCCTTTTATTACAATCTTCATCTTCAGGCTTATCCGCAAATATCTTAGATTGACCGCATATCATTCTGTACCATAGAATTGCACCTTAATCACATATGAGAACGCAATAGTTCAGGCTTCGTTACACTAGTAATCACCTTAGAAAAATCCGCACTAAAACCCTGCACTTATCTTCACAAAAATTCGCATTTTTTCAGTTCTATAAAAACTCAAAAAGAATTCGCACTTTTCTTTATTGTACCATTTTTTTAGAAATCCGCACTATCCTTTGTTGTACCACTTCAGAGAAATCTGCATTGTTGTCTACACCAAATGATCTGCAATTTCTGTGTTTATATAGAGGTGATATCTCTGCCTTTAGGCCGACCATTCAGCCAGTGAGTAGGTCGACTAGATCACTAAGTATATAAGCCGATAAGTAGTGTATATACTCCAGCATTTAATGAGGCATTTCTTCATTGTATATGATGCTTATATTCCAGCGTTGATGAAGGTTGTCCATAGCCATTTCTTCAAGGATTTGTGACAAGGGTCATGGCAAGGTCTGGAGCATATATCTTTTCATTTACTAAACACTTAATTACACATGAAACTAGAAGACAACCTTAATAGACATCAAGAAGAAGTCTATAATAAAAGTTTGTTCATGAAACCCATGAAGCAAGTACAACCAAAAATACATTTTATTCTCTGTCTTCTTCTTTACATAAAATACATAATTACACAGTCAATATGAAGATCGACCTAGTTACACTTGTCAACAGTTGCGTTTGTAGGTTGTGTGTCAAGTAAGAGGCAGTATAATAACACCAGACGGGGGTCAACAGTAACAGATCCTCCTGGTGGTCAGACGGGGTCGAAGGCGGCCGCCGAGCGATTTAGCCAACAATGATCCAACAACAGAAGTGAGATGAGCATTTTCAGTCATCAGTAGTAATCAAACTTATCACTCGTTGTCTCTAAAAAATGTGTAGGCAGGGTTGTGTGGTGGCACTGCAATTGTGACTGTACAATCGCGTTGGGTTTGTCTATGGTGGTCCTCGGTAGTGAGGTAAGGTCTGCTTTTCTTTTTTTTCTTTTTTAATAATAATATTTTTTGTTCTTTTTTTCGGATTTTGTCTTTTTCATATATATATATATATATATATATATATATATATATATATATATATATATATATAGTTTCCTTTTCTTTTTTTTCACTATATGTTATCTTTCTTTGTTTTATTTATTTATTTATTTATTTCTGAATTTTTTTTTCTTTTTCTAATGTATATCTTTTTTCTTCTTTTCTTTATTTTTATTTTTATTTTTTATTTAATGGCCAAAGGCCTGACAGAGAATCCGACAGAATGGAGAACCTCTGATTCTATAGCGAAACACTTCAGCTGCAACGACGTTAACGAATTTGATGGTCAGGTACCTGTATCAGAAAGCGTGGCTATGTACAGCGGTGAGCGGCCAAAAGATCGAATTTCTCCGATACCAAATGAAGTGAACAAAGTTCGTACTTCTCGTTAAATACTTCAGAAGACTTGGAATATGAAAATATCCATTGAGGATACACATATTATATATTAAAATGTACAAGGAATGAATGAAAGATTGATGTTACAAATGAGGTCCGCTTATATAGCTAGACAGGTGCCTCTTCACGAAAAGTCATGTCCCATTTAGACATGTCTTTTCAACCTAATTACTAATTAACTAATCATCATTACAATTATCGTCATTATTTATATTTATATATTATTCTAATCATAACACAAGTAGTTTTGCCTCTGTGGATGCTAAGGAACGGCCTCTTGGTGCCACTTTCCGGATCTCAGCCTCCGAAACTGATCCACCGACAAATTCTGAGAACCCTTCTACCTTTGTGTTGCTTCTACGTGAGCTTACACAGTCACTACGTTAGCCCCTTTCCTTCAACATTGCCTAGGCTAGATCACCTCTGCCTCTCTCTGATTAATGCTCCACCGGACTGAGAAAAGCTTTCTCTCTGGATGTTATCTCTGCCCCTCACTACTCAGATCTCTATTTCGAATTTCTTAGCAAACCACGCCCCAAAAACCTCGATCTTAGATCAATTCAGTGTCTCCATGTGTTTCCAAATGACCCTCAAACCTTCCTTTTATAATCTTCTCGTTGACATATCAACGACCCAAATTAGATGTATAATCAATGGCTAAGATAAAAACATGACTTTATCTTCGTTCTCTAGAAGATTCATACTATGTTTTATTAATACCCTTTAATTATTTAATTTCCCTAAGTTTAGACTTAGCTTCCCCATTAAAATAATTAATTATTTTAATAAAACATGAACCTAGTAGAATTTCCACAAACAGTTTCTGGGTTCTTTGAAATACAATTGTTTAAGCCTCCACGCCAAATTTGAGAATTAGATCACTTTTTGATGCTACAAAAGTCAACACTTTCACCTTAGTGTATGAGTCATTTGCATTCACTACATCTCCATTTTTATGAACTACCCCCAATGTTTTTGCCAAGAATTTCCACATACTACCACAAAGGAGATTTTAAGTCTTTATTGATATTTGTTCCTTCACCATGCTAATGTCATGATGGGTCTTTATAATTAGATATAATTAAAACCATAGGCAAGAAGTAATATATGTTTTTAATTTAAAATTAAACATTAATCAATTAATATATCAAACTATAAATTAAACATGAATATAAATTAAATATTAATAAAACTATAATTAAAAAATGAAATAGCCTTTTTCACCATAATTCACCAAAATCTGGCAAGACAATTTCAAGATTTTTTGTTATTTAAAATACATTTTTAAATACATAAATGGATTTAGCACCCTGAAAAACCCGTGGGACACTAGAATCATGCCCATTAAACAATTTAAACTCGAGTTTATCCAAATTTGGTTAAAATTAATAAAAAAAAGGCATTTCATCTAACCTAAATTAAATATTAATAATAATTAATTTATAATATAAATTAATATTATAAATATTAATTAAAAATATTAATATTTAATATTATATTAAATAGTAATGTTAATATTTATTATTTAATATTATGTTTGATTTATAATTAACATTATAATTTATAATGTAAAAGAAATATTAATAATACTATATATATTGAATATAATAAAAAATTAATTAAAATTGCATGCACAAATATTAATATAAATTAAAAAACACATAATAACAAAAACTTGCGTCCAGTGCCTACGCCCCTCAAGCCAGCGTCACCGTCGTGCTGCTGACACCCCGACCACACTACCTCCTACGATGTGTTGTTGCCCCAACCACGTGACGCCTCACATTGCTCGACAAGGCAACCTCCGGCAGTGTATTGTCAAAGCCCATTCAGTCTCCAAAATCACTGAATCTGCCACCAAACCAGTTAAATCGTCTCCTAAACACAGAGCGAGGTTCCGTTTGACGCTGAAACGCCACCCTGGCGGATCATACACGGTCCAGGCGGATCCGGATCCGGTTTGGATGGGGATCCGTGTTTCCTTCTCTTGACCTCCGCGGATCCGTTAACGTAGTTATCAAGTGAAAAATCTTAATCATTGAATAACAGAGATAATCAGTCGCGGATCGGGTAACGTAGTTATCAAGTGAAAAATCTTAATCATTGAATAACAGAGATAATCAGTCGCGGATATTTGCAATTCCACTCCTAAGTCAGGTAAGTAAGGACATCAGGATATTGGACTGCATTTGATTGCAACAGAACCATCGATGACTACTAATGGGTCTATGTAGTGTAAAGCTTACCGTCTACAAACCACATGTTGAATTCTGATAGAACACTAAATGGCTTCATGCATGTGAATTCCCGTAATTTATGTCTATATTTGATTTGAAAAGAGGCAGAATATGTAGTATTCACAGTTAAAGGAAGAACTTTCACCAATATTAAGGAATAATCTTGCATACGATAGGAAAGCTAAAATTGTCCTCGGCCAAGATTATTCTTCTGCGTCATAAGCATGTTTCTATGTAGGCCATGGATGTTGACGGAAGTGTTTTTGTCTTAACAAAGGAAGACAAGGAGTTGTCTATGGAGGCAGAGGCGGATGAATTGCTTGGACGGCTAAGAGTGGCCGAAATCTGGGCAAAACAAAAATTAAGAAATTTGGCAATAACATTGTTTACTTTAATATGGTGAAAATGGATTCAGCACCATCAAAAATCTCTAGACACCCAAAATATTGAAGTTTGATAATTATAACCTAAATTTACAAAAATCCCTGCCGGAATTTCTTAAAATCTTACCAGAATTTCCATAATTTTCAGAGAAAAAAACTATTTAGTTAGAATACGGCTGAAGAAAATCAGAAGTACATATACATACATGGTGTTTGACACCTATATAATCTGGCACGTACAGATTCCAAAATTTTAGTTCAACAAAAAACAATGAAAGAAACACTTAGAACGATACATTGCTGATGAAGAATAAGCCACCAACGTCCAAGGGAGAAGCAATAATTCTCATGGTACTAAAAAATTTACTCTCAAACTTATAGGTCAGAAACATAGCTCATGATACACAGGAAAAGCTTGAAATGGAGACTGACAAAGGAAAGAGAGATGTCAGAAACATAGCTTATTATACACAGGAAACGCTTGAAATGGAGACTGACAAAGGAAAGAGAGATGGCACTTGTGACCTGAACTGCAGTAGCAGATATGAAGTAATAAAAAACACACACCCTTCAGTAAAAAAAAAAAATGCTATCAGTCTGATAAAAAAAATTATATAAAGGTGTGTAAATAATAAAAAACAGATTTTTTCCTTTTTTTCTGAAGTTTGAGCTGGTGAAACTCCAAAGTTCAAACATAACTCCACACTTATTGCCAGTCCAAAAGCTGGCATTGAGGAACAAGACCCGGGTTTGATGTGATAGCATCTCCCTCACTCTGGTACTAACATGACAAATACATGACATAGTTTTGGTGTCATGCCTTGTCGGCCCTCTCTGTCATGTGGTTGTTATTTATGTGATGTTCATATTCATAATAATTGCAACTTGCAAGTATTACTACCACTGGTATATCCCTATGGGATTTTATTCCATGTTACATACTCCTGTTCTTCTCCTCTAACTTGGGAGGCTCGCACCTGTCATTTTATAAGTACCACGGATGAGAAGTATGAAAGGTAATAGACAAAGAGAGCACAAAAGTGAAAAAAAAAAACCGTACATACCAGTATCCATCTTACATACAGAAACTAAATTCGGGGAGCATTCTCTAAGCCATAAGGAATAAATGTTTTAACATGTAAAAATTATCGAAATCTCATGATAAAAACCTCTCCTTATATGTGAATAGAAGCAGCGTAGGCACAATGCTGCTGACAATGACACCATAACGCAATATGAGCCATGGACCCAGATGGACAAGCAGAATGAAATTGGTAAAAATATATGTATTTGAAATTTTGATGTCCTTTAATGGATTGCAGCACTACAAGTGATTGTGATTTCTTGGTTGCTAATGAGGGGAAAGAACGCTCTAAAATTTCAACTCATAATTGAAATACTACCCTTCGATTTCATTCTTCAGTTTCTTGCAGTAGCTTGAAATGGGCAAAACGGGATTATTACAAATAATGTATAAACAGATACTCAAATTGAAATGGATCAGCAGTAAGGCATGGTAAAGAACTAGCCATTTATATGTAGACAGCAAAACTTTAAAGATGACTTCCATTTAAACAGAGTTTAATAATTCAATAGTTTGAAGTCGTGCAATTTTAAGCCAGACAAATATGTAGTTCTAACTTCTTATAATCTGGGTGATCGTATTTTACTTCAGTTTTGCACAGAAATCATGGAGATCGACAAGATTGATGCGAGAAAATGTATTTGCTTCTTCCCGTTCACTTGGAGTATTGTAACCCCAAGTGCCTGCACATGTGAAATGGAAAAGAAAAGGCATCATCGAAGCAGCTCAGCAAACCTTCAACTCTAAAGTCCATACGTTGAAGTATAAGTGGCACAATTTGGAATAAGACGTAATGAAACTATATGGCGTATATCCAAAATATATACCAAGATAGAGGTTCCATTTATCCAGATGCGGTTCCTTAATCACATTCTTCAGAGTTGCAAGCCGATCCTCAACAAAGCTGTTCCAGTAGAAGCTTGACATGCTTAATCATTACAATGCAAGTTAAAAACTACTTGTCACTATAGAAATCTCAACCACATTAGAAACTAGTTTGTTAAGACTTCCTTATTTGCCAACTTTCATATCTCTCACTCTAACTAACGAACAATAATTTGTATGTATTATACGATGAATGTCTTCCATTAAAAATATAATCTAAAAGGTGAAGAACAGGCAAGGTAACCAGAATTAGATGATAGAAAATCATACTGCAGTGTCAGCCCAGAATGTTCAGGTTTGCTTTGAAGTTGCTTCAGCACCTCAACCTTTGGCCTGATACTTGTAAAAATAGACCACTTCAGGCTTATGTAATAACTCTTTCTCACAGGATAAAGTCATTTTTGCAAGAATACCATGCAAAATTGAAGTAAAAACCTTAGGAAGTATTGCATTGGGCATGGCAATGTTGTGAAAGAATAACTCACCCTGTTCCTAGACCATAGATCCTCTCAGGCGGAATACTGACTCCTGCTAGTTTCTGCAGAAGGGCCTCTGCGAACCTAGCCTGTAAAGAAGTCATACAAAGATGGATATGTAAGAAATTTAGGAAGTCCTTTTGAATCTAAAACTGTTACATTCTAGTCGTACTTAAAGTTCAAAAACAATCAAAACAAGTTAGTTCTCGATATCTTGAGGGACATTTGACCAGTCAAGGCTCTTTGAACTAGATAAACATCGAGAATCCTCTATCAATGAAATGCATTCCCTTCATTTAATTCTAATCAAATGATAACTGTAAAATCATAGTTGAATCTTTCAAATGCATTTAAATGAGTTTCGTCTTCAACTGTCTGCTCTCAATCCCTATTACAAAAGCAAAAGTAAGCTTCTTCTTTATGAAAATTTTATCGTAATTTATTCATAATTTCTACAATGAATTCAAAATCACCCCAGCACAAAACATTTATTTTGAGTCATTTCCCCGCCATTGAAACAACGGAGTTAAAAGTGATGTCATTTGTTTCTTCAGAGTTCTCCAAGGGAGAATTTGATTAAATAAAAGGAAATCATTCTCCGAAATTCTAAAAATAGATAGGCTTGAAGAATCCCCTAATATAATAAGAAATTAAGCAATTCGTTTTCTCATTTTCAATGAGATTTGCAATGACTAAAATTGTTAAGCTCCGCCCTGTACTTTTTCAAAGATTATAATATCAGAATCTGCCAAAAGTATATTTTATACCTGCCTATTAAGACATCAGTATAATCAGTAACTTTTTATTTCGCTAACAAAAAGTTTGATTTTTCCTCGAAAAAAAAGACATCAGTATAATTAATTAAAATGGACAGTGAAAGTACATTAGGTCTTTATCTAAATTCTTATCAAGGTACAATAACAGACTGAAAATTGAAAGGTGTGCTGGCAGTTTGTCCAGGAAATTACAGGTTTCTCGGCATAATGCTGGAGTCAGAACTTACTGACTTTTCTGCAAGCCCTGATCACTTGTGCATATTCCTCACTGATGTGGAGTTCAGAGAGTCTAGGGCAGTTGCTGGCCACTTATCTGGGTTTCCAAGTGGGGGCATGGTAACTTGTGGAGGAATTACCCCAAAGGAGTTGTGATGAGAAAATAATTGTTATTGATGTCAAAGGATGTCCAGCTAAAGAAGAGAATAACATAGGCTTAAAGATCACTTTAAGCCCTTTCCAACGAGGTATAGCATGCCCCCTAATTCCTCTCCATTGAGGAGAAATGAATTTTCTAAGACAAAAAACGATTTATCTGCCCTCCAGTCAAGTTGGTCCTGTTTTGGATGACCCAACCAGTATAAATACATGAGTTTTCTCCTCCATTTGGCCATCAACTCAGTCAAGCAAGAAGACAAGCAATTCAGACTTGTGTAAGAGAGTGAAAAATTAAAAATTTCATATCTCATGAACCTAGAAGGTAAGTCACCAGGTTCATGTTCGTGTTCGAGTTTGACGATGTTGAAATTCGAATAAAGTTCGGCATCAAAAATTTTGGTGATAAAGTTCGACATAAAATTCGACATAGAGAAATTTGAAAATATATATATATATATATATATATATATATATATATATATAACAATTTTAAACATGTTGAAACATAAATATGATGCACATAAATAAATAAGCATGTCAATTTTCAAAGTGCATAATGCACATTGCAAACACATAGGATTATTGTTCAAACATTTACATCATTTCCACATATAAACCATGAAAGCGAGTGCCAAATTGCCAATAAAGAACCAACTTCAGTCTTCCATACATAGTAAACAAGGTGAGAAATTCATCATAGACATTAGCAGTAGCTACTAGAGTCTAGCACCCATAAGAATATCAAATTCAGCGAAACTAACAAAATATATAAACTTTAAGATGCTAGAGAAGAATGAAGATCTCTGAATGGCACTGATCATTTATTCCCCCTGCTACTAGATTTATGCTTGCAACTCAAATCCAAATTTGAAATCTGAAGCAAAGTTGAGAATGACTTTTCTTCATCTGATTATACATGTGATCTCACCCATTTGGAATGCCTTCATTAAATGAAGTTAATCCAAAAACGTGCATGCAAAGGTCATAAATTTAGCATCCCTTTCTGCAGAAACTAAACCACCATAACAGTAAGAAAAGCATAATAAATCAAACAAAAAGGCAAATCCCTTCTCTCTCTGTCTGCTTGCTAAAACAAGCCTAACAACTAAACTTAACAAAATTTAAAACAGCAAAACCTAACAGCTAAACGAACAAAATCAAAATTTTCCCCGAATTTCAAAAAAAATTCGTTGATGTTCGGCTTGAAATTCATGTTCGCCTTCATGTTCGTGTTCGTCTTCATGTTCGGCTTGAAGTTCGGCGAACAACTTCGAATTTGTTCGAATCCGGTTCAAATTCGACAAATTTCGAACTTCAAGCATTAAGTTCGCCAAACCCGGCAACTAAGCCTAGAAGAAGATTAAAGGAGCAAATTCTTGGTTTTTATTTCTGTTCTTGGCTAAGGACTATTGGAGAGTTTTTGGATCAGATTTTGTAGCAGAATTTGACCTACAATTAAAGCAGATTTCGGCCACCTTGTAGCACAGATTTCAGCCTCCTTTGTAGCACAAGAGTTCAACATCTTTATCACAGAACTCAGTCCCACTGTGGCTGAATTTGGGCCTGTGGCAAGGCACGGAACTTGGCCCCCCCCTGTGACTGAATTCAGGCCTGTGGCAAGGTGCAGAAATCGGCCCCCCTATGACTGAATTCGGGCCTGTGGCAAGGTGCAGAAATCGGCCCCCTTGTGACTGAATTCGGGCCTGTGGCCTAGTCCTGTGGTAAGGAGAAGACTCGTGTGAAATTTTCAATCTGAAAATGCTACGGCAATGATTGATTTATTTCGCCTAATTATTTTGATAAGTTATCTACAGATGCTTTAGTAAATTTTGAAATAAATACAGTTGCAGCATTCACTTTAATCTAAAGCAAAAGAACAAATAGAACATGTATAACACAATGGCGTGGTACGGCCAATAAATGAATGCAGGATGGAAGGCACGAACGAAAGGGTAAGCCAGCTCGTGAGCGTAATGGAGCCCTTAGGCTGATAAGCACCCGAATAAGCAGTGGTGGGTGGGCATCGACGACTAGGAACAAACAGCCCATGAATTGCGTGAAGGATTTCTGAAAGGTACATTATAAAAGGGATTATATCGATTTATCAAACTCATATTAAGATCCCGGTCTTATCAAATAGAAGTATTAGGAATCTCCTGAAAGTCAACTATTCTTCATATTAGTAATCTTGAACTCTTAATAAATAAGTAAGGGTCTATTCTGTAGGTATTAGATTCTATCATTAAAGAGTTATATAGGTTATCTTAGGACTCTGCTCCTCAACCCAAAATCGATTGGCTTCAGCTCTTTAGATTGTTCATCGACGTAACATTTTTTATGAGGGGGCCCTACTATGGTCTCCATATCTGAATTTGAGAGAAAGTATGCCTAGCATGTTAGGGAAGGAAAGGAAATCCAGTGGATTCACGGAACAATGCAGTTCCTCTCTACGCAATCTGAAGATGAAACGAATAGAATACCAAATATTCTATTGATGTTGCCGTATTGGAATCAAGGGGTATGGTAAACGACCTTCTTCAGCCATCTCAAGTCACCGACGAGCATCACCGGAAATCGAAGTCATGTTGGGTGTTGTCCGTGAGAGGAGCCTTACTAGGATAGGACCTTTTTTTATATGCCTAGGTTTATTATGTGTTTGTTCCTTGCACTCTCTATTCATAACCCTTGCATAGGCTTCGAAATTCATGTGCGTTCGAATCGAGATGCAATAGAACGGAATCTCCCATGGATCATTATGATGTTAAGCAAGTGGAAGACCAAACAACCACATGAACATAGTTATTTTTGGACAATTGTCCCTGGAAAAACCCAATGTGGGAAAACCGGTGCAGCAGATGAGGGTTTATATTAACC
Organism: Pinus albicaulis; assembly: GCA_034641835.2. NCBI lineage: Eukaryota > Viridiplantae > Streptophyta > Pinopsida > Pinales > Pinaceae > Pinus > Pinus albicaulis. The sequence continues at coordinate 1,319,434,049 of CM076581.1, read as the reverse complement.
TTCAGCAGTGAAAAAATCGTTTACAGAATATATGACGAGCATATCTTTAGCATACACCTAAGATGAATTTTCCGAACACCTCGGAAGAATTCCCGACACATGGTAGGTACTCCTCCCTCTGCGTCACTCTGCGTGGCCCCTTTGCGCAGTCGCTGCGCTGGACTGCGTCACTCTGCATGGAGGGTCAGTGTTGCTGCTCAGCGTTGCCTCCTCTTCATCTTCTGTCTGTCTTCTCTTCGTCTCCACTGACTTCTCCCTCCTCCTTTTGTCTCCGCAACCCATCTTCTACAACCTCACCCTCTGAAATCGAATTCTCTTACTTCATAATCGATTTCCTTCGGGTACTAAGAATGTGCCCGGCTTGCTTTCCAAATGACCCTCAAGCCTTCTCTTATAATCTTCTCATTGATGAATCAACGGCCCAAATTATATCGTTAATCAATGGCTCAGATTAAAAGATGACTTGATTTTCATTTTCTAGAAGATTCGCACTCCTGCTATATTAATACCCTTTAATTATTTAATTTCCCCGAGTTTAAACTTAGGGATCACTTTAAAATAATTAATTATTTTAATAAAGCATGATCTGAGTGGAATTTCCACAAACGATTTATGGGTTCTCTGGAACACTGATGTCCAAGCCTCTTCCCAAAATATGAGACTTGGAACACTTTCCAATGCTACAAAATCAACAACTCGTCCCTCTCCTTACCCCCCCTCAACCCCCTGCCGGAGAAAATCCAACTTTGTACTTGGCACAAAACTTGGACTTGTATTGACACAAACTTCAGCCTTCTTTCACCCTTATTTTCAGCATCTTATTGACTCAGATTTCAGCCTGGTAAGTGATTATTGTTTAGCTTGATCTGATCATATTTGAAGGGTCTTGAGACAATATTTGAAGCAGAGCAGCCTTTAAAGTGACTTTGGAGCGGACTTTGAATAGTCTTTGGAGCAGCCTTTGAAGTGATTTTGACGCAGACCTTGAAGAGTCTTTGGAGCAGCCTTTGAAGTGATTTTGACGCAGACCTTGAAGAGTCTTTGGAGCAGTCTTTGAAGAGATTTTGGAGCAACATATTAACGCCATCTTGAAGCAATTCTTGGAGATACCTTCAGTGGTTGAGTTATAATTGAAGTGTTTTGCAAAGGTTGGAGCCTAAGAGGATTAGTGTCCTCATATAGATCAAGTTGGTGCCTGAATTTGCTTAAGAGGATTGGTGTCCGCATTCAAGGTTGGAGCCTTGTAGAATTGAAGTATTTATAAAGGTTGGAGCCAAAATTTGAGGATTGGTGTCCACTATCATTTGAACAATATTTATATAAATTATTTTTATTTTATTTAACTTGTGCTTCTAATTAGGAAAAATATTAACTAGCTAATAAACAATTGAAAGAAACATTGATTTGCCCCCCTCCACCTCCCTCAGTATTCCCAACAATTAGTATCAGAGCAAGCTTCTTCAAGATCAGCCTAACAGCTGGAAGAAGGATATTTTGAACTACAATGGCCAGGAAGGAAGCACTTAAGGCTCCCAACTTTGATGGAACAAATTTACATTTTTGAAAATTAGGATGAAGTATTATCTGATGTCTCTTAGTGTTGAAGTGTAGCAATCAGTTACAGATGGATATAAAATTCCATCTCCTCTACCAACAGAGAAGGATGGAAAGGTGTATGTAGCAAATGCAAGGCTTTGAATTCTATGCCAAGTGGTCTATCAGACTCAGAATTCACCAAGGTTATGAATTGTGAATCAGCAAAAATAATGTGAGACAAGTTTATCAGTGTCTATGAAGGAGATGGCAAGGTCAAAAAGGCAAAAAGCTTCAAACTTTTAGAAGGCAGTTTGAAAGTCTCATGATGAATGATGAAGAAGATATTGCTGTTTACTTCCTCCAAGTAGATGAGGTAGGTAACTCTCTCAAAGGGCCAGGTGAAGATGTCAAGGAAAATATGATCGTTCAAAAAGTTTTAAGATCTCTTCTAGATCATTTTGATGCTAAAGTTTGTGCCATGGAAGAACTAAAATATTTGGGTAACTTATCAATCAATGAACTTCATGGAATCCTCACAGCATATGAGATGAGGTCACGAAATCCAATTCAAGGAATCAAAGACATCAAGAAAGGGGAGGAACTTTGATTGCACCAGCGATGATTCTGATACAGAAATGGCACAATTTGTCAAGAGGCTAAAGAAAGGATCCAAACTCAAAGGTAAATTACGTCTAATATGTTTTGTCAGACTGCCAAGAGGTGTTTGTTTGCACACACTGTCAACTACCCCATAGCAGTACACCCCCATTTTTTCAAATGGGATTCTTCATGTTCGACGTGGTTGCGCCATTCAGATTCCATCATCAGTCATCAGTCGACAGTTTTGCAAATGATTTAAACCCATTCTGCATTTTATGATGTAAATGATCTAAGTAAGACCGTCCATGTATGTAACAACCTAGGTAAGCCTAGTATGTTGTTGATGACTTCCATCCTAGGAGGTTTTTTGTCTCACCGATTCACGAAAGTGATCGGCAGAGTTTTTCCCTCCAGCCTCACCCCAAAGCTAGGGTGGAATTTGTCATCAGCATGCTAAGTGAGTCCTAGTGTTTTTTTATCGAGTCCTTGTAAAAGTAGTTTCAACTACTTGGTCTACTAGATCATGTTTTGAGTCGCAGAATTGGGTATTTATTTGAGGGTCTATACGAATGGGCTTTTCTCCTTCATGTATGTAAATGTATTATCTCATGTAAAAGAGGGTTGGAAAAATAATTATAATCCCCTCTTAGTCAATTAATTAAATTTTCTGGTCAATTAATGAATAAAATCTTAAACCAGAAATTTAATTAATTTAGGGTCCTAAGTTAGGATTAAATCTTTAAAGGCAAAATTTGTGGGTCCTTGAAAAATGATTTTGAAAGCCCCAGGCCAAGGGAATATTGAGAATTTTAAGAAATTTTGGACCTTTGGGCCTTGGTGGTTAAGTCAAAGTCAAAATTTTGGGGTAATTAACTCAAAAATAATATTTTTGAGTTAATTAAAATGGAATTAAATGATAAATTCGTTTTTTCCCCAAAATTTTAATTTCAACGCTCCTGATTAAAAGATAATTAAATCTTTGGACGGTTGAGATTATTTTGACGAGGATCATCCAAACTAGCCGTTAGAGATCTTGTCCTATAAATTTAGAGGTCTTTCTCATTCTTGAGTCATCCGATCTCAGGATCGTGCACTTGTTCTTAGAAGCTCTTGTAAATTTTGGAGTAATAAAGCATAAAGACTTTGGGGTTACAAATTTTGATGTTCCTTCTCGGATCTATGTGGTGAATTGTCTCTAAACTCTACTACTTTGTTTCTTGCATTTTATGGTTGATGGCCTTCATGGATTAATCTGCATACAGGTATCTTGTGCAGTTTTCTGGGTTTATAAAATAACATTCTGATTTTTCTGAAAAGGTCTCATGTTGTTTTCTTAAATCTCTATCGATCTAAGATCCAGATCTAAGTATGCCGAGAAATTTTTCTTAAGATTGAGCGTCTGGGGAAGTCTTCGGTTGGACCAACCGACTCTCAATAAACATAAGTCTGAAAAGCTCCTTATTTGTTAAATTCCAAGTCTATCTTACGAAATTGGTGGTTTTGCAGGGTTTTCTAGGGCTTGTGCCTCTCACTAAAATTTTAATTTCTAAACTGTGCTAAAATAGATTTTAATTTGGCCACGAGGGCCTCAAATCTGTAATTTAGCCTTGTAAATTTGTATTTATTTTTTAGATCTAAGAGTTTATTTCCGTACATGGTTTGGATCTGATCTGATTTGTGCAGGTTCTACAGGTTTTTTTTAGAAAAATTTTAAATTTTTGGCTTTAGATCTCTGATTCAAAAAATTTGAAAATTTGAATTTCTGGTGAAATTTGTTGCTGGGTGAGGAGAAATTGTTTTGGGAAAATTTTCTATTGTTAATCTCTGCAATTGAATTGCTGATTTGCCCAATCGCCTTTTTAATCTGCATCCGTACGATTTGGGTTCAGCACAAATGTCTGTACGGCCGTACGGCGGAATTTCTCTGCATAAAAGAAAATTCTGAACTGCATAAAATCTAAAATTTGTTACAGAAACAATCAAATTGCAGCCTGATTCCCTCTGTGCATGATTGATTTACCCTATTTCGCCTTCTGCAATCATCAATTTCACCTCTGACAGTCGAATTTGTTGATCTTTGCCGTTCGTACACCATATGGCCTTCAGAACTTGTACAAAAAATCAAAATTTATCTGCATTCAGCCAGTTAACTCCACATCCATACGAAATTTTTGCCCTCTGCTTGTGGATTTCATTCATTCGCCGTCTGTACGGTCGTACGGCAGTCTGGTCTGCGTTTATTTTTCATTCACGTTGGCTGAGTTTGATTTTTTTGTAATTTTAGATTTTGATTTTTGTTTTACGTTAGTCTAAGTTTAGCATTAGTTTAGTTTTTAATTTTAGACTTTTGTTGAGATTTATTTTTTAATTAAATTTGGAGAAAAATCTCATGTAGGTGACAACAATAGGATTTGTTGCTACATTAGCTCCATCAGTTTCTAATGAGGAGTTAATGCATCCTAGATTTTTTGTGAGAGAATTTATGAGTTTGTTGCCATTCACAGCTATAAAATGTAAGCCCGTAGAGGCAAGTGAGCATGATGAGGAATGTGTAGTGAGGAAGAGCTGGGCAGATGAGAAACTCTGCAATTGTATTTTCTCCAGTTGATGAATGAGATTGCCGATGCCCTGTTAGGTGGACGTAGCCCAGATTGGTTGGGTGAACCACGTTAAAATCTGTGTTTTCATGGTTGAATATTGTGTGTGTCTTATTTGATTTAAATTTCCGCTGTGTTAACTCTAACACTTGGTATCAGAGCAATTTGAGCTGCCTATTGCGGTGATTCAATCTGACAACATTTTTTTCAAAGGTGTCGTGGTGACAATCCTTGAGGTGTTGATCGGCGGCCCGCTGTGGATATAGTGTTGAATTCTGTTGATCAGTGTGGAAGCTGCTTGATCTGCAGTGTTCAGTATTGGATCGGACTGTCAGCGTCCTGAATTAGATCTGCTGAGTGTGTTGAGCCGTGAGATGGTTCGATGAGCAATTGGGCTGGCCTGCTATTTAGCTGCCGACGCATACCTGCATGGATTAATTGAATTGTCAGTGTTGTGAAGCCGATTGCAAAAGCCGCTCCCTGCCTGCGTTGAATATTTTCTGCATAAAATTGATGTAAGCCGTTGTGTGAAGCCGCTGCCTGTTCATAAAATGCCGTGGACTGTTGATATAGTTGAACGTTTTATAAATCTGATGAAGAGTGTGGTTTCGTAGAGGCTGGGTAAGCGTTTTCTGCCACAGTGGAATTGAGCGCAGTGCAATTTAAATAGTTTCGATTTGAAATGGGTAGTGCCATTTAATCGTTTTGTTTTTATTGCTCAAACAAAACAATTTTGAATTTTTATTCAAAATCGATTTATAATTCCATATTTTAGAGTGCCTTTATTTTAAAATATGGTAACTCCATATTTTATGAATAGTTTTTAAATGGAGTTCATAAGATGGCATTTTATTTAAGAGGTGTATTATATGCCATAAAATCGATTTGAAGGGTTTTTAAATAAATCGATTTATTGAAATGCCTTTGTATTTGTTTGGCATATGTATTTAAATCAAAGGATTGTAATCTGATTTAAGGTAATGGTATTTTTTTATTAAAAAAAATTAGAGTTGCAATTGGAGATTTTGTGACACGAGCTACTAAAAATGGAAAAAACATAAAGTGCCCGGTTTGAGATCGAGAAGTTCAATGGAAAAAACAACTTCGAGATCTGGAAAGTGAAGATGTATGATCTACTTGTGCAACAAGGCGTGGCGAAGGCGCTGTTGGGAAAATCCAAACAGCCTTACACCATGACAGATGATGAATGGAGTGAGTTGGATGAAAGAGCACTGAGCGGCATTCGACTTTGTTTGGCGGATGATGTTTTGTTTAACATCGTGTCAGAGAAAACTGCTGCTGGTTTGTGGAAAAAGCTTGAAAAGCTATACATGAAAAAATCCTTAACCAATAGGATTCTTCTGAAGCGAAAATTGTACAGTTTGCGCATGAAGGAAGGTACGACGATAACTGATCATCTGAATACCTTTAATACTCTCCTGGTGCAGTTAGAAAGTATAGAAGTAAAATTTGAATCAGAAGATAAAGTTGTAACTTTATTATGCTCGTTGCCCGAGTCATGGGATCATTTTGTTACTTCTATAAGTCTTAGTTCATCAGAAACCCTTGAATTTGATGATGTTGTTGGAGCTTTGTTGTCCGAAGAAACAAGGAAGAGGTCAAATTCAGAAACCTCTACATCAGAAGCAATGATGGTTAGAGGTCGTTCTAAAGAAAGACGCTTCAGTAAGCACAACAACTCACGTTCAAAATCGAAAGGGAAGTAGAGTAAGGTAAAGTGCTACTTTTGTGGCAAATCAGGACATTTGAAGAAGGACTGTTGGAAGAGATAGAAAACATCCAAAGGAGACTCTTCGACAGAGAAGAAAGAAGCAAACACGACAAATACAGGTTCGGCATCGATTTTAGGTATGAGTGATGAAGTGTTATCAGTTAGTTTGTCTAATCATGATCAACATTGGTTGTTAGATTCTGGTGCGTCAAATCACATGTGCATTCATAGAGAGTGGTTTAAAACTTATAAATCAATCAATGATGGAGTTGTTTACATGGGAAATGATGCCTCATGTAATATTGTGGGAATTGGAAGCATCCAGATTAAAATGTTTGATGGGACAAATAAAATTCTAACTGATGTAAGACACATACCTGAACTAAGAAAAAACCTCATTTCACTAGGAGTACTAGACACTAATGGATATAAAACCTTTATTCAAGGTGGAGTAATGAAAGTTTATAAAGGAATTTTACTAGTCATGAAAGCAAAGAAGGTTGGAAATCTTTTTCAGTTAGAAGGAAGAACAAAGTCAGATCATGCTTCTACAGTATCTGAAAATGACAGTAATTCTATTCGTTTATGGCATCAAAGGTTGGGCCATATGAGCGAAAGAGGATTAAAAATTTTATCTGATCGTAAGTTACTTCCTAGTTTAAAATCTTCTAAGTTAGATTTTTGCAAACATCGTCCGTTTGGGAAACAAAGCAAGCAGAAGTTTAAAAATGGAAAACATACTAGTAAGGGATTCCTTGATTATATCCATTCTGATGTTTGGGGTCCATCTCCTACAACCTCATATGGAGGATCGTTATATTTTGTATCTTTTATTGATGATTTCTCTAGAAAAGTGTGGGTCTACATGTTAAAGAAGAAGTCTGATGTATTCACCGTTTTCAAATAGTTTAGAGCATTAGTTGAAAACATCACTGGAAGAACCATTAAATTTTTAAGAACTGAAAATGGTGGTGAGTTTACTTCAAAGGAATTTGATAATTATTGCAAGGACGCTGGGATCGAAAGACATAAAACCACTGTATATACTCCTCAGCAAAACGGAGTTGCTGAACGCATGAACATGACTCTTTTAGAGAGAGCAAGAAGTATGCTTAGTAACGCCAATTTGTAGAAGGAATTGTGGATAGAAGCAGTTTCTACAGCTTGTTACTTGGTAAATCGATCACCATCAACTGCGATAGGATGCAAAATTCCTCAAGAGGTATGGAAAGGTTATCCATGTGATTATTCTAAACTGAAAGTTTTTGGTTGTGATGCATATGCTCTAGTTCCGAAACATCGGCGTTCTAAATTAGATCCTAAATCAAAAAGATATATCTTTGTTGGATATGGTGATGGGACTAAGGGATATAGGTTGTGGGATCCTACTACTCACAAGATCATCATTAACAGAGATGTTAAATTTAATGAATCCTCACTTGAAAATCCAGATGTAGATGATAAATTGAAACAGGATAATGTACCTAAGCTTCAACACATTCAGTTTGAAACCAGTTCAAATACTGATGATAGTCCAGATGAACAAGTTTCAGATTCAGATCATGAACAAGTTTCAGATGCAGATCATGAACGTGTTTCAGATGCAAATCATGAACGTGTTTTAGATGCTGATCATGAAGAAGTTCCTACAGATAATAATCAGCAAATTGGAGAAGTACCAGAAACATATTTAAGAAGGTCTATGAGAATCAGACGTTTTCCTAGAAGGTATGATGATTATGTTACTTTAGTTGCTTTAACTGCTAACGATGATGAACCTTTGTGCTATCAGGAAGCTATAGAAGGTTCAAACAGTGGTAAGTGGAAAGAGGCTATGAAGGACGAGATGAAGGCATTAGACAAGAATGCCACATGGGATCTGGTAGAACTTCCTAAAGACAGGAAAACTGTAGGATGTAAGTGGGTTTACAAATTGAAGAAGGGTGTTGATGATACAAAAGACAGGTACAAAGCGAGGCTGGTCGCGAAAGGTTTTTCTCAGAAAGCCGGCATTGACTTTCATGAGATATTTTCACCAGTTGTAAAAATTGTTTCAATTCGGATTGTGTTAGCATTAGTTGCTTTACTTGATTTAGAATTACAACAACTAGATGTTAAAACTACATTTTTACATGGAGATTTAGATGAGGAGATTTACATGGAACAACCGGAAGGGTTTGTTCAAAATCGCAACAGGAAATTTGTCTGCAAGCTCAAGAAATCATTGTATGGTCTGAAGCAGTCGCCTCGACAGTGGTACAAGAAATTTGATTCTTTCATGTTGAGTCAAAATTATATAAGAAGTGAATATGATCATTGTGTTTACTTTAAGAAATTAAGTAATGGCATGCTCATTATCTTAGTGTTGTATGTTGACGATATGCTTTTAGCAAGCAAAAGCATAACAGAGATCAACAGGTTAAAGGCTCAGATGGCTAGGACGTTTGATATGAAATATCTAGGAGCAGCAAGACAGATTTTGGGCATGGAGATTTTCAGAGACAGGAGCAATGGTAAGCTATGGCTATCACAACAGAAGTATATTGAGAAGATACTCTTGAGGTTTGGTATGAACAATGTGAAGCCTGTTTCAGTCCCTTTTGCTTCCCATTTTAAGCTTTCTTCCAGTTTATGTCCTAATACAGATGAAGAAAAGGATTATATGTCTCGAATTCCATATGCCAATGTAGTAGGATGTTTGATGTATGCGATGGTTTGTACTCAACCAGATATTTCACATGCAGTTGGGGTTGTCAGCAGGTACATGGAAAATCCGGGTAAAGAACACTGGTCAACAGTGAAATGGGTGCTTCGGTATTTGAGAGGCACAAGTAGTTATTGTATCACTTACAATAAGAGTAGTGAATTTGTTTGCGGGTATGTTGATTCCGATTTTGCAGGTGATTTGGATAAGAGAAGGTCAACTTCAGGGTATGTCTTTACTCTTGCAGGTGGAGCTATTAGCTGGATGTCAAAGCTACAGAACATTGTTGCTTTATCCACTACAGAAGCAAAATACATAGCTGCTTCGCATGCTTGCAAAGAAGCGGTTTGGTTGAAAGGTTTGTTTGGTGAGTTTGGTAGGTTGCAGGACAACATCAAGTTATTTTGTGATAGTCAAAGTGCAATTCACTTGGCTAAAATCCCGCCTATCATAGTAAATCAAAGCACATACCTATCAAATACCATTTTGTAAGACAGGTTATCACTGAAAGGGGAGTCTCTCTTGAAAAGGTGCATACAAAGGAAAACTGTGCAGACATGTTCACGAAACCAGTTTTGTTAGAGAAGCTACGATGGTGTCCGGCTTTTCTTGGCTTGCAGAAAAGATAAAAATAATAATGAAATAGGGTATCAGGCTAATTGTTGTCAAGGTGGAGATTGTTGAGATTTTATTTCTTATTTTTAATTAAATTTGGAGAAAATCTCATGTAGGTGACAACAATAGGATTTGTTGCTACATTGGCTCCATCAATTTCTGATGAGGAGTTAATGCATCCTATATTTGTTGTGAGAGAATTTATGAGTCTGTTTCCATTCACAGCTATAAAATGTAAGCCCGTAGAGGCAAGTGAGCATGATGAGGAATGTGTAGTGAGGAAGAGCTGAGCAGATGAGAAACTATGCTATTGTATTTCTCCAGTTGATTAATGAGATTGTCGATTCCCTGTTAGGTGGACGTAGCCCAGATTGGTTGGGAGAACCACATTAAAATCTTTGTTTTTCATGGTTGAATGTTGTGTGTGTTATTTGTTTTATGTTTTTCCTTCGCCTGTGCTAACTTAACAACTTTTAATTTTTTAATTTTTCTTAGATTAGATTTAATTTAGTTTAGAATTAATTTGATTTAATTTTAGATTTTAGATTTTTAAATTTTTCTTAGATTAGATTTAATTTAGTTTAGAATTAATTTGATTTAGATGTTTAGATTAGGATTTAAATTTTTAGTGTAGTTCGACTTAGTTTTAGAAACAAAAGATTAGAATTTTTTTTGTTTAGATTTAATTTAGTCTTAGCTTTAGTTTTAATTTTATTTTTTAGATTAACTTTAGAGTTAAATTTTAATTTTGTTAAATTAGAACTTTTATTTGGACTTTAATTTTGACATCCAGTTAGTTTTAAACTTAAATTTTAATTTTAGTTTTTCTTTAGAGTTGGTTTAAATTTTGTTTTAAAATATAAAATATAAAATATAAAAATTTCAAAATCCTAAAAATCTAGAAAATACAAAAATATAAAAAAATTTCAAATTTTCTATAGTCAAATGTGCTAATTTTATTTTTATCTAAAGTCTGACTGTAGATCTTTTTAATTTTCGAACTAGGTCATATTGGAAATATCTTAATTTCGGAAATATTTCAAAGCATCTGGCATTTTCATCTTGTGACAATATTGTTGTGGGTTTAAGATATTTTAATGCATGGTTGTGGTGTTTTTTTTAATTAAATATCATCGTGATCAATCATGTTTTAATAAGCAACAGTTAATCGTCACTTACTTGTTTATAATTGCATAACGGGATCTTGTTTGACTCCATAAGGCACTGGTCTTAAACGTGAAATCTAATTTAGATCTGTGGAATCTCGTTCATTCTATCAAGTATTTGATGTTTTAGCTGTGTCTCCTGGATTTGTCATCCTCATTTATAATAGGGTCTACCTCCCTTAACTTGCAAGGAGACAGCCTAAATAGAGAGATTGGGGATAAGAGTGACAGCCTAATCAGGTCGCTTTGTCGGTGTCCTGACAACTATATGACAACATTTTTTGCCGCTGCTCTTAGAGGAGGCTTTCTGTCCTTGGTCTTAGCGACATTTTATAATCTTCAAATCGTCTTTCGCCATTCATTAGCCTGTCACAAGGGATCACATTTTTTGGCGTCTTTTCATCCCTTCATATTTTCATCGTCTTATCTTTCGTCATATCACTAATCATTTCATCATCATATCTTTAGCACTTGGACATTTCGGTTGGCTTCTTGTTTTGGTGGCGATTCCACTTATTCATCTTTTTAATCCCAGACAAGAATCCCCCCCTGATATCCATCTGCTATCTCTTGATTATTTCTCCTATTTTAGAATTAGTTTCATGTTCAATTGGCGACTCCAATTCTTTCATTTCTTACAAGAGTTCCTGCTAAGAAGTTCGCTTCTTGAGGACCTTTTAACTATTCTTGAACACGGATCTGTTTCTAAAATCTTAAAAACGATATCATGGATATTTTTGCCCCGTGTAATTTTGCTAATATTCAGGGTTATCCCCATGATGTCCCTCAAATGGATAAATTACCTTCTTTTCAAGGAAATGATGCAGTTAGTGTCAAGTCTCATTTGTTTGCTTTCACTAACTGGTGGAATAGATTTGCAGTTGCAAAAAATAATTTCGAGGATGTAAAGATGAAAACTTTTGTTCTTACTTTTGGTGAGGATGTTGCTGAATGGTTTACGGAAAAACCTGATAATTCATTTGATACTTTTGAATCAATTGTAACTGCCTTTAAGGAAAAGTACGGTGATAAAAGGGAAGATAGGCATTTGGTAAGAGAGATCAGTACCATAAAAAAGAAAGAAAATGAAACAACTGAAGAATTTAACAAGAGATTTAATGGTATTCTTAGAGAAATATCTCAAACTCATAAACCTCCTGATGGATCTCTTCTGAATTTTTACATTGATGCTTTTGATTCTGATACTTCATATGAGATAAGGCGGGCTAAAACTGCAAATTATAAGGCTTGTCAATTTTTAGCTGAAGAGATTGAAAAGGATAAGAAAGCATCTGGAATGTCCAAAACTCCAGATTTTGATAGATCTTTGACAGATACTAAGTTAAAAGAACCTCTAGAAGATGATGATGACCCTGTGAAAAGGTTAATGCAAAAGCTTGAAAGCATGGAGCTTAATCATGCTAAGGAAATAAGTGTCTTACAGGCTAGGTTGGTTCAAATGGAAAGGGCTCAAATGCAGAATTCCCAACCTAGAAATAATAATGCTTTGCAGGAAAGAGGCCTATCTAATGAGCAGAGACCGACAAATCAACTTGAGTTTGCAAATCTTGTGGATGAAGCTCTGCCTTATTGTAGAGCTTGTAATGCTCTTCATGAAGAGGTTACTTGCCATGTTGTCAAAAGAATCATAGCTAGTAGAATGGCAAGGTCAAGTCATCAAATTAATGTTGTTGGTAAGGACTATCACATGCATATAGAAGATCATGAAAGTCAGGTTAAGGAACCAGCTCAGATGATTAAGGATGTGCAACCCAATCATATGCAAATGATTCAAAACATGGAAGCTAACCAAATCAATCTTCAAAATAAGATAACTTCCATGGAAACAAGTCATGCACAGGAAATAAATGTCATAGAAAACAGGTTAAAGATAATGGAAGTTAATCATTCTAATCAGATGTCCATCATGGAAGCAAGACACACCCAGGAAATGACTACCATGAAGGAAAATCACTTGTTGGAGATGAGTTCCATACATAAAAGGTTGGAAAAAATGGAAAAATTACATATACAAAAGTTTCAGCCGAAATTTGATTATGAAGATTCATCAACAGATCATAAGACTTCTTGTCTGTTAAAGCCATTCTCATCTCATCACATGGAGGATTTAACTATGGTTTCAAAGGATGTTGAGAAAGACCAAGCTCATGTATCACCATTGACAGAGTATATCCAGAATAATATTGGTCACGCTCCAGGTTCTTCAGATATTTTGTACAAACATCTTCAAGATGAGGACAAGAAATCTACAGTGGTCTCATTGCTGACATCACAACCCACTCAGAAGAAGAGAAAGAAGCAAAAAAGAAGTAAGTGGTTTGATTCGTTTGATGGTCGAGAGCAACTTGACAATCAGATAAGACAGAGTCCTACAATTAGCAAGATTGGACATGGCACATCTGAAAAGCAGCCTACAGACTTGCCTGAAAGTAGGCAAATGCTCAGCATACACTATATTGAGCACATCTGATGCCACAGGGCATCCTCTGTATTGTATCTCTAACCTTACACTTTGTTATTTCAACATTTCATTTTGTAGTTAGAGTAGATTTACTTTTCATGTTAAGTAGAATAATAAATAAAAGAAGAGCTTCTATTTTTCATGAGCTTAATGTTATATGATGATATTTGGATGGACGCTACTTATGTAATCTTGTGTGTTGCTTGGATGCAGATTCTGGATTCTCACATTCCTTCAATGAAGCAACGTGTCCCCAAGTAGAGCCAGATGTTGACCGCACTTTGTCAACTACCCCATAGCAGTACACCCCCATTTTTTCAAATGGGATTCTTCATGTTCGACGTGGTTGCGCCATTCAAATTCCATCATCAGTCATCAGTCGACAGTTTTGCAAATGATGTAAACCCATTCTGCATGTTATGATGTAAATGATCTAAGTAAGACCGTCAATGTATGTAACAACCTAGGTAAGCCTAATATGTTGTTGATGATCTCTATCCTAGGAGGTTTTTTGTCTCACTGATTCACGAAAATGATCAGCAGAGTTTTTCCCTCCAGCCTCACCCCAAAGCTAGGGTGGATTTTATCATCAGCATACTAAGTGAGTCCTAGTGTTCTATCGAGTCCTTATAAAAGTAGTTTCAACTACTTGGTCTACTAGATCATGTTTTGAGTCGCAGAATTGGGTATTTATTTGAGGGTCTATACGAATGGGTTTTCCCCCTTCATGTATGTAAATGTATTATCTCATGTAAAAGAGGGTTGGAAAAATAATTACAATCCCCTCTTAGTCAATTAATTAAATTTTCTGGTCAATTAATTAATAAAATCCTAAACCAGAAATTTAATTAATTTAGGGTCCTAAATTAGGATTAAATCTTTAAAGGCAAAATTTGTGGGTCCTTGGAAAATGATTTTGAAAGCCCCAAGCCAAGGGAATATTGAAAATTTTAAGAAATATTGGACCCTTGGGCCTTGGTGGTTAAGTCAAGGTCAAAATTTTGGGGTAATTAACTCAAAAATAATATTTTTGAGTTAATTAAAATTGAATTAAATGATAAATTCGTTTTTTCCCCAAAATTTTAATTTCAACGCTCCAGATTAAAAGATGATTAAATCTTTTGGACAGTTGAGATTATTTTGACAAGGATCATCCAAACTAGCCGTTGGAGATTTTGTCCTATAAATTTAGAGGTCTTTGTCAGTCTTGAGTCATCCGATCTCAGGATCGTGCACTTGTTCTTAGAAGCTCTTGTAAATTTTTGAGGAATAAAGCATAAAGACTTTGGGGTTACAAATTTTGATGTTCCTTCTCGGATCTATGTGGTGAATTGTCTCTAAACTCTGCTACTTTGTTTCTTGCATTTTATGGTTGATGGCATTCATGGATTAATCTGCATACAGGTATCTTGTGCAGTTTTCTATGTTTATAAAATAACATTCTGATTTTTCTGAAAATGTCTCATGTTGTTTTCTTAAATCTCTATCGATCTAAGGTCCGGATCTAAGTGTGCAGAGAAATCTTTCTTAAGATTGAGCGTCTGGGGAAGTCTTCGGTTGGACCAGCCGACTCTCAATAAACATAAATTTGAAAAGCTCATTATTTGTTAAATTTCAAGTCAATCTTACGAAATTGGTGGTGTTGCATGATCTCCTAGGGCTGTGCCTCTCACTAAAATTTTAAATCTCTAAAAAATCTGTGCTAAAATGTTTCAAATCTGGCCATGAGGGCCTCAAATCTGTAATTTAGCCTTGTAAATTTGTATTTATTTTTTAGATCTAAGAGTTTATTTCCGTACATGGTTTGGATCTGATCTGATTTGTGCAGGTTCTGCAGGTTTTTTTTAGAAAAATTTTAAGATTTGGCTTTAGATCTCTGATTCAAAAAATTTGAAAATCTGAATTTCTGGTGAAATTTGTTGCTGGGTAAGGAGAAATTGTTTTAGGAAAATTTTGCTATTGTTAATCTCTGCAATTGAATTGCTGATTTGCCCAATCGCCTTTTTAATCTGCATACGTACGATTTGGGTTCAGCACCAATGTCCGTACGACCGTACGACGGAATTTCTCTGCATAAAAGAAAATTCTAAACTGCATAAAATCTAAAATTTGTTACAGAAACAATCAAATTGCAGCCTGATTCCCTCTGTGCATGATTGATTTACCCTATTTCGCCTTCTGCAATCATCAATTTCACCTCTGACAGTCGAATTTGTTGATCTTTCCTGTCCGTACACCATACGACCTTCAGAACTTGTACAAAAAATCGAAATTTATCTGCATTCAGCTAGTTAACTCCACATCCATACGAAATTTTTGCCCTCTGCCTGTGGATTTCATTCATTCGCCATCTGTACGGTCGTACGGCGGTCTGATCTGCGTTTATTTTTCATTCACGTTGGCTGGGTTTGATTTTTTTTTGTAATTTTAGATTTTGATTTTTGTTTTACGTTAGTCTAAGTTTAGCATTAGTTTTAATTTTAATTTTAGACTTTTAATTTTTTAATTTTTCTTAGATTAGATTTAATTTAGTTTAGAATTAATTTGATTTGATTTTAGATTTTTAATTTTTTAATTTTTCTTAGATTAGATTTAATTTAGTTTAGAATTAATTTGATTTAGAGGTTTAGATTAGGATTTAAATTTTTAGTGTAGTTCGACTTAGTTTTAGAAACAAAAGATTAGAATTTTTTTTGTTTAGATTTAATTTAGTCTTAGCTTTAGTTTTAATTTTATTTTTTAGATTAACTTTAGAGTTAAATTTTAATTTTGTTAAATTAGAACTTTTATTTGGACTTTAATTTTGACATCCAGTTAGTTTTAAACTTAAATTTTAATTTTAGTTTTTCTTTAGAGTTGGTTTAAATTTTGTTTTAAAATATAAAATATAAAATATAAAAATTTCAAAATCCTAAAAATCTAGAAAATACAAAAATATAAAAAAATTTCAAATTTTCTATAGTCAAATGTGCTAATTTTATTTTTATCTAAAGTCTGACTGTAGATCTTTTTAATTTTCGAACTAGGTCATATTGGAAATATCTTAATTTCGGAAATATTTCAAAGCATCTGGCATTTTCATCTTGTGACAATATTGTTGTGGGTTTAAGATATTTTAATGCATGGTTGTGGTGTTTTTTTTAATTAAATACATTGTGATCAATCGTGGTTTAATAAGCAGCAGTTAATCGTTACTTACTTGTTTATAATTGCATAACGGGATTTTGTTTGACTCCATAAGGCACTGGTTTTAAAACGTGAAATCTAATTTAGATCTGTGGAATCTCGTTCATTTCTATCAAGTATTTGATGTTTTAGCTGTGTCTCCTGGATTTATCATCCTCATTTATAATAGGGTCTACCTCCCTTAGCTTGCAGGGAGACAACTTAAATAGAGAGATTGGGGATAAGAGTGGCCCCAATGCAGTGATTATCAGTGCTGGACAATGCAATGCGTGACAAGGCTAAAAAGGATCCAAATTCAAAAGGTAAATTACCTCTCCTTATATTTAGATGTGGTAAAATAAGACATTATGCAGCCAAGTGTCATTTCAAAGATGACAGTGATGATGAAGATGAACCCAAGAAAAGAAGATTCAAGAAGAGAGTCTCAGGAAAATAGAATTTCTTCTCCAAGCAAGACAGTGATGACTCTGATGAAGAAGAATATGATGGAAGCAGAGAAATATTGTTCATGGCCTTCACAACTGAAACAGATAATCTAGAAGGAAGTTTGGATGAACTATTGATCAGTGCCTTAGAGAAAAATGATAGACTCGGGAAAAATAATGGAAAAATATCTCAGGAAATCATCTCGCAAAATCGAAAAAGAAGAAGCTAAAAGAATAGAAGAAGCCTTGAACAATATTGAATAAACTAAAGTAAAAGGAATAATTTTGTGAAAAATTGGAAGCTGAAGTAGTGTCTTTAAAAAGGGATTCGGACAAAGCCAATAAGAATTTGAGTTCTCAAACCTTGGGTGTTATTCTCAGCTCCTACA
Source organism: Pinus albicaulis (assembly GCA_034641835.2). Lineage (NCBI taxonomy): Eukaryota > Viridiplantae > Streptophyta > Pinopsida > Pinales > Pinaceae > Pinus > Pinus albicaulis. The sequence goes on along the minus strand of CM076581.1, from coordinate 1,319,416,617 downwards.
GACAACCACATGAAAAATCTGGACTTGGCTCTATAGGCAAATCTTCAAATTCAAAGGAAGATACCAGTGTTCATCATGAAGAAAAACCTAGAAGTTTTGTTGATGTGCTTAAAGGATCTCATCACAATAATGTTGCAGGAAACAAAGTTTGTCCAAGGAATGAGAAACAATCCGTCCCCGAAAGGAATGTCTCATCAAGGCAAGTCTATTCTAATAAGTAGCAAACTATTTTTTTGGTCATTGTTTCTTTTGCAAAAATCAAGGCGTTGAGGGCTTGTTGTCGCACAGAATGTCTAGGCACCATGACAACAGCTCAGATCGAGGGTTGTCACCCTGATCCCCAATCTCTCTGTTTAAGTTGTCTCCTTATAGCAGACTAAGGGGGGTAGACCCTATGGAAATGGAATGAAGGAGAACTAGTTTGGAACCAACCAATTCGGGAGACACAATTAAACGACCAAATACTTGTAAAATATCTAGCAAGATTAAAGGATTCTATTAGATTTGAATGATTGATACCATTGCCTTATGGAGTCACTATCCTGCTAAGGAAATTCCAACCAAGTACTTAATGAGAAACTACTACTATGCAATGCCAACTCAGAATGCAAGGAAAACGATTTGAAGGAGCGAGATGAAGCAAGCTTCGAAGATGAGAGGTGATGTTAAAAGCACTAAAGCACTAGATTACAAATAATCTGATTTAACCACTAAATACTCAAGCGAGAGTGTCAATTATAAAGATGCCAAAAGATTACTCAATTAAAAGATATACAGATCCACAATAAAACTCTCAAAATCAAATATCGATCACACTTACTTGAAAGCAAATATCCAATAAATGTCCAATATTTAATTACACGATAGGCGATTTTAATCGATATAAATCATTTAAAAATTCAGATGCCAATGATTATCAAACCCAACTAAATCATGTAAAATTAACTAGCACTTAAATCTCAGTAATTATTCATCAAGATATACCATGAAATTTTAATGCTAAATAAACACCTTGTCAAGCACTTTATGGATTAAACGATATTCAAAAATTTCCCCTATAGTCAAACTTAGGATATTTAAAAAATTAAATTGCGTCAACTATAGAAATTTCTCCACAAGTAAATATCTTCGCAAGCTTAAAGCATCTAAATAGATCAAAACCCCAAATTGAAATTCCAAAATTTATATACAAAAAATTATTAAAAATTAAACTATAGACTAAAGTTTTAAGAAAAAAATCTTTGATTTTTTGATTTTTTAATTTTTTAAAGTTAGGATTACAATTTGTTTTTTTATTTTTATTTTTATTTTGATAAAGTTAAAAGCTAAAAAAATCAAAATTTGAAATGTTAATTAAAAACCTTTATACGAATTTAAATGTTAAAAATTTTAAATATCAAAAAGTTCAAACCTAAAAAAAATTAAAATGAAATCGAAACTCATAAAAAAAATGATGCGTAAATGTTATGTTAATGTTATGGTTTTTTTAATTTTTGGTGTGCATTAGGTTTGGCGGGGAAAGCAAGGGAAGGAGCGGGAGCGTGGAAAGAGAAAGCAGCCGACAACAAATGCGTGGAGGAGGGAGCTAGCAGTGAGAGAGGGAGCATGCAATGGCAAGAGGAGCGGAAAGGCAACGGAGGAGGACGAGGCAGTGGATGCCGCAATAAGGGAAAGAAATGGAGTAAGGGCACGAAAATGGAGAGCGAGATAAGCGAGGAGCTGGAGCGAGGCTGTGGACAAAGGAGAAGGATGGAGCTGACAGAGATGGGAGAGAGGAAAACAGATGTGGGCTAGGGCAAAATGCGGCTAAGGAAAAACTACGAGAGGAGGTCGGATGGACAGGAGTTGCGCGAGGGCAGAGAAGAAAGGGTGAAGTGTGAAGGGTTTAATGCAACAGAGGATAGGCTGCACATAGAGGAATGACGCAGGAGAGAGGGGACGCGGAAAAATGCAGCAACAAAAGGGAGCACTGACAGCATGAAGGAGCTCCCTGTAAGGAGAGCACAACGATAGCAATGGAGAGAAAGAGAGCAGTGGATGAGGGAGCAATGGAGACTACAGAAAGAAGGGTAGCCCACAAGTGGAAAACGCAAGCACAGCTAGTCACTAAAAAAAAAATCGAATTTTTTCTTCTTCTAGCAACTTATTTTATCTAGAAATTCAGATCTGAAATTTTTTAACTTGGAATCTCTACATAAACCCTGATCTTGAAATCAAATCTTACCCTCTAGGGCCTAGATCTGTCTCAAGATCTAAAACATTTCTCTGAAAACACTCAAAGATCACATGCAAAAACCAGAAACAAGAAAACTGAGATACCCAACAACTTTACAAAAATCGAAAATTGAAACCCTGAGTTAGAAATCAGAAACTAAAAAAATTCCAAATATTTACACTTTAAAAATAAAGTTCTATACAATGTATTTACAGATCTATGCACAAGAGTTGTAGATCTGTCAGATCTAAGAAGTGTAAGTTTGACTTCACTCCCAGATCTGAAGATCTAAGGCTCTTACTAGCCAGATCTAACTTTAAATTCGATAAAAATTAAGATAAATTTTTAATTTAGGCACAAGCCCTAGGAAAACCCTGCAAAAATAGAATTTAAGATAAGTCTGGGGAATTAGATCTGGAGGGCTCTTCAAATCTTATTTCCTTGGGAATCAGCTGGTCCAACCGAGAACTTCCCTAAACGCCCAATTTTAAATCCGAGAGATTTCTGCACACTTAAAGTTAAACTGTTAAATCAATAGAGAAATAAGATAAAAATAAAACTTTCAAGAGTTACAGATACCTGCTAACTCAATCCAATTAATATTCTTACCCTAAATCCAATAACCTAAGCAAAATACATGTGAAATAGATTACTCTACTAGAGTCATTAATCAACAATTCATTGAAATAATTACCAACAAAATATAAAAAACAAGTTTACCATAAAATGTTGAAGAGAAACATAACCATCAAGTAAAACCCAAAGACTTTGTTTGTATTATTCCAGAAAAGTATTACAGGAAAACTTCAAGAGCTAGTACACGATCAAAAGATTAGATGAAAAATCAGACTGACACTAACCTCTAATTTATAAATAAAATCTCCAACGGCTAGTTCTTTTGATCCCCGTCAAAGTAATTTCGACCGTCAAAAAGGATTTGATTATCTTTTAATCTCGTCCGTCGAAATTATTATTTTTTGAGAAATTTCGAATTTTTCAATTAATTCATTTTTAATTAACTCAAAAACAATATTTTTGAATTAATTACCTCAAAAAATTGACTTTGACTCAACTATCAAGGCCCAAGGGTCTAAAATTTTTCAAAATTTTCAATATTCCCTTGGCTTGGGACCGTTAAAAAATTTATTTTTTAGAGACCCACGAATTTTGCCTCTGAGAAATTTAATTTTACCTAGGACATAAAATTAATTAAATTTCTGGCTTAGGATTTTTAATTTAATTTAGACCAAAAATTTAATTAATTGACTCATGGGGGGATTAATTATTTTTCCAACCCTCTTTACATAAGATTAATACATTAAACCATGAGGGGAACACCCGTTCGTAACAAACCCTCAATAATCTACCCAATTCTGTGACTCAAAATATGATCTGGTAGACCCAGCAATCTATAATAAAATGATCTAGCCAATTAGCTAGGATCATTCCCAGATTAATTTTACAAAGACTCGATAAAAAACACTAGGATTCACTTAGTATCTTGATGACAAAATCCACCCTAGCTTTGGGGTGAGGCTGGAGAGGAAAAACTCTGTCGATCATTTGTGTCTAGAGACACAGATGAATCAGTGAGACAAAAAACCTCCTAAGATAGAAATCGTCACCAAAATACTAGGCTTACCTAGGTTGTTACATACATGATGGTCTTACTAATATCATCTACATTATAAATATGCAGAATGGGTTTGCATCTTTTACAAAATTGTCGGTTGTATGATGAAAACTGAATGGCATGAACACTCGAACATAATAGATCCCTTTTGCGAAAAAAGGAGTGTACTGCTATGGGGTCGTTGACACAGAGTCGTCAACATCTGGCTCTGCTTGGGGACATGTTGCTTCATCGGAGGAATGTGAGAATCTAGAATCTACATCAATACCCAAGATTATATAAGTACCGTCCATCCAAAATTCATCATATAACATTAAGCACATGAAAATAAAATCTCTTCATTTATTGATTATTCTACTAACATGAAATGTAAATCTACTCTAACTACAAAATGAAATGCTGAAAGGACAAGGTGTAAGTTTAAGGATACAATACAAAGCATGCCCTGTGTCATCAGATGTGTTCAATATAGTGCATACTGAGCATCTTTCTGCTTTCAGGCAAGTCTGTGGGCTTCTTTTCGGATGTGCCATACGCAATCTTGCATACGGTAGGACTTTGTCTTATCTGAAAATCGAGCTTCTCGAAGCCATCAGATGTATCGAAACGTTTCCTTATTCTTTTTCTTTTTTGCTTCAGGCTTTTCTTCGTGGCAGACTGTATTGTTGATGATGTGGAACATTGTGCTTGTGAACTTTCAAACGAAGTAAACAAGATATGTATGACATGCCTCTCTTCATTCTGCATTTTTTCTAGATGCTTTTCAATTTCTTCTCTGATCATGTCATTCTCAACTAAATCTTCGTTGATGGGGCCAGCCACTTTCTCTGGATATTCACAACAAGACAGGATTTGCTTTAATGGATTGGGAGAGTTATGATCTGTCAAAAGCTCTTTGATTTTCTACCATCTATCTTTTGGATCAGGCTGAAACTTTTGGACTTGTGATTTCCTTTCTTCTAACCTCTTATGTAGGGAACTCATTTCTCTGGCATGCCTTAATATTAATTTCGCTTGATTGAGCTCAGTTTTCACGAATTTGTCTTGTTGAGTGATATGTTTTGCCTCCATAGTTCTCATTTCTCGAGTGTGCTTTGCTTCCATCGCAATCATATGTTTCTGAATAATGGACATCTAATTAGAATGATTAACTTCCATTACCTTAATCTTTTTTCGATGGTATCCATTTCTTCCATATTTATAACACATGGTGCTTGTTTTTTCTCTATGGCCAATAATCTATTCTGAAGAGATATTTGATCAACTTCCATGTCGCTTATAATTTTATCATTCTTCGCTTTCATGCCCATGAAGCAATTTTGCATATAGTTTATCTCTTTCTTATGATTTTCTTGCATGGTGGCTAACTGATTGTTGTGATCAAATTCCATGATGGCCATTTCTTCATCATGTCTTTCTTCCATGACAGTCATTTGATTGGAGTGATTAAATTCCATTACCGTCATTTCCTCAATATGTTTTTCTTCTAAGGCCAATAACCTGCTCTGCATAGAACCAATTTCCTTGGCGTGATTTGCAATTATATTTTCTTGATTAAGTTCCATATTCTTAATGAATTGAGCCTGGTTGGCCTCCATATTCTTGATTACCTGAGCTTGATTTAGTTGTATATCCTTAACCATCTGAATCAATTCGTTAACAAGATGCTTATCGTTGTCAACACTGATTTGACAACTTGTTTCTGCTTCACCACTATCATGAATTTGTGTTGTCGTGGTACAAGTGGATTCAACCTGAGAATTGTCTTGAAATCTCCTATTGATAGTTAGGTTCTCTACAAGATCACTTTCATTATTTTGCATAGTACTGGGAGCACAAGGCAAGCCATCTTGTTTTATATATTTATCTTTAAAAGCATTGATGATGTGTTGTAAATAATAAAAACTCCTCAAGACAATTTCAAAACCATTTGATAGCATCACCTTTTAAGGAATAGCCAAAGAGACGTATCTTGACATCTTCATGATTATATTGTGAAAGACGACAATAGCTATTTATTATATGAGTAACTATCAATAGATGCTTTCGAGTAGTGGTTGAATTACCACCCGAGAACAAAGGCAATTTAGGAATGGCCTCTTCCGGCATGTCGTGAAAGGTATCATCCATGATGACTTGCTTAAAGGCTAAGTGGATGTTAGAGAAAGAGATCCTTGTTCAAGAATTGTCAAGAGGTCCACAAGAAGTGAGCTTCTTAGCAAGAATTCTCGTAAGAAATGAAAGAATTGTAGTCGCCACTTGAACATGAATCTAATTCTAAAACCGAAAAATTAGTCAAGAGCAGCAGATGGATATCAGGGAGGGATTCTTGTCTGGGAGTAAATAGATGAATAAGTGGAGCCGACAACCAAACAAGAAACCAACCGAAATGTCCAGGTGCTAAAGGTGCAAGAGCAAATGAAAGGATTAATGATATGACAAAAGATACGATGATGAAACGATAAAGGGATGAAATGACACCAGAAAATGTTATGTCATGTGACGGGTTAATGAATGTCGAAAAAAAAATTAGAAGATTAGAAAATGTCGTTGAGACCAAGGACAGAAAAACTCTATCCTTGGCAACGGCGCCAAAAAATGTTGTCGCACAGAATGTTTAGGCAACGCGACAACGACTCAAATTGGGGGTTGTCACCCTGATCCTTAATCTCTCTGTTTAAACTGACTCCTTATAGTAGACTAAGAGGGGTAGACCCTATGGAAATGGAAGGAAGGAGAACTAGTTCGGAACCAACCAGTTCAGGAGGCAAAATTAAATGACCAAATACTTGTAAAAGATCTAGCAAGATTAAAGGATTCTATTAGATTTGAATGATTGATACCAGTGCCTTATGGAGTCAACTATCCTGGTAAGGAAATTACAACCAAGTACTTGATGAGAAACTGCTGCTATGCAATGCTAACTCAGAAAAGGAAAACGATTTGAAGAAAGAGTGAGATGAAGCAAGCTTCGAAGATGAGAGGTGATGTTAAAAGCACTAAAGCACTTAGATTACAAATAATCTGATCTAACCACTAAGTACTTAAACGAGAGTGTCAATTATGAAGATGCCAAAATATTACTCAATTAAAAGATAGACAGATTCACAATAGAGCTCTCAAAATCAGATATCGATCACACTAACTTGAAAGTTGAAAGCAAATATCCAATAAATGTCCAATATTTAATTACATGATAGGTGATTTTTATCGAAATAAAACGTTTAAAAATTCAAATGCCAATGATTATCAAACACAACGAAGCCTGTAAAATTAACTGGCACTTAAATCTCAGAAATTATTCATCAAGATATACCATGAAATTTTAATGCTAAATAAACACTTTGTCAAGCACTTTATGGATTAAACGATATTCAAAAAAATGTGAATCCAATAAAATTTTGTATTTCTCCTATAGTCAAACTTAGGATATTTAAAAATTTAAATCGCGTCAACTAAAGGAATTTCTCCACAATTAAATATTTTCGCAAGCCTAAAGGATCTAAATAGATCAAAAACCCCAAATTGAAATTCCAAAATTTATATACAAAAAAGGATTAAAAATTAAACTATAGACTAAAGTTTAAAAAAAAAAACTTTGATTTTTTAATTTTTTGAAGTTAGGATTAAAATTTGTTTTTTTTAAATAAAGTTAAAAGCTAAAAACAATCAAAATTTGAAATAATCACCAGCAGAATATAAAGAACACGTTTACCATAAAATGCTGAAGAGGAACACAACCATCAAGTAAAACCCCAAAGACACTATTTGTATTATTCTAGAAAAGTATTAGAGAAGAACCTCAAGAGCTAGTACACGATCAAAAGATCGGATGAAAAATCAGATTGACACTGACCTCTAATTTATAGGTAAAATCTCCAACGGCTAGTTTGCTTGATCCTTGTCAAAGTAATCTCGACCGTCGAAAAAGATTTGTTTATCTTTAAATCTCGTCCGTCGAAATTATTATCTTTTGAGGAATTTCAAAATTTTCAATTAATTCCCTTTTAATTAACTCAAAAATAATATTTTTGAGTTAATTACCTCAAAAAATTGACTTTAACTTAACTATCAAGGCCCAAGGGTCCAAAAATCCTCAAAATTTTCAATATTCCCTTGGCCTAGGACCTTTAAAAAAATTATTTCTTAGGGACCCACGAATTTTGCCTCTGAGAAATTTAATTTTACCTAGGACAAAATTAATTAAATTTCTGGCTTAGTATTTTTAATTTAATTTAGCTAGAAAATTTAATTAATTGGCTCATGAGGGGATTAATTATTTTTCCAACCCTCTTTACATAAGATTAAAACATTAAACCATGAGGGGAACACCCGTTCGTAACAAGCTTTCAATTATCTACCCAATTCTGCGACTCAAAATATGATCTAGTAGACCCAGCAATCTGTAATAAAATGATCTAGCCAATTAACTAGGATCATTCCTAGTTTACTTTTACAAAGACTTGATAAAAAATACTATGACTCACTTAGTATCTTGATGACAAAATCCACCCTAGCTTTGAGGTGAGGGTGGAGGGGAAAAACTTCGCCGATCATATGTGTCTAAAAACACAGATGAATCAGTGAGACGAAAAACTTCCTAGGATAAAAATCGTCACCAAAATACTAAGCTTACCTAGGTTGTTACATACATGATGGTCTTACTAATATCGTTTACATTATAAATATGCAGAATGGGTTTACATATTTTACAACACTATCGGCTGCATGATGAAAACTGAACGGCACAAACACCCGAACATGATAGATCCCTCTTGCGAAAAAAGGAGTGTACTGCTATGGGGTGTGTTGACCACATTTTGTCAACGACCCCATAGCAGTACACCCCCATTTTTTCAAATGGGACTTATCATGTTCGAGGCTCGTGTCATCCAGATTTCATCGCCGATCGACAGTTTCTATAATGATGTAAACCCATTCTGCATTTTATGATGTAAATGATCTAAGTAAGACCGTCCATGTATGTAACAACCTAGGTAAGCCTAGTATGTTGTTGATGACTCCCATCCTAGGAGGTTTTTTGTCTCACTGATTCACGAAAGGGATCGGCAGAGTTTTTCCCTCCAGCCTCACCCCAAAGCTAGGGTGGATTTTATCATCAGCATACTAAGTGAGTCCTAGTGTTCTATCGAGTCCTTGTAAAAGTAGTTTCAACTACTTGGTCTACTAGATCATGTTTTGAGTCGCAGAATTGGATATTTATTTGAGGGTCTATACGAATGGGTTTTCCCCCTTCATGTATGTAAATGTATTATCTCATGTAAAAGAGGGTTGGAAAAATAATTATAATCCCCTATTAGTCAATTAATTAAATTTTCTGGTCAATTAATTAATAAAATCCTAAACCAGAAATTTAATTAATTTAGGGTCCTAAATTAGGATTAAATCTTTAAAGAAAAAATTTGTGGGTCCTTGGAAAATGATTTTGACAGCCCCAGGCCAAGGGAATATTGAGAATTTTAAGAAATATTGGACCCTTGGGCCTTGGTGGTTAAGTCAAGGTCAAAATTTTGGGATAATTAACTCAAAAATAATATTTTTGAGTTAATTAAAATTGAATTAAATGATAAATTCGTTTTTTCCCCAAAATTTTAATTTCAACGCTCCAAATTAAAAGATAATTAAATCTTTTGGACGGTTGAGATTATTTTGACGAGGATCATCCAAACTAGCCGTTAGAGATCTTGTCCTATAAATTTAGAGGTCTTTGTCAGTATTGAGTCATCCGATTTGAGGATCGTGCACTTGCTCTTAGAAGCTCTTGTAAACTTTTTTGAGGAATAAAGCATAAAGACTTTAGGGTTACAAATTTGGATGGTCCTTCTCAGATCTATGTGGTGAATTGTCTCTAAACTCTGCTACTTTGTTTCTTGTATTTTATGGTTGATGGCCTTCATGGATTAATCTGCATATAAGTATTTTATGCAGTTTTCTGGGTTTATAAAATAACATTTTGATTTTTCTGTAAAGGTCTCATGTTGTTTTCTTAAATCTCTATCGATCTAAGATTCAGATCTAAGTGTGCAGGGAAATTTTTTTTAAGATTGGGCATCTAGGGAAGCCTTCGGTTGGACCAGCCGACTCTCAATAAACATAAATCTGATAAGCTCTTTATTTGTTAAATTCCAGGTCTATCTTACGATATTTGTGATTTTGCAGGGTTTCGAAGGCTTGTGCCTCTCACTAAAACTTTAAATCTCTGAAAATTGTGCTAAAACGGATTCAGATCTAACCATGAGGGTTTTAAATTTGTAAACTAGCTTGTATATTTGTAAATTTTTCAAGATTGTTAGGGTTTAATCATTAAAATTGGCATGTGTATCTTCAGATCTGGCTGTCTTTTGCAGGTTAAGAGTTTAAATCAGAAAAAAATTTTAAAGACCTGAAGCAGATCTAGCCTCCAAAGGCCAGATCTGGCCTCAAATCATTTCTGTGGGCAGATCTGGACATTATTTGATTTAAAGAAGCATAAGAGTCTGAGCTTAAACTGAAGAAATTTTAAAGATTGTTGGGCATTTTTTGTATGTACTGGGTTTATTTAAATCTATTTCTGTCTTCGTTGCTGCATAAGCGCTGTCAAGATTCCCCTTTTTGCTCCCATTCAATCTGCAATTCAGCTTCAAATATCCTTCGCTGCTCTCATTCCTCACGTTTGCCTGAGCCGTCTGCACAATTCCTCTCCGCTGCATAACCCTCGACTTCATCACACCGTCCAGCGGATCTCTGCCCTCACACATTCGATCCATCCTTCAGCTCCTCAATCGATCCCTTTCACTCGCCATCCCTCCAACTCTGCCCGTCAAACCCTCGATCATCTTCTGCTGTTCGAGCCTTCTTCTGTTCCATCGAGCCCTCGTCCATCTCTCCTCGTCGTCATTGCTCAAGCCGTCGTGTTCTTTCTCCCCTGCAAAACGACAAACGATAAACGTATTTGAAAGCACACACATGTATATGCATCGGTTTTTATTTAGTGTATGGTTAGACTTTAATATTAGATTGCTAGTCGTAGATTTTTATTTTGGATTTCATTTTTTAATAACGTTAGTTAGTTGTAGTTTCAATTTTTTTAATTTGATTTTAGTTTCCAATTTTGGTTTAGTTAGGATTTCGATTTTGTTTAATTTAGGTTTAGTTTTAGTTTAGTTTTCTTTTAGATTTATTTTGTTTTAGATATAATTTTTAGCCTAATTCTAACTTAGTTTTAAATTAGCTAGATTTTATTTTAAGTTTATGGCTTAATTTTAGAGTTTAATTTAGAATTAATCTTGTTTAATTTGTTTTAGTTTAAATTTAGATCTTGATTTAGATTTAAAAAATAAATAAAAAATTTTATAAAATATAAAATTCTAAAAAAATTTAGAAAATACAAAATTATTAAAAAAATTTCAAATTTTCTGTAGTCAAATGCATTAAAATATTTCTATCCTAAGTTTGACTGTGGATCATTTTGATTTTTGAACTGGGTTATGATTGGAATATCTTAATTTCAAATTTTTTAAGTATCTGGCATTCTCATGTTATTGTTATTCATGGTTGTGGCATTTTCAATTAAATATCATTGTGATCAATCGTGTTTCAATAAGCAGCAGTTAATCGTCACTTACTTGTTTATAATTGCATAACGGGATTCTGTTTGACTCCATAAGGCACTGGTCTTAAGCGTGAAATCTAATTTAGATCTGTGGAATCTCGTTCATTTTATCAAGTATTTGATGTCTTAGCTGTGTCTCCTGGATTCTTCATCTTCATTTCTAAAAGGGTCTACCTCCCTTAGCTTGCAAGGAGACAATTTAAATAGAGAGATTGGGGATAAAGGTGACAGCCTCCAATCTGAGCCGTTGTCGCAGTGCCTGGACAATCTATGCGACAACATTTTTTGGTGTCGTTGCCGGGGATAGAGTTTTTCTGTCCTTGGTCTTAACGACATTTTATAATCTTCTGATCTTTCATCGCCATTCATTAGCCTGTCGCAAGGGATCACATTTTCTGGCGTCTTTTCATCCCTTCATATTTTCATCGTCTTATCTTTCGTCATATCATTAATCATTTCATTTTTAGCACCTGGACATTTCGGTTGGCTTCTTGTTTGGGTGGCGACTCCACTTATTCATCTTTCTAGTCCCAGACAAGAATCCCTCCCTGATATCCATCTGCTATCTCTCGATTATTTCCCCTGTTTTAGAATTAGTTTCATGTTCAAGTGGCGACTCCATTTCTTTCATTTCTTACAAGAGTTCCTGCTAAGAAGTTCGCTTCTTGAGGACCTTTTGACTATTCTTGAACACGGATCTGTTTCTAAAATCCTAAAAACGATATCATGGATGTCTTTGCCCCATGTAATTTTGCTAATATTCAGGGTTATCCCCATGATCTCCCTCAAATGGACAAATTACCTTCTTTTCAAGGAAATGATGCAGTTAGTGTTAAATCTCATTTGTTTGCTTTCACTAACTGGTGGAATAGATTTGCAGTTGCAAATAATAATTTCGATGATGTAAAAATGAAAACTTTTGTTCTTACTTTTGGCGAAGATGTTGCTGGATGGTTTACGGAAAAGCCTGATAATTCATTCAATACTTTTGAATCCATTGTAACTGCTTTTAAGGAAAAATATGGTGATAAAAGGGAAGATAGGCATTTGGTAAGAGAAATCAGTACCATAAATAAGAAAGAAAATGAAACGACTGAAGAATTTAACAGGAGATTTAATGGTATTCTTAGAGAAATATCTCAAACTCATAAACCTCCTGATGGATCTCTTCTGAATTTTTACATTGATGCTTTTGATTCTGATACTTCATATGAGTTAAGGCGTGCTAAAACTGCAAATTATAAAGCTTGTCAATCTTTAGCTGAGGAGATTGAAAAGGATAAGAAAGCATCTGGAATGTCCAAAACTCCAGATTTTGATAGGTCTTTGACAGATACTCTAGAAGATGATGACGACCCTGTGAGAAGGTTAATGCAAAAGCTTGAAAGCATGGAGCTTAATCATGCTAAAGAAATAAGTGTCTTACAGGCTAGGTTGGTTCAAATGGAAAGAGTTCAAACGCGGAATTCCCAACCTAGAAATAATAATGCTTTGCAGAAAAGAGACCTATCTTATGAGCAGAGACCGACAAATCAACTTGAGTTTGCAAATCTTGTGGATGAAGTTCCTCCTTATTGTAGAGCCTGTAATGATCTTCATGAAGAGGTTACTTGCCATGTTGTCAAAAGAATCATAGCTAGTAGAATGGCAAGGTCAAGTCATCAAATTAATGTTGTTGGTAAGGACTATCACATGCATATAGAAGATCATGAAAGTCAGGTTAAGGAACCAGCTCAGATGATTAAGGTTATGCAACCCAATCATATGCAAATAATTCAAAACATGGAAGCTAACCAAATCAGTCTTCAAAATAAGATAACTTCCATGGAAGAAAGTCATGCACAGGAGATAAATGTCATGGAAAACAGGTTAAAGATAATGATTAATCAGATGTCCATTATACAGAATCATATGATTGCAATGGAAGCAAGACACACCCAGGAAATGACTGCCATGAAGGAAAATCACTTGTTGGAAATAAAAAATATGGAGGCAAATCAGACGAAAATAATAGTAAGGCATGCCAGGGAGATGAGTTCCATACAAAAGAAATTGGAAAAAATGGAAGAATTACAAAAATTTCAACCGAAATTTGATTATGAAGATTCATCAACAGATCATAAGACTTCTTGTCTACTAAATCCAATCCCATCTCATCACACGGAGGATTTAACTATGATTTCAAAGGATGTTGAGAAAGACCAAGCTCATGTATCACCATTGACAGAGTATATCCAGAATAACATTGGTCATGCACCGGGTTCTTCAGATATTGTGTACAAAAATCTTCAAGATGAGGACAAGAAATCTACAGTGGTCTCATTGCTGACATCACAGCCCACTCAGAAGAAGCAAAAAAGAAGTAAGTGGTTTGATTCGTTTGATGGTCGAGAGCAGCGTGACAATCAGATAAGACAGAGTCCTACATTATGCAAGATTGGACATGGTACATCTAAAAAGCAGCCCACAGACTTGCCTAAAAGCAGGCAAATGCTCAGCTTACACTATATTGAGCACATCTGATGCCACAGGGCATCCTCTGTATTGTATTTCTAACCTTACACCTTGTTATTTCAGCATTTCATTTGCAGTTAGAGTAGATTTACTTTTCATGTTAAGTAGAACAATAAATAAAAGAAGAGCTTCTATTTTTCATGAGCTTAATGTTATATGATGATATTTGGATGTACACTACTTATATAATTTTGTGTGTTGCTTGGATGCAGATTCTGGATTCTCACATTCCTTCGATGAAGCAACGTGTCCCCGGGTAGAGCCAGATGTTGACCACATTTTTTCAACGACCCCATAGCAGTACACCCCCATTTTTTCAAATGGGACTTATCATGTTCGAGGCTCGTGTCATCCAGATTTCATCACCGATCGACAACCCGTTCTGCATTTTATGATGTAAATGGTCTAAGTAAGACTGTCCATGTATGTAACAACCTAGGTAAGCCTAGTATGTTGTTGATGACTTCCATCCTAGGAGGTTTTTTGTCTCACTGATTCACGAAAGTGATCGGCAGAGTTTTTCCCTCCAGCCTCACCCCAAAGCTAGGGTGGATTTTGTCATCAGCATGCTAAGTGAGTCCTAGTGTTCTCTATCGAGACCTTGTAAAAGTAGTTTGAGCTACTTGGTCTACTAGATCATATTTTGAGTCGCAGAATTGGGTATTTATTTGAGGCTCTATACGAATAGATATTCCCCCTTCATGTATGTAAATGTATTATCTCATGTAAAAGAAGGTTGGAAAAATAATTATAATCCCCTCTTAGTCAATTAATTAAATTTTCTTGTCAATTAATTAATAAAATCTTAAACCAGAAATTTAATTAATTTAGGGTCCTAAATTAGGATTAAATCTTTAAAGGCAAAATTTGTGGGTCCTTGGAAAATGATTTTAACAACCCCAGGCCAAGCGAATATTGAGAATTTTAAGAAATATTGAACCCTTGGGCCTTGGTGGTTAAGTCAAGGTCAAAATTTTGGGATAATTAACTCAAAAATAATATTTTTGAGTTAATTAAAATTGAACTAAATGATAAATTCGTTTTTTCCCCAAAATTTTAATTTCAACGCTCTGAATTAAAAGATAATTAAATCTTTTGGACAGTTGAGATTATTTTGACGAGGATCATCCAAACTAGCCGTTAGAGATCTTGTCCTATAAATTTAGAGGTCTTTGTCAGTATTGAGTCATCTGATCTGAGGATCGTGCACTTGCTCTTAGAAGCTCTTGTAAACTTTTTTGAGGAATAAAGCATAAAGACTTTAGGGTTACAAATCTGGATGTTCCTTCTCAAATCTATGTGGTGAATTGTCTCTAAACTCTGCTACTTTGTTTCTTGTATTTTATGGTTGATGGCCTTCATGGATTAATCTGCATATAGGTATCTTATGCAGTTTTATGGGTTTATAAAATAACATTTTGATTTTTCTGTAAAGGTCTCATGTTGTTTTCTTAAATCTCTATCGATTTAAGATTCAAATCTAAGTGTGCAAGGAAATTTTTTTTAAGATTGGGCATCTGGGGAAGTCTTCGGTTGGACCAGCCAACTCCCAATAAACATAAATCTGATAAGCTCTTTATTTGTTAAATTCCAGGTCTATCTTACGATATTTGTGATTTTGCAGGGTTTCGAAGGCTTGTGCCTCTCACTAAAACTTTAAATCTCTGAAAATTGTGCTAAAACTAGATTCAGATCTAACCATGTGGGTTTTAAATTTGTAAACTAGCTTGGTTACTTGTAAATTTGTGATTTTTCTGTAAGGGTTTAATCGTTTCTTGGTGTGTATCTTCAGATCTGGTTGGTTTCTTGCATCTTCAGGGTTTAGTTCGAAATTTTTTTAAGATTTGAGGCAGATCTAGCCTGCAAACGCCGGATCCGGTCTCAAATCACTACTGTGGACGAATCTGGACATTATTTTGACTTCAAAGAACATAAGAATCTGAACTTAAACTGAAGAAATTTTAAAGATTGTTGGTCGTTTTTGTATGTACTGGGTTTATTTAAATCTATTTCTGTCTTCGTTGCTGCATAAACGCTGTCAAGATTCCCCTCTCTGCTCCCATTTGATCTGCAATTCAGCTTCAAATATGCTTCGCTGCTCTCATTCCTCACGTTTGCTCGAAATACCGTACAATTCCTCTCCTCACGTATAACCCTGACTCATCACACCATCCACCATCTCTCCGTTCACAGATCTTGATCCATCCTTCAAAGACTCTCAATCGATGCCTTTCACTTGCCGTCCCTCTAGGCCTAGCCGCCTCACAAACTCTACGATCATCTTCTACCGTCCGAGTCATGTCTAGGCCCATTTCCAGCTCCTCGTCCTTCTCCTCGTCGCTACTGCTCACGTCGTCGTTGTTCTTTTTTCACCGCAAAACGACAAACGATAAACGTATTTGAAAGCACACACATGTATATGCATCGGTTTTTATTTAGTGTATGGTTAGACTTTAATATTAGATTGCTAGTCGTAGATTTTTATTTTGGATTTCATTTTTTAATAACGTTAGTTAGTTGTAGTTTCAATTTTTTTAATTTGATTTTAGTTTCCAATTTTGGTTTAGTTAGGATTTCGATTTTGTTTAATTTAGGTTTAGTTTTAGTTTAGTTTTCTTTTAGATTTATTTTGTTTTAGATATAATTTTTAGCCTAATTCTAACTTAGTTTTAAATTAGCTAGATTTTATTTTTAGTTTAGGATTTAATTTTAGAGTTTAATTTAGAATTAATCTTGTTTAATTTGTTTTAGTTTAAATTTAGATCTTGATTTAGATTTAAAAAATAAATAAATAAATTTATAAAATATAAAATTCAAAAAAAATTTAGAAAATACAAAAATATAAAAAAAAAATTCAAATTTTCTATAGTCAAATGTGCTAAAATATTTCTATCCTAAGTTTGACTATGGATCATTTTGATTTTCGAACTGGGTTATGATTGGAATATCTTAATTTCAAATTTTTTAAGTATCTGACATTCTCATTTATTGTTATTCATGGTTGTGGCATTTTCAATAAAATATCATTGTGATCAATCGTGTTTCAATAAGCAGCAGTTAATCGTCACTTACTTGTTTATAATTGCATAACGGGATTCTGTTTGACTCCATAAGGCACTGATCTTAAGCATGAAATCTAATTTAGATCTGTGGAATCTCGTTCATTTTATCAAGTATTTGATGTCTTAGCTGTGTCTCCTGGATTCATCATCTTCATTTCTAAAAGGGTCTACCTCCTTTAGCTTGCAAGGAGACAGCTTAAATAGAGAGATTGGGGATAAAGGTGACAGCTCCCAATCTGAGCCGTTGTCGCAGTGCCTGGACAATCTGTGTGACAACAGGGTGGTTGACACAGAGTGGTCAACAGGGCTAATCACCAAAATAAGTTCGTTGACATTAAGAGACAAAACCGAATCAAAACTTATAATTCCTTTGCTCCTCTTTCAAAGTATAGTCTAGAATGCTACAAATGCAACAATCTAAGCCATGAAGCACAAAATTGTCCACTGAAAGCAAGAGAGAGTCTGGAGAGAGAAGACTGAAGAATCTACCCCTGAGAAATGTGGTTTGGTTATGTATGCTCAAAACAAGGAAAGTCAGTGGTTTGTAGAAAGTGTATGTTCTAGGCACATGACAGGTGACCAGAAAAAGTTCATCTCATTAAGCAAAGAAAAGGATGGATATGTGACCCTTGGAGATAACAGATTTGCTAAAAATTTTGGAACAGACACAGTAAGTCTCAACTGTTGGGAACACTAAGAGGGGGTGAATCAGTATTTCCCTTTTCTTTTTCAATTGGCTAGTTATTAACAAAACATTTAGAGCATCAACAATAAATCAGAAAACATGAACCATCACATCAGGAAGAGTACACAAGAATTGGCTTTAACTAAAGCTCTGTTATGTATGAATGCACATACAACACTTTACCAGGTAAATCTGGAAGGAAGTACAAGACTCCCAAGGGGATTTACCAGCACGCTGGAAGGAAGCAAATGCTCGTTGAAGGATGGGCTCTCGTACCAGGATAATGGCCGAAGTACAATAGACTGTTGTCATTACAACTCCCACTATTGCTGCTACACTGTCACTGTCCACTACTTCTGTCCGTTGTTACCTTTGCTACTGCTTCCTCCACAACCAATGTAACTGCTGCTCCAACTGTCTACTGCTCCCTCTTCTCAATCTGCCTACCAAACCCAACCAACTCACTGTTGCTGAATGCACTTTCACTGCCACTGTTGTTGCTGCCACTGTTGCTTCTTACTGTCACTGCTGCTATACCTCAATCTGCTATCAAATCTCCTATCACTGACGCTACTTCTTACTGCACATTGCCACCATCCATCAATGTTGCCTCTCTGTATGCTGCTTTGTCTGCTGCCCACTACTGTCCAGTGTTGTTTTTATTATTGTTTGCTCTTACTTCATCACTGCTGCTATCATAAGCATAAAGATATATTGTCATAATAGGTCATTGTTATGACAAGAAACTGTCACTACACCAGACATTAAGGTAACTGTAGTAGTTCTTATGTTAAGGACACTATGATGCAATTATTACAAGAGCCATTGTCATATCACTCACAAAATATTGTAATAGTGATACTTTCAAGAGGCATCATCACATCAACTAATTCTTAGTTGACATTATCATTAAGAGTCCAGAAGTGTCACTTCAGGACATGAATCAAGGTCTCACTGTCATATCAATACTCAACCAACACTATCATACAGAGGCTTCCAGGTCACATAAACTGTCACATGGAAGATCATTGTCTCATAATTTTCAGAAATCATTCAACTATCACATGATTGTCTCATTGTCACAGTGGTCACTGTTATATTGTCAACAAGGGTTCCTGTTTCTCAGTCAACATGGTCATTGTTTCACTATTAATAAGGTCAATG
The DNA here is from genome assembly GCA_034641835.2 of Pinus albicaulis. NCBI lineage: Eukaryota > Viridiplantae > Streptophyta > Pinopsida > Pinales > Pinaceae > Pinus > Pinus albicaulis. The sequence continues at coordinate 1,319,397,732 of CM076581.1, read as the reverse complement.
ATGTCATCAATAATCAATGTTGTCACCACCGAGAACTAACTGCAGGAGATGCGTTTTTGCTTCCATGTCTATCAAAGGAGAATTGATAAATATATAGTTAATGAGAGGGGTCGATTGACATTAAAGTTGACCATAGTTTATAGAAAATAAATTTGGTGGATCATGGTGATTCATTTTATGGCCACGAGTAGTTACAGAAACCCCCAAATATTTATTTGGTCACTTTTTTAATTTTAACTCCCTTTTGGATATGCCCAAAAATAATATTTCGTTGGACCACAACCTTTTATTTCACCTTTGACATGTTAAATTATTTATTAATCTTTAAATCAAAAAAATTAATAAAATCCCCTTTTTGCTTTGACTTTAACTTGGCCTTTTAAATTTCTTAAAGTAGAATTTATTTTTAGCACCTCTTTATTCAATGTATCTTAGGTCATGCCATGTCATCAGATTAATGAGGTTACTGTCATAGCATGTCACCTCATCACATAATTGACACTTCCACTTTGTCACGCCTCATCACCCATAATTAATACTTCCATGTCATCATGCCTTATTTCCATATCATTCGGTGATGCCACATCATCATCACTAATAGGTGCCACATTTTTAGCCAACCATATGGTGCCACCTCAGCACCCTTTTAGGGTTTTGGTCCAGAAGTTGGGTCACAAACCTTGACGAGGCATATCTCACGAACTAGGAAGGTGCACGAGATGCTCCATATACTGTCAAAATCAGCAAAATGAGAAGAATCTGATAGCGCGGTTCTTGAGGACAAAGTTCAAACACACTAATCTACTACTTCAAAAATTCCAACGAATGCGAGGTATGTCCATTGTCCAAGACCCCAAACCCTAGGGCTAGGGTTTTTTTCCTGCAACCTCTCTTCTGCTAAAAACATGCTCCTGCTCTTGCTTTGACATCAATGACCAGCGACACACCCGCTCAAGCATCCTGCAACTACTCTCACTTTGACATCAATGACAACCTGCTCAACAATCTCCCTCTTTGTCATTGATTTCAAGACACCAAGCATACCAAGGCATGTTGCATCATGCATCTCTCTCTCTCCCTTGTTCCTTCCAAGTTTCTCTCCCCCCTTGTCATCAATGGCAAAGGGTGACTGGCACATCAAGTGATATGGATCCCCCTGACAACATGCTTTCTATATCATCTCTGCAACCTCCCCCTAACAAAATGTTGCATCATCTAGGCTCCCCCTAACAATCTTCCTGATCGTGTGCTCCTGCAATCTTAACTCCTCCTGATAGACTCCCCCTGTCAACATGTTTTCCTGCTACATCACACCTTGTGTTGATGCTCCCCGAGAACAATATGTTTCTCCTAAAAACTCCTCATGTTTCTGTGCATCCACCAATCATTTGAGAGATCATGGAGAAACCTGCTTTCTGTTAGTTTTTGTAGCATCGGATGTGTTCTAGCCATGAGATTTGGTGGAGAGGCTAGAATATATGTATTCTCCAATACCCAGAAATCATCTCTGGAAATTCCATCTGGAAACGACTTAATTAGATTTATTAATCAGTTTTTAATATTTCCTAAGTCAAAACTTAAGAAATATGATTAATTAATTCATGGTGTGAATGTTCTGCAAAATCACACAGATCGACAGGGAAATAATTTGGGCCATCGATTATGTTTTAATCTTGGTCGTTGGTGCTCCAACAGAATATTATAAGAAGAAATCGATGGGTAGATGGAGAACACACCAGTGCATTTACTCAGTTTCCCACGCAGATCAATTTTCTCAGTGGCTGAGATTCAGTAGAGGAGATGGAGCCAAAGGGTGAGTAGCAAGTGACAGAGGGAGGGTACCAACAGAAGTCTGGGAAGAACAGATCGAATTCAAGAGGAAGAAGCGTGAGGAAAGACGCAGTCCACTAGAGCTCTGCACAGTGATTGTGTAGATAGTGACGCAAACGCACTAGCGTATGGGAAGAGGGTCCATCTCAGGATCAGGGAGTCGTTGTGGAGAGTGCAAAATTTATCACAAAATTTCTCTCAATATTTTTCCTATGTTTTAGCTGTCAGAATTCTTGCACTCAGGTTGTTGCTAAAGATTAATAAGAAAACCCTCATCTGTTGCAACGGTTTTCCCACATTGAGATTTTCTAGGGACAATTGTCCAAAAATAACTGTGTTAATGTTTTTTATGTGTGTGCTAGATTTTCTCTATTTCCAATATTTTATTTTCCGCAGTAATGTATTGTGAAAATTGCAGAATTAAATTTATTCGATATTTGTCATAGCAAATAAACTGCATAATCAATTTGTCTATTAGAAGAATAATTTTCAGTTATTGCAATAGATGAAATTTTCACATGGTATCAGAGCTTATATGATCAGTCAGAGAGCTCTAGAGCAAAGAAGAGGAGGGTCGTTGCTCTGCGTGAGCAGCAGTTCTACCCAAAGGTAGCGCAGTTCCTGTTGAAAATTTGAACTAGGTTCGGTCTTCATAATGACTTGCAATTATGAATTTATGTAATGAAGAAGACAAAGATAATAAAATGTATTTTGTAAATGCTTGACTCATGTGTTTCATGAGCAAGGAGTTTTTATTATAGGTCAAAGACTTCTTCTTGATGTCTTTAGGGGTTTGCCATCTTGTCATAAATGTATAATTTAGAGTCATGTATATGAAATGTTGTTACCCTTGTAAAGACAATTATTGATGTAATTTGTATGCTCCAAGACCTTGTTAAAAATGCTCCTTGAAGTTGGCTCAAATGAATTGGATACACTCCTTGTCAAGTCGGCCCACAAACAGATGTACAAGTCGGCTCACCCACAAAATTGTCATGTCGGCCTAGGATAGTAACACCACCTCTATATATAAGAGGTTTGCGGCCTCACTTCATCACCAACAGTTCAGACAAGATTCAGATGAGCTCTGAAGTTTAAGGACGAGTTAAGGGTACAGTTGGTGCGTTGAAAAGAAGATAGAACAACGAAGGAAAGGAGGGATAAGCTACCTTTGTTTTGGGTCCATCTGCCACATCATGTTTTGAGATTACAGTGCGAGAAAGAGTGTGTTTTTGGGTGCGTAAGAGGGAGGAAATTCAGCGAAGAAGGATCACAATATAACACAGTAATAAGGGCTCTATGTTTTGGAGTATATACCTACCTCGCATCTCTGTGGTCACTTCAAGAAGGCCGAGGAGATAGGACTGTAATCAAGTGTGTGGAATAGTGCGTAGAAGAAAGACAAGCCAGCAAGCATAAGAAAAGTTACAATGTGGGAAAGTTATAAGCTAACGAAGATAAGATCTAAGTGAAAGAATCATAACGAAATCACAAGTAATTATCAAGAAGAGAAATTTGAATTAAACGCCCTAATTTCTGAACATGGTTTCAGAGCTAAGGTGTTGAAGACAAGAAAGCACAGTTTTGCAAGAAGACACAAGGATCGAGTTTTGGGAAGGAGGTCAAAGATCAGTTTTCAAGGGAAGCTTCAAAGAAAAGAGATCTACATTAAAAGGTCTAAACCCTAGATCCAAGGAAGAAGACTCCATTCAAGGAGCAGCTTGCAGAAATTGGAAAACCCTCAAGCCATCTCAAGAAGATCAAATACCTTACTTAAAGGACTTATACATCAAGGTCCTTTCAAGAAGAGAAGCAAGATCAAAAAGGTGATCTTTATCTTCAAGGAATCTAAAGCTATCTCATGATTGAAGCCAAGTCAACATTATTGGAGACATCATCAAATCATCATTTTGCTGAAGTCATCAAGCCATCTAAGGTGATCTATCGCTTTACACCACTCTTGAAGAAGCCAATCTAAGAAGGAGCTTTTACTACTATCTATATCATCATCAACGAGGAAGTTAGTTGTAGAAGAAAAACACCTATTCAAGTAAGTATATTTATGACTTTATTTGAATCTATCAAAATGTCTTTTTGCTAAGAAAGCAACAAACTAGTTGCGGTTTCAAACTTTTTTGCATGGAAGAAAAGGGCAGATCTATATCTTATTGAGAATGAAGTCATGAACTATATCAAAAGGTCAGCGACTAGACCTTCAAAAGAAGATACCCAAGCACATACCTAAAGGGAGACATAAGAGCCCAGAGGATTCTTATAGAATCCATAAAAGACTCTCTCATCCTCCATGTATCAAATCTAGAATCTTCAAAAGCAATATATGACAAATTCGTGGAGTTGTTATCGGTGGGTACTGCAAGGGAAGTAATATCTCTGAGAACTATACAAGTTGAAGTTGTCAAGAGAGGAAGGAATCACTTCATATTTTATTTTATGAAGATTTCTGAAATGCGAGATCAACTGCGGGAATTTGGAGAAATAATCTCTGATAGAGAAATGACTACAGTGGTACTGAATGCTCTACCAGAGGAATGGGGAATCTTCACTTCAAGTATCTATGGAAAGAAATAAGCAACACCATTCCAAGATCTATGATCTCTATGCAAGATAAGTGACAAGGTTAAAATCTAAAATTGATATAGGATCAAATAAAGAGAATCAAGCCTATGCTTCCATGCCAAGAAGAAAGGGAAGATTTTGTAAGTCTGGTCCTCAGAAGAAAAGAAGAAACTTGGATTAAATATGATGCTATGGATGTAATGAACTTGGCCACTATAAGAAGGATTGTCCCAAATATAATGAGAACAAGAGGAAAAAGAAAGAAGCACATGTCATCAGAGAAATGAAAGAACCAGATTCAAAGAAACCTAAGAAAGAAGAAGTGAAAGATCTCTATTATGATTGAGATCATCTTCCTCTTTAAGAGGTATATGTCGGTTGTAAAATATTATGGTAGGAAGCATTGTATATTAGATAGATACATCACTTTAGACTTGGCATAATGATGGAAGCATTAAAGGAGTACTTGTCATGGGAGGATGTCTGAAAACATTTATGTGACATCTATGCTATGAGATAACAGTGACTCCTAGGAATCTCATTGAAAACAACATTCATAGAAGGCAGACATCAAGATCAGGGGTCATCATTCAATAATCAAAATGGAAACAGGTGCTGACATTTTCTAATGGAATCCTCTTTGTATTCACTAATTAGAAAGTAAGCAAAAGATTTCATCAAGAATTCTAACTTGCAGACTTCTGGGATTAGGATATGATGACATATTGATGAAGCATGTCAAAGGGATGAAACTCTTCGTTCTAAGGAAACTTGATACCAAATGACTCAAAAGGAAAAGAATGAGGTATATATATATATATATATATATATATATATATATATGCCGACACTTGATGCTATGAAGTCATGTCACATGGTTGCAGGTAGTATACTTCTATCTTCAGAAGTATGATCAAAATAGAAAGCAGAAACTCTTTCGATGCACAGGTTGCCAAAAGGCATGATGAAATCAACATAATATGTCCTCATATGGAATATGAGGTGATTGTACATGATCAAGGAACTGCACAGTGGAAGTTCCTAGGAACGAAATAAAATTGTGTGGAGAAACAAAAAGGAAGAGATCATGAGAAGTAAAACCAAGGAAAGAAGTAGTCAACATCCAAGGAAGCCAAGAAGACTTGACTAGAAAAACTCCTGGGAAGATATGTAGACTCTGATAGAAGTCTGGAAAAGATGGAGACCCTTGAAAATACATATATTTAGGAGATGTGTCAATCTGTAAACAAAGGATGTCGATGCCTACAAGAAGATGTCATGGTGAAAGATCATCACTAAGGTAACTTTTGATTTAAAGTTCATATTTATAATTAATTAATATCTAATGAGCTTGTGCAAGGGTGCCAAAGGGAAGTATATGTCTTCCACAAGTCGACAACCATATGGCAGGATGAAAGATCCTTGGAAGAACTATGGTTCAAAGGAAAGCAGCATGGCATGAAGCTAGACCAGATAAGAAGATTGATGGATCACTTTCTGATAGAAGACATGACTCTTGGATGAAAGTGATGGATGATCTATGCCCTATGTAGAGATCCCAAAGATGAAGGCTCCTCAACAACAAAGAAGGAAGGATTTCTTCATGAGCAGCTGGGTGTTTTCATCATTGTTTTTGCAGGTCCCTGATTAAGAGAGAGCCTAGTAATAAGTTTCTTACGTGGAAGGAACTCGGTGATTCCTAAGCCAAGAGGCAGCTTAAGTACATTCCTTGTATAGGAATGAGTATTGAGTACATTCCTTTGTGGAATATGTCCTCCCTAATTGAGAGGGAGAGATAGACACATCATTCCAGTCTTCACCCAAAAGACAAAATGCGGGATTGGGTAATCATCTGGCATCTGATACTCTTTTGGGGATGTATTAGGGCATCTATGGAAAGAATAGTCGTGAAAGGATAGATATTCTTTGAGGACTAAGAATCCAACAGTAAGAATAGTCTTGATGTACATATCCTATATGAACCCTGGTGGGATATGATCCAAGAGAGACAAGGATGAGGGTGTCTATTCATCATTGGTCATGCCAGCATTGTAGCTCATGGTCTCATGGAGAAGTGGAGTTGTTAGTCAAGGCCTTGCACTATGACAATGTTGGTTGATATGATGCTATACAGATGGGATTACCAATCAGATTCTTCTTATGAGATTCTTTAGATTGAGAGTGACCATGTACCATTATGAATACCTCCCTAGTTAAGAGGGAGTGTTGAAAAGTGTAACTTGGTTCGGTTTTCATAATCACTTGTAATTATGAATTTATGTAATGAAGAAGACAAAGATAATAAAATGTATTTGGTAAATGCTTGACTCATGGGTTTCATGAGCAAGGAGTTTTTATTATAGGTCAAAGACTTCTTGATGTCTTTAGGGGTTTGTCATCTTGTCATAAATGTATAATTTAGAGTCATGTATATGAAGTGTTGTTACACTTGTAAATACAATTATTGATGTAATTTGTATGCTCCAAGACCTTGTCAAAAGTGCTCCTTGAAATCAGCTCAAATGAGTTGGATACACTCCTTGTCAAGGCAGCCCACAAACAGATGTACAAGTCAGCTCACCCACAAAATTGTCATGTCGGCCTAGGACAGTAACACCACCTCTATATAAAAGAGGTTTGTAGCCTCACTTCATCACCAACAGTTTGGACAAGATTCGGATGAGCTTTGAAGTTTAAGGACGAGTTAAGGGTGCAGTTGGTGCATTGAAAAGAAGACATAATAGCAAAGGAAAGGAAGGATAAGCTACCTTTGTTTTGGGTCCATCTGCCACGTCATGTTCTGAGATTATAGTGCAAGAAAGAGTGTGATTTTAGCTGCGTAAGAGGGAGGCAATTCAGCGAAAAGGATCACAATATAACACAGTAATAACGGCTCTCAGTTTCAGAGTATATACCTACCTCGCGTCTTTGTGGTCACTTCAGGAAGGCCAAGGAGATAGGACTGTAATCAAGTGTGTGGAACAGTGCGTAGAAGAAAGATAAGCCAGCAAGGATAAGAAGAGTTACAGAGTGGGCAAGTGATTTCGGTCTTGAGATCAAGGGTATAGTAAGAAGACTGTGAAGGAAAGGAGTTCACTAGGAAACGAGATTTCCTAGGGCCAGTGCAAAGGAGTGCAGAAAAGAAGATCAGCATAAGGAGACTAGTGGAGCTGTGACAAGGTCTTGGAGGCATATTGAAGTCAAGGGTCTAGGTCATGGTAATGGTACTTGTCAACTGAAGATCTATAAGAAGAATCCTTTCGGGTTTTCCTCTCCAAGAGGGAGAGGTTTTGGCATTGGCTTGAACAGCCTAAACTTTGTGTCTCTTTTGTTTTGATAATTGACTTGATGAAAGACATAATAAGCTAACGAAGATAAGATCTAAGTGAAAGAAGCATAACGAAATCACAAGTAATTATCAAGAAGAGAAATTTGAATTAAACTCCCTAATTTCTCAACAGTTCCATGGCCAAGAGGGTCAAAATTCTTGAGGAAAATCGATTTCTCTGAGCGAGCGACAAAGATATCTGATTTTTCTAGATTGAGGATTACCAGAGGCAAAAGAAGCAGCCGTATTTTTTGCAGAGCAGAGCTCTAGCTGTACACAGCAATTTTGCGGCAACAGAATCAGCGTCGAGAGGAAAGAGAAATAGCACAGAAAATTACTGACAGAATTAACAGTCAGGATGCTTCAGATTTATCTTCTAGGTTGGAGGATGAGTTTGCTTGCTTATCAGGTTCAGCATCACCTGGTGTCTGGTATATAGATAGTGGAGCTTCAGCTCATATGACGGGAGTTAGAGAATATTTCTCTAGCTATCAAGAGGAGCAGATGGACTTCTAGATCACTATGGGCAACAGAACCAAATGTACTCCTATAGGTAGAGGCACCATAGAGTTTTAGACAAAGTCGGGAACCATCACCAACGCTGCTAATGTATTGCATGTGTCGATATTGGGTATGAACCTAATTTCAGTGTCCCAATTACAGGACAAGGGGTACGATGTACACTTTGTAGGGAAGAAAGTGTATGTCAAACACTCTAGTTGGAAGAAGGTGAAACAAATTGGAGCTCGGAGGAACAGGTTATACAGGTTGCAGCTCAATTCTCCAATGGCACTAATAGGCAGTGATAGTAGCAATGGGAAGGAGCTAATGAATTATGGCAGAGGAGGATGGGAAATTTACACCATGGAGCACTCAAGATGCTTAGAAAAACTGTAACAGGAATCCCAACTCTCAGTACAGAGCACGACGATGTATGCAGAGGATGCGTGCTTGGGAAGTACACAAAGGCAGCATTCTGGAGAAGTGACAGCAGAGAAAACGGTGTGGTAGGACTGATACACCCAGATATTTGTGGCCCTATGTCCACTAGAGCTCTTAGTGGTGGAGAATACTTCATCACCTTTATTGACGACCATTCCAAAAATACCTAGATCTATTTCTTAAAGACCAAAGGTGAGGTCTTTGATCAGTTCAAAGAGTTCAAGGCACATGTAGAGAATGCAACACGGAAATAGATCAAGGTGTTGCACTCAGATAATGGTGGAGAATACATTGATAAATATTTCATAGACTTCTACGCGAAGGAAGGCATCAAAAGCGAATGGACAGCTCCACATAACCCTCGGCAGAATGGAGTAGCGGACCGGAAAAACAAAACGATAGTTGGGTTGTAAAGGCTATGTTGTATGATTAGGATCTGCCCAGCTTTTTATGGGCAAAGGCATGTAACACATCAGTGTACATTCAAAACATAACTCCTCATAGAGCATTGGGGAAGAAAATTGCAAAGGGAGTCTTCCAAAGAAAGAAGCCTGAAGTGAGTCACTTGACGATTTTTGGGAGTGTGGCTTACTGCCACGTGCCAAATGAAAAGCGCAACAAATTGGAACACAATACAGAGAAGGGGTTCCTTGTCGAGTATTGTGAGACCTCAAAGGCTTATAGGATCTACATTCCTAGCAGTAGGAAGATTATAGTGAGGCGAGATGTAAAGTTCATGGAAGACAGAGCTTTTAGGAGATCTCGAGAGATGCCTACAGGTGATCAATCAGCAGAAGTTTCATTAGTCCAGCAGCAAGGACAGCAAGTGGGACCAGCAGGAGGACACTCACAGGGATCAAGTACAGTGACTAGTACCAATATCTCCTCAAGGGTAGGAGATCCAAGGAGTTCTCAACAGACGGAGTTGCAGGGACAGGAGGAGGAACTAACTGAAACTCCCACCACCAGTGGTAGAGCCAGTGGCGAAGTTCGTCAGACCTTGAGAGACGCAGAGGACTTTGTCAGAGCTCCTGGGACGAACAATAGACAGCTCAAGCAACCTGACAGATATCAAGCTTTGGTAGCTCAAGTTGCAGAACCCTCCAACTTTTAGGAAGTCGCACAACATCAGGTGTGAGTGGATGCCATGGTAGAAGTGTATATTTCTATCATGACAAATGATGTTTGAGAGGTAGTGTCAAGGCCAGAAGACAAATTAGTTTTAGGTTCCAGATGGATCTACAAGATCAAGTACGCTGCAAATGGCAGTGTAGCAAAGTACAAGGCTAGATTCGTGGCAAAGGGGTATGCATAGAAAGAAGGAATAGACTATGAGGAGACCTTCACCCCAGTTGCCAAATATACCTCTATCAGATTTGTTATATCCTTGGTAGCGCGGATGGGATGGGAGATTCACCAGATGGACGTCAAGACAACATTCTTGAACGGGGTGATAGAAGAAGAGGTGTATATATAGCAGCCTGAAGGCTTCGAAACTCATGAGAAGCGCAATCATGTGTGCATATTGAAGAAAGCCCTATACGAGCTCAAGCAGGCACCCAAGGCATGGTATGGTTGGATTGACAGTTGCTTGTAGGAGTTGGGATTCGTCAAGAGTGATGCAGATCCCAACCTCTACTATTTGATGGTGGAGGATGAGCCTCTCATTTAGGTTTTGTATGTGGACGATCTCTTTTTGACAGGATCATCAGGGCTCATAAAAGACTGCAAAAGGAACCTTGCAACAGAATTCGACATGAAGGATATGGGGATGATGCACTATTTTCTAGGATTGGAAGTATGGCAGAAGAATGGGGAGATCTTCCTTGGGCAAGGGAGATATGCTACAGATAATCTAAAGAGGTTAAGAATGCAGGATTATTGACCTATGACAATGCCCATGATCACCAATTGGAAGAAGATAGATGCATCAGGGGGCAAGGAAGTCGACCCCACCGTGTACAGGCAGCTCACTGGGTCTCTCATGTATCTCGTTAACACTAGGCCATACATTTGTTTCGCTGTCAATACCCTTAGTCAGCTCATGGTAGAGCCGAAAAGGGTACATTGGGCAGCAGCAAGGCATATTTTGAGGTATGTGCGCAGCACAGTCGGGTAAGGGTTGAAATATACCCGAGGAGATGACGTCAAATTATGTGGATTCACAGATGCAGATTAGGAAGGCAGTTCAATTGACAAGAAATGTACCTTCGGTTACTGCTTCCATGTTGGATCAGGGATGGTCTCTTGGTGTAGCAAGAAGCAGAAGGCAGTAGCACTGAGCTCAGCAGAAGCAGAAGCAGAATATATGTCAGCCAGCACAACTACGTGCAAAGTTATATGGCTTAGGAAGCTACTCGTGAGCTTGTTCAAGCAGAAGATGGGAGTGATTAGTGCCTACTATGATAATTAGAGTTGCATAAAACTCTCTGAGAATCTAGTGTTTCATGACAGGTCGAAACACATAGATATCAGATGTCATTTCATCAGAGACTATGTACAGCGTGGGGCAGTCCAACTGCAGTATGTTCCCTCAAGAGATCAGGTAACAGACATACTCACGAAAGCTCTAGGGAGAGCTAAGTTCATCCAGTTAAGGGAACAGATGGGTATGGTGGAGAACCTGTTTCAGTAGCAGAGATAGGGTACTTGAGATATTTCTCAGTTGCAGCAGCAATAGATGAGAGGGAGTTGCAATGCAGATGCATTGTTGGCAGCAGTTCACTAGGGTCAGCAGCAGCACATATGCAGTGCATATCAGAGTTGCAGTAGCCAGACATCAACAACGTAATAGGAGGTGCAGAGCCAGTGTATTGAAGCAGCAGTTGCAGTACTAGAACACTTTCCTCGGTAAGAGGGAGTGTTAGTTTTTGTAGCATCGGATGTGTTCTAGCCATGAGATTTGGTGGAGCGAATACATGTATTCTCCAATACCCATAAAACATTTCTGCAAATTCCACCTAGAAACGACTTAATTATATTTATTAATCAGTTTTCTAATATTTCCTAAATCTAAACTTAGGAAATAAGATTAATTAATCATAATTAATTAAGTCATGGTGTGAATGTTCTGGAAACTCACACGGATCGACAGGGAAGTAATTTGGAAATCGCTTATGTTTTAATCTTGGTTGTTGGTGCTCCAACAGAAGATTATAAAAAGAAGTCGATGGGTAGATGGAGTACACACCAGTGTAGGTACTCAGTTGCCCAGGCAGATCAATTTTCTCAGTGGCTAAGATTCAGTAAAGGAGATAGAGCCAGAGGGTGAGTAGCATGTGAGAGAGAAAAGGTAGCAGCAAAAGTCTGGGAAGTACAGATTGAATTCGGGAGGAGGCAGCGTGAGGAAAGACGCAGTCCACTAGATCTCTACACAGTCATTGTGCAGATAGTGATGCAGAGGCACCAACGTATAGACAGAGGGTGTTGAGATTTTGGGGTAGCATCAGATGTGCTCTAGCTCCAAAAATTTGTGGAGGGGCTAGAACACATGAGATCTCCAAGACCCAGAAAGCATTTGGAGATATTCCATCTGGTGTAATAGTTATTCAAATAATTAAATTTTTTAATGGGGACCCTAAGTCTAACTTAGGGAAATTAAAAAATTAAAGTGAATTAAATTACACGTGATGAGAACATTCTAAGTGACGTGGATCAAGCTACTTCTAATCTTCGCTGTTGATTAGAGATTAGATCACGGTCGTTGGTTTGCCAACGAGAAAAGTATAAAGGAAAGGCTTGGGGTCAGTTGAAGAATACACACACATAGCAGAAGCACTGAAGCTAAGTCGAAATTCTGTGGCGGGGTTTGCTAAGGATTTCGAAGTGAGTTTGCACTTCAGTGAGGGGCAGATATCGGCAAGGGATGATATGATCCAAGGCTGAGAATACTGCAGCAGAGAGGCAGCATCGTACCAAGCAGCGCATATGCCAGCCAGAGGGACGTAGTCCAGCTAGGACCACACCGAGAGCAACGCAGAGGCTGTGTAGCCTAGTCAGGGTGACGCAAGCCCAGCCAAGGTGACGCAGGGGCAACAAAGACCCAACTAGGGTGACGCAGGCCCAGCCAGGGTAGCGCAGACCCAATCAAGGTGACGCAATGGGTACTCTGGCCAGTAGAGGCTAACGCAGAGGCTGGAGGAGCAGCATTGGGGTTCCAGTGGGCCAGAAAGGGCTCAAATTCGTAACTCCCTGGAGAGGGTTGATTCACCCATATTTTCTATCTCCAAGTGATAAGGTATAGCTGTTGTGTAATTTCTCTATAGGGCACACTGTTTCTAGTGCCTAGAATGTTGTATTCAAATTCTGCATAATAATGAAACCCTCTAAAGCTGTTGCTCTGGTTTTCCCACATTGGGTTTTTCCGAGGATATTTGTCCGAAAAATCTGAGTCATTTTGTAATATGTGCGTGATGTTCAGTAAATGATTTGTATTTCTGTAGGATGTTATTTGTGTTTACTTTGAAGTATTTTCTGAATATTCAATTAAATAACTTGTGTAAATAAATCAAGTAGATGAAGTAAATCAATAGTTAGCAGTAGGATTTCTGTGCTCAGAAATTTTCACATGGTGTCAAAGCATTGAAAATCAAGTTGAACCATCAACAAAGCAGCTAAAGATATTTGTTGCAGGAAGGGCAGCTGAAGCAACACAGATCCAGAAAAAAAGGCAGTGCAGCACCAAGAGGGACGCAGACCCTGCAAGGATGACGCAAAGCCAGTCTGCTCATGCAAACACTGACGCAGCTCCAAAGAGGTGACGTAGAGCCAGTCTACTCACGCACAGGTTGACGCAGCACCAGGAGAGGGACGTTGAGCCAGTCTGCTCACGCAGAGGCTGACGCGGCACTAGGAGGGTGATGCAGTCCAAGTTGGAGAGTTGTGTAGTTTGCCAGGGCTGGAAGTGTAATTTCTGATCTTCAGAAGTCGCTGGTGTGGCTTAGGTTATGTCGATGCAAAACAATGCCTAGCAAAGGTGACAAAAGCGGGAGGAGAACAGTCGCTCAACAGATTCTCTAGCCAAGGAATCTGATTTTGATCAAGAGTGACCATAGAGAACTGATTCGTCAGAATTGGTGAAGGATTTCCTTAAGGGAAATCATTTGTCAGAGGGAGCGCGTTCTCTAGAGGGGTTCTTTCGCTAAGAAGCCCAAATCCAGTCTGTTGTTGAGTGTAGCAGCAGCGGAAGCGGAAAGAGTTTGTGGTTCAACAGATTGAGCAGAGATGGTTTCTCATGGACTGAGAGATCAAGATAGGTTGGACGGTGTGTCCAACTTTGTCATCTGGAGAGCCAGAATCCTGACAGTCTTCGATGAGTATGGAATCAAAGACCATGTAGAAAATGTCCTAATTGTTCCAACCGATGCAGATCCTCTGAAGAAGTTCAACGAGAACTAGGCATGAGCTAAGCGCTTGATCATGGATGGAGTAAAAGATCACGTGGTCCCAGATATTGCCAGGAAGAACACGGCAAACGAGATGTGGAAAGCAATAAACACAATGTATCAGGGAAGCTTCGTCCAGAGGAAGATGCTTATGGAGAATCAGATGTAATTGTTCCAGATACAAAAGGGAGAGGAAATCGATCCCTTCCTCTTTGGACTGCAGACTATCTGAGACCAGCTGATTGCCATGGGGTCAACTCCGGATGAAGGGTTCATGGTGAGGATTGCCCTGAATGCAGTCATCGATGAATGGGAGACATTTTTCCAAAGCATCTTGGGCAGAGCAGCACTACCATCGTAGGTGGACATGCGGGCAATCCTCCGTTAGGAGGAAATCCGTAGGATAACTAAGAAGTAAAGCAGCAGGGGACAAGTCAAGGTAAAGAAACTTTTTGGAGGGGCTGGAACACATGAGATCTTTGCACTGATGCTGGAACACTTTTTGGGTCTTGGAGATCTTTAATTTTTTTAAAGGGGATCCTAAGTCTAACTTAGGGAAATTAAAAATTAAAGTGAATTAAACTACACATGCGATGAGAACATTCGAAGTGACGTGGATCAAGCCACTTCTAATCTTAGTCGTTGATTAGAGATTACATCACGGCCGTTGGTTTGCCAACGAGAAAAGTATAAAGGAAAGGCTTGGGGTCAGTTGGAGATTACACACATAGTAGAAGCACTGAAGCTAAGTCGAAATTCTAGGGCAGGGTTTGCTGAGGATTTCGAAGTGAGTTTGCAGTGCAGTGAAGGGCAGAGATCGGCAAGGAATGATCTGATCCAAGGCCGAGAATACAGCAGCAGAGAGGCAGCATCGTACCAGGCAGCGCAGAGGCCAGCCAGAGGGACGTAGTCCAGCCAGGACCACGCAAAGAGCAGCGCAAAGGCTGCATAGGCCCAATCAGGGTGACGCGGGCCCAGCCATGGCAGCGCAGGGGCAGCACAGACCCAACCAAGGCAGTGCAAAGGCATCGCAGACCTAGTCAGGGGGACGCAGTGGGTACTCTGGCCAGTAGAGGCTGACGCATAGGCTGGAGGAGCAACGTTGGGGTTCCAGTGGGCCAGAAAGGGCTCGAATTCGTAATTCCTCGCAGAGGGTTGATTCAACGATATTTTCTGTCTCCGAGTGATAAGGTACAACTACTGTGTAATTTCTTTGTAGGGCAAACTGTTAGAAAAATTGTATATGACAAAACAATGGAACACATAAAATATGTGGAAACACCAACACAAAAAACATATAAAACAAGAGAGACACATATATATATGTGGTTCACCCAATTTGGGCTACGTCCACCCCAAATAGCCAATCCTTCCTTTATATTATCCAGCAAGATGAAGAGACACAACCTACATTAGATCCGTTGTAATATCCTCTACTCTCGCTCACAGTCCCCCTTTCTGTTTCTCGCTCATAATACACATACAATACCCAGTCGCAATACAATACCCTCGTACAAAAAGAGGGGTTGCCTTCCAGGGCAAAAAACTCTACATTAAACATAACTTCTACCGTCAGATCATCCACCTAATGAACATCCCAGATTGACTACGAAATTACAATATTTTACAAGGCAACTTTACATCTGTTTTTAGCTTCGGGGGCGCTACCCCCAAAACCTCCGTCGAGGTATCGCTGGCTCCCGAACCCCCGCAAGGGGGACAAGTCCCCCCGCCACCCCCCTGCGTGGAGGGGTGTACAGCCTTCCTGGGGTATACATCCGGCTGAAACAAAGACCTCTGAATCAGGATGAAAATCAGGCTCCACACCCAACAATCTCCCACTTGGAGACTGATTGTAGCAACTCCACTGCTGCTTCATTTGCTGGACAATGACTCCACTTTGGACCTGGTTGTTTCTCATCTTCATCATCATACTTGAAGACCAATTGAAACTGAGCAGAATCTCAATTTCTCCCTGGTTACAACTTTTGTTAACATATCTGCAGGATTTTGGCTAGTGTGTATCTTTTCCAGCTTCAATTGTCCATCTTCCAACACTGATCATATGAAATGGTACTTGAGTTGTATGTGTTTAGTCCTGGAATGAAATGTTGAGTTCTTTACAAGATGAATGGCACTCTGGCTGTCACTATATAACCTTCCCATCTCCTGCTTCTTACCCAATTCATCCATAAACCTTTGTAACCAAATCATTTCTTTACTAGCCTCTGTAGCAGCAACATACTCAACTTCTGTTGTTGAAAGTGCAACAACACTTTGCATTTCTGAAACCCAACTGACAGTTGTTCCACCTACAATAAATACATACCTTGTAGTGCTCCTCCTATTATCTCTATCACCTACCATATCTGCATCAATATATTCCTGTAGAGCAATGTTTGAACCACCAAAGCATAATGCTTGATTTGTGGTACCTCTCAAATATCTGAGAATCCATTTCACTGCCATCCAATGTTCTTTTCATGGATTGTTCAACTGTTGTGTAATTTCTCTGTAGGGAAAACTGTTAGAAAAATTATATATGACAGAGAAATGGAACACATAAAATATGTGGAAACACAAACACAAAAAACATATAAAACAAGAGAGACACATATATATATGTGGTTCACCCAATTTGGGCTACGTCCACCCCGAACAGCCAGTGCTTCCTTTATATTATCCAGCAAGATGAAGAGACACAACCTACAGCAAATCCGTTGTAATATCCTCTACTCTCACTCACAGTCCCCCTTTCTGTTTCTCGCTCATAATACACATACAATACCCAGTCGCAATAAAATACCCTCATAAAAAACGAGGGGTTGCCTTCTAGGGCAAAAAACCCTACATTAAACATAACTTCTACCATCAGATCATCCACCTAATGAACATCCCAGATTGACTACGAAATTACAATATTTTACAAGGCAATTTTACATCTGTTTTTAGCTTCGGAGGCGCTACCCCCGAAACCTCCGTCGGGGGACCGCTGGCTCCCGAACCCCCGCAAGGGGGACAAGTCCCCCCAGCACCCCCCTGTGTGGAGGGGTGTACAGTCTTCCTGGGGTATACATCCGGTTGAAACAAAGACCTTTGAATCAGGATGAAAATCAGGTTCCACACCCAACAATCTCCCACTTGGAGGCTGATTGTAGCAGCTCCACTGCTGCTTCATTTGTTGGACAATGACTCCACTTTGCACCTGGTTGTTTCTCATCTTCATCATCATACTTGAAGACCAATTGAAACTGAGCAGAATCTCAATTTCTCCTTGGTTACAACTTTTGTTAACATATCTGCAGGATTCTGGCTAGCGTGTATCTTTTCCAGCTTCAATTGTCCATCTTCCAACACTGATCGTATGAAATGATACTTGAGTTGTATGTGTTTAGTCCTGGAATGAAATGTTGAGTTCTTTACAAGATGAATGGCACTCTAGCTGTCACTATATAACCTTCCCATCTCCTGCTTCTTACCCAATTCATCCATAGACCTTTGTAACCAAATCATTTCTTTACTAGCCTCTGTAGCAGCAACATACTCAACTTCTATTGTTGAAAGTGCAACAACACTCTGCATTTTTGAAACCCAACTGCAGTTGTTCCACCTACGGTAAATACATACCTTGTAGTGCTCCTCCTGTTATCTCTATCACCTGCCATATCTGCATCAATATATCCCTGTAGAGCAATGTTTGAACCACCAAAGCATAATGCTTGATTTGTGGTACCTCTCAAATATCTGAGAATCCATTTCACTGCCATCCAATGTTCTTTTCATGGATTGTTCATGTACATGCTTTCAACTCCCACTGCATGTGCAATATCAGGCCTTGTGCAGAGTATTGCATACATTAAGCTTCCAACTACTGATGCATACGAATTAGTTTGTACGGTTGTCTCCTTTGTCCAATTTGATAATTAGCCCTGAATCCTAGCCTCGTGGGATCTCCTTTATTGGCTATTAGATTTAGGGGTGGCACTACATGGGAAACCCTTATTTTGGTTGTGTGGTGCCGCTTCTCAACTCCATATACATCACTCCCCTCCGCTCATTATAGCCATATTCATCATTTTTCCCATTTGGGTCCACATTTGTCCATTGGGTCCACAAGTAGTTAGTTTCCCCCTCCCCGTGTCCACACCTTGGGTCAGGCCTAGAATGATGCCCTAGAGGTTGATGCAGCTAAAAAGAAAAGAAAAAAACATAAATTGGCCACACTCAACTAGGAAATGTACCATAAAATGCAAAAGATGGTCGGGACACAAACATTTAACACGTGGGAAAAATCCAAACATGAGCTCTACCCCTATCATTATGGCCTTCACCTTGGTTCCTAGGGTCCCTCATATTGACCCCTTTCATCATTAAGGAACCCATGATTGTCCCAACCCCTAGTGGGCAATGAACTGCCCTACCTTAAAAGGGGTATTTACTGCTATATCCTACACATCATGCTCTCATCCCCTGGAGCTTCGAGCAGCTATGAAGAAAAATCGATCAAAGGCAAAAGGCATATGAAGAAGGATGTAAAAACAAAGTTCGAGTAACTCATGTACCACGATTGCTCCCTCTTACATCCACATACCCAAGTGTGGGCTTCCTTATTATAGCTACCATTGTACTATGGCATGTGGCTTGGAGCCTTCCCCTGATGCCTCACTCCATTCCATTATTATATCACATGCCACCTACCACTTTATGGATGTACCAAGGACATGCCACCCCCTTTAGAGGTAGAAAATGTGAAAATTTCATCTATTGCAGCCACTGGAAATTATTCTTCTAACTGTAAATATAATTATGCAGTTTATTTGCTACGACAAACAATGAATAAAATCAAAACTGCAATTTTCACCATAAAAATAATGCGGAAAATAAAATACTAGAAACTGAGAAATTCTAGCACACACAAGAATTTTGACACAGTTATTTTTGGACAAATATCCCTGGCAAAACCCAATGCAGGAAAACCAGTGCAGCGGATGAGGGTTTTATTATTATTCTTCAATAGCAATTCTAAGTACAATAAATTTAGATGCTCTACTGGCAATCTAATCAGAGGAAAATATTGGCAAAAATTTTGTGAGAATTTTCTCACTCCACCGCTAATTCATGCCCTGAGATGGACTCCCTATCCTCATGCTGGAGCTTCTGCATCACTTTCTACGCAGTGCCTGCACAAAGCTTCAATGGAATTCGGCCGTCCACTTCCAGGAACTAGAAACCTTCCTCCTGGAATATTGTTGCCCTCCTCTACCACTCGCTACTCGCCCACTGGCTCTATCTTTTCTGTTGAATCATTGCTACTGAGAAAATCGAATTGCCTGGGCAACTAAGTAACTGCACTGGTGTGTTCTCCATCTACCCATCGAATTCTTCTTATAATCTTCTGTTGGAGCACCAATGGCCAAGATTAAAACATAATCATTGGCCCAGATTAATTCCCTATCGATCCGTGTGAGTTTCTAGATGATTCTCACCTTATCTCAATTAATACCAACTAATTAACCATATTCTCTAAGTTTAGACTTAGGAAATATTTAAAAATTGGTTAAGAATCTAATTGAGACACTTCTATGTGGAATTTCTAGAAACGATTTATGGGCTTTGGAGAACTCATGTATTCTAGCCTCTCCACAAAATTTTGTGGCTAGAACACATCCGATGCTACAAAAACTAACACTCCCTCTTGGTGTGGAATGTGTTCTAGTGCTGCACCTGCTGCCACAAGACCCTGTCTCTGCATCATCTCCTAACACACTGCTGATGTCTGGCTACTGCTTCCCACCAATCACTGTGCAACTCTGATATGAGTTGCATCTGTGTTGTTGTTGGCCCAGTTGAACTGTTGCTAACATTGCATATGCACTGCAACTCCCTCTCATCTGTTGTTGCTGCAACTGCAACATCTGCAACTGAGAATCATCCAAAGTATCATATCCCTGCAACTGAAACAGGTTATCCACCATACCCATATGTTCCCTAAAATAGACGAACTTAGCTCTCACTAGAGCTTTCGTTAGTATGTCTGCAATCTACTCTCCTGTGGGAACATATTGTAGTTGGACTGCCCCACGCTATACACAATCTCTGATGAAATGGCATCGAATATCTATGTGCTTCGACCTGTCATGAAACACTGGATTCTTAGAGAGCTTTATGCAACTCTGATTATCACAGTAGACATTGTTCGCTTCCATCTGTTGCCTAAACAAGCTTACTAGCAACTTCCGAAGCCAAATAACTTCACACATAGTTGTGTTAGCTTCCATATACTCTGCTATTGTAGAGCTCTGTGCCACTGACTTCTACTTCCTTCTACACCAAGAAACCATCCCTGATCCAACAGCAAAACAGTACCCAAAGGTACTTTTTCTTTCCACTGAATTGCCTACCCAATCTGCATCTGTGAACCCACATAGTCTGACGCCATTCCCTCAAGTATATCTCAACCCATACTCGATTGTGCTGCGCACATACCTCAGAATGTGCCTTGCTGCTACCCAATGTACCCTCTTCAGCTCTACCATGAACTGACTTAGGGCATTGACTGCAAAGCAAATATCTGGCCTAGTGTTGACCAGAAACATGAGAGATTGTTAAAATTGGCAACTAGGGCCAAACACACCTTGGATAGCTCATATGATGGAGATGATATTTTTATTGGATTCCTATTTTCGAGAGGTGCAAGATTGATCTAAAGATCATCTTGTTCAAACAAGCAGAAGTGTGATTTTGAATTTATTACTCTCACACATTTGCAAATTGTCAAGGTCGGCCTTAGTCAAATGTAGGCTCATGAAGCCCAATAGATGTGTCTCCACGCCCTCAACGATTTGTATAAATAGGACTGACCCTCTCCTCATTTGGACATGATCTCATCTCAACATTCATCTCTCTCTCCTCTCCTTATTGGTTCGTATAGCTTGGAGCAGCTCTCTCTCACTTCGCACGTGTGGCAAGAGGCCAAATATTTCTAGGCATATTGCAAGCCGAATTATAGGACACAGACCAGCCTTGACCAGCATTGACCAAGGGTCAAACCACCTTTGTTGTCTTTGGTTTTTGGGCAGAAAATTTGATTTTTGAAGGCCGCATTTATTGACAATGTTTTCAAGGCATTTGGAGTTGCTTGACCAAGGTTGACTTTAGCGTTGACTTCAGGTTTGAACTTTGACCATAGATTTTATAGCAGCAGTTGACTGGGTTTGACTAGACTGTTTTGGGTTGACTTTGACCCTCTTCGAAGGCTGAATTTATCTATTGTTGACCGAGCTGCTTGGAGAACATTTTGGAGCCACTTTGACCAACGATGACTTTCTGGTTAGGGTTGTTGTTGACTGTTGTTGAGTGTTGATTTTGACAGCATTGTTTTGGGCAAGTTATTTTGATATTTTGTTCTCTCTCTGTTGAACTATTGAAGAATAATAAGAAGAATTGATCAAAGGGTTTTCCCCACATTGGGGTTTTTCCCCGGCATCTATCAAATATTGTGTCCTCTTGTCTTGGATTGTCTTTTGCATTTTGCTTATATTCTATCTGCATTTACTATCAATGTGATTAAGTAAATGTGATTGCTAAATTGATATTAGGCTAATAAGGAACATTGAAGTAAATTTTTCTTGATCATAGAATATACCATTATTATATAAAATTAACATGGTATCAGAGCCTAGGTGAAGACAAAGCCCAAGCAAGAGTGAGAAACGCAATCACTAAGTTCAGTTGGACAAGAACAAGATTCAATGGCTTCCTTGTCTTACTTAAAATCTAAGAACAAGCTCAATGATAAATCTGATTATCATGCATGGAAGATGTCTCTAGACTTTACTTTGGAAGAAAATGATGTCATGGACTATGTGCAGGGAAAGATTGTCGAGCCTCCTTCAAATGCACCGGCTGCCACTAAAACAAAGTACAAGAAAGGTGAGGTCAAAGCTAAGAATATCATCAGGCATTCCATTCAAAAACATTTGGTTGCTTACATTTCCGAGTTGGGCACATCTAAGGAGATGTATGATAAGTTGGTGAGTATGTGCAAAGCTAGCAATGCAAATCAAATCCTCTTCCTCAAGAACAAGATGAAGGATGTAAAGATGGATAGAGAGGAATCCATCAAATCCTACTTCTTGAGGATTACCGAAATCAAAATGATCTTCTATCTATTGGAGAAGTTATTGTTGACTGGGAGCTCACTCTTATTTCCCTTGGAGGTATTCCCCGAGCATGGGATGTGTTTAATACCATTATCCTCAACAATGATACGATTTCGGGTTTTGATGAATTGTTGACTAGATGCACTCAAGAAGAGACAAGGATGATAGAGAGAGACATGCCTTCAAATTGGAATGATCCCACTGCATTCTCCACTCATGCTAAAAGGAAGAAAAATGTTGGTCCAAAGAAACAAGGTCAAGGAAGACAGGGATTCAAAGAAGGAAGAAAGGGCAGATGCTTTAATTGTAACAGGTTTGGTCACTATGCTAGAGCGTGTCCTAATAAGAAGGATAAACCTCGGGATGATGATAACAACCACAACCACAACAATTTCAAGGGCAATGGAAATCAAAGGAATAACAAGTTCAAAGGAAAGAGAAATGCTCCTGCAGCACAATATGGAAATGGTCGACCTACGAAGAAGTCAAGAAACTCCAGGTATGAGGAAACTAATGTTGTAGATAAGAAAAATGAATTTTATCTTATTTCTGCCCTCACTATTGCCTCTCCTCCAAACACATTGGACAATTGGTTGATTGATAGTGATGCCTCAAGGCACTTCACTGGGTACAAAGAGGCCCTCTCAAATTTTATTGAAAAGAAGACTAATTTGGAGACAGGGACTGTTACTCTTCATTTAAATCTGTTGATTTGTGGTAGCATCGGATGTGCTCTAAGTCTCAAATTTTGCAGGGAGGCTTAGACACATGCATTTCAGAGAACCCAGAAATCGTTTTGGGAAATTCCACCCGGATTGTATTTTATTGAAAAAATTAATTATTGTAAAAGCACCCTAAGTCTAAACTTAGGAAAATAAAATGATTAAAGTGAATTAATAGAATATGGGTGTGAATGTTCTAGAAAAGGTGGATCAAGTCAAAATTTAATCCTATCTGTTGATTAGAGATTAAATCTCGGTCGTTGAAGTTTCAACAAAAAGATTATAAGAAGGGCTTGAAGGGTCATTTGGAAAATACACAGACGAAGAAAGGATCAAGAGATCGAATTTCTGAAGTGAGCAAAACTCAGAGGAATGATCGATCTAGAGATTCTATGCAGAGAGGGGCAGTAATATGCGGTTGGATATTTCCCTGAGCCAGAGAATACACTGCAGAGAAGACAGAAAGCAGTACTAGCAGAGGCAGCGTAGCAGCTACGCAAAGCCAACAAAGGGCCACGTAGAGGTAGCACTACAGCGTTGAGGAGGTTCATTACTCAGCTGAAGATCAGTCAAATCTAGTGCCGGAGCACCGAGGTGTGAGACCGGAAGGGGCTAGAGGGTCAAATCCAACCAACAAAAGAGCCAGAACGCAGAAGCCACGTCGTCCCCACGCAGAGTGACGCAGATATTGCGCAGTGACTACGCAAAGTTTGTGGAGGGCTTGCCATCCGAGGTTTTGGCCAGTTGGGCTTCCAATGTCAATGTGTGAGGTAATCTCACCAACTTTCTTGTCAATCAAATTCTTTGTGATGATAGCCAACAAGGCATCCAGTTTGTATTCAGAAAAATTAATGCATAATATATAAACCCTCAGTTGTTGCACCGGTTTTCCGGGATTTGGTTTTTTCGGGGGCATTAGTCCAAAAATAATTGTGTCAGATGTGTCTATTATTTACTCTTGTTTGGTTTTCTTTCCGCACTTGTATTTTTCCGCAGTTTATTTAGTGAAGGTTGCAATGTGTTTAATTCGGTGTTGTCGTAGCAATAAACTGAATAGTTAATTTATCAGTTAGAAAAATTAATACAAGTTGTTGCAATAGGATTCCAGATTTGAGGAATTTTCACATGGTATCAGAGCTTGTATAGCTGAGTTCAGCAGGAACAGAAGAACCGATACGTAGATCCAGTGCTGGTAAAGCCGAGATCAAAGAGTTGTGTAAGCAGCAGATCGATCTCCTAGGTGATTGCGCAGCCCAAGCCAAAAGGGTTAGTTCCTGCAAGGAAATCTCTCTCTGAGCGAGCAGATAGAGAGGTGGGATTTTTCAAATCGTTGTTTGTCTAAGGCAGAGGAAGCATCGCAACAAATCAACAGCCGAAGGGACGCAATTTTCTGCGCAGCGGTGATTGTGGGTGCAGAAGCGTCAGGAAGAGTAGCTGGAGACACTTTGAGGAAATTTTCTTCCTCAGGGAATTCTAATTTTCGAGACCTGAGCAGCAGTATTGGGCAGTAGATCTACCATCTCCATCAGGGAGTGCATAGGCCAGGTACGCAGAGGAGAGAGAAGGAGCTAGTTCGACATATTTTTTCAGTCGGCAGAGATGGCAGCAAGCGGGCTGAGAGATCAAGATCAATTGGAGGGAGCCTCCAACTATTTGATCTGGCAGGCAAGGATCAAATGCCTGTTCGATGAGCATGATCTCAAACTCTTCATCGAAGGTGTGGTGGATGTTCTAGTAGATGCAAATCCTCTGAAGGAATACAAGAACAATATGGCTAAGGGAAAGCGCCTGAAACTAGACGGTGTGAGAGATCATGTCGTGTGACACATAGCTTGCAAAGCAACAACTAGAGAAATGTGGCAAGCCTTGCAGAAGCTATATCAAGGATCTTCCAAGCAGCAAAATATGTATCTGGAGGAGAAGATGCGGACTACAAGGATGAAAAAAGGTGAGCGCATTGATCCGTCCTTGTTTAGACTTCAGGAAAACTGAGATCAACCAGCAGTTATGGGATCAACTCCTTAGACCGCAAAGATGGTCAGATTTTTCCTCAACTCAGTGTCCGAAGGCTATCAATTCTTTGTCTAGAGCATCCTAGGTAGAGAGAATTTGTCGGACTGGGAGTCAATGTGGGTTGCTCTTAAGCAAGAAGAGATAAGGAGAGACTTACTCAAGTGTAAACTTGAGGGCAGCAGCAGCAGTGGGAAGAAGCCGAAGGAGGAGGAGGATAATGTGGCGCTTACATCAAAGGGGCAGCAGGGGCAGTGCAGGAGGAAGAAGGACCTTTCCAAAATCAAATGCTTCCAGTGTGGCAAGATGGGTCATTATGCCACAAAGTGTCCTCTCAAGAAGGGAGACAAAGACAAGAAGCATGATATGCAAGCAGCACCTGCCAGGATCGATGAGGAGGTGTTCGACATGATAGCCCATATACCTCCAGGAGGGAGGTGGGGTGACTTGGAGTTGTAGACCCAGAGATCTACAGAATGGGAAGGATCCTTAAGGAGTCCACCTCTCGGATCATTACCTTAACGAGTGTCAGTTAATGCAGAGGAGTGCAAAAGTGACAGTGCAGTGGTACAGTGCAGAGCATAGTTGGCAGCAATGCAGTTAGGCATAGCGCAGAGTCAGCAGCAGCGCAGCAACTTCAGAGGGTCAGCGCAGAGGCTAGCAGCAGTCAGATCTTCAGTACCGAGGTGCATCATGCTGAAGACTTGTTCAGTTTTGCATGTTTTTTTGTTGCAATGGCAGTGTCAGTAGCAGCACGGATGCAGAATTTGAGAGGGAGTTGCAGTATGGATGGAGTGTTGATATTGGCAGTGTCAGCAGCAATACAGATGCAGTGTTTGCGCAGAGTTGGTGGGAAGTAGTGTCAGACATCAGCATCGCGGAGGGAGATGTTGCAGAATCAGAACAGCACTCAGCAGGGTATATTGCTAGAGCACATTCCTCGCTAAGAGGGAGTGTTCATTTTTGGTAGCATCGGATGTGCTTTAAGTCTCAAAATTTGTAGGGAGGCGTAGACACATGCATTCTAGAGAAACCATAAATCGTTTTGAGAAATTCCACCTGAATTATATTTTATTGAAAAAATTAATTATTTTAAAAGGACCCTAAGTCTAAACTCAGGAAAATAAAATAATTAAAGTGAATTAATAGAATATGGGTGTGAATGTTCTTGAAAAGGCGGATCAAGTCAAAAGTTAATCCTAGTCGTTGATTAGAGATTTAATCTCAAAAAATACACAAACAGAGAAAGGATCAAGAGATCAAGTTTCTGAAGTGAGCAGTGCTCAGAGGAAAGATCGATCTAGAGATTCTACGCAGAGAGAGGCGGTAATGTCCGGTTGGAGATTTTCCTGAGCCGAAGAATACGCAGCAGAGAAGACAGAAAGCAGTACCAGCAGAGGCAACGTACCAGCTATGCAGAGCCACATAGAGCCAGCGTTGCAGCCTTGAGGAGGTTCGTTATTTAGCTGAGGATCAGTCAGATCAAGTTCCAGAGAGACGAGGTGTGAGATCGGAAGGGGCCAGAGGGCCAGATCCAGCCAGCAGAAGAGCCAGAATGCAGAAGCCACACAATCCCCACGCAGAGTGACGCAGAGACTGCACAGAGGTTGTGGAGGGCTTGCCATCTGGGGTTTTGGCCAGTTGGGCTTCCAATGTCAGTGTGTGAGGTAATCTCACCATCTTTCCTATCAGTCGGATTCTCTGTGAGGATAGCAAACAAAAAATCGAGTTTGTATTCAAAAAAATTACTGCATAATATATAAACCCTCAGTTGCTGCATCGGTTTTTCTAGATTGGGTTTTTCCGAGGACATTAGTCCAAAAATAACTATGTCAGATGTGTCTATGATTTACTCTTGTTCAGTTTTGTTTCCGCATTTGTATTTTTCCGCAGTTTATTGAGTGACGGTTGCAGTGTGTTTAATTCGATGTTGTCGTAGCAATAAATTGAATAAAAAATTTATCAGTAGAAGAATTAATCCCAGTTGCTGCAATAGGATTCCAAATTTGAGGAATTTTCACAAAATGAAGGTCAAATCCTTCATCTACAAGATGTATTATATGTACCTGCCGTGAAAAAGAACCTGTTATCTATTTCTGCGATGGAAGACAAAGGCTTCAAGGTAGCATTTATTGATGCGAAGGTACATATTTGGCAAAGAAACTTCAAAGATGCTTTTACACATGGATATAGGGTTGAAGGTCTTTATCAGGTTGGAGGAAGTCCTTTGGGAGCCATGACATGCAAAACTTCTCTTCAATCCGAATTATGGCACCGGAGGTTTGCTCACCTTCATTATAAAGCTCTACCCGATGTTGGGAAGATGGTCGCAGGTATGCTCGAATTCAAAGCAGATCATGAATGTGTTTGTCAGGGTTGTGCCAAAGGAAAACAAACAAGGGGACCATTCCCCTCCAGTGAAAGTAAGACTTCCGACATTTTACAATTGATCCATTCTGATTTGTCTGGACTCTGGTATGTTGCCCGTAACATCTTTGGGAGTGTATTTGTACAATGCTATTTTTGTGGATGACTTCTCTCGCAAAACTTGGATCTATTTCTTGAAGAAGAAGGACGAAGTGTTCAAATGGTTTTTCTCTTTCAAAGCCTTGGTTTATCAAACGGGGAAGAAGATCAAAATATTGAGGAATGACAATGGAACTGAATATGAGTCAAATGAGTTCAATGACTATTGTAGAGAAGTTGGCATTAAGAGGGAGACCACTACTGCACATACTCTTGAGTAAAATGGAGTTGTCGAAAGGATGAATCGAACCATCATTGAAGCTACTTGCGCCATGCTTCATGACCAATGCCTACTGAAGTTCTTATGGGGAGAAGCTTCCAACACTGCCGTGTACGTTCAAAATAGATGCCCTCCTCAAGCATTGGACTCCAAGACTCCCAAAGAAGTGTTCACCAGTAAGACACCTGATGTTTCTCACTTTAGAATTTTTGATAGCCCCGTGTATTTTCATATGCCAAAAGAGAAGAGAAGCAAGCTGGATGCATTTTGGATGAAAGGAACATTTGTGGGCTACAGTGAAACTTCAAAGGCATTTAGAATCTATGCACCTGGCCAAAGGGAAGTGGAAATAAGCCATGATGTCACCTTCGATGAAGATGTTGCCCTTGGAATGGTTAGAGATTTTCCTATTCCAAGGAAGGACAAAGATGGAGATGCAGAAAAGCAAGATGAACCGATGCTTGATGTTGAAGGCCCAATGAATCCCATTGATCCACCTCCTGGTGAGCCCTCTTCCTCAAGAAAGAGACCCTCATGGCTCAGACACTCAAGAAGATGTCGAGAGACACATTACACTGAGGGGCACATTTCGTGAAAGTAAGAAGTCGAAGAGGTATCAAGGGTACTTAGCTACAATGAGCACAATTGTTCAATCTCAACCTTGCACGTTCGAAGAAGTCGTGAAGCACCAAGTTTGGAAGGATGTGAGGAATGAAGAGTATGAGTCGATCATGAAGAATGATGTCTAGGAAGTGGTTCCTAGACCCAAGGACAAGTCTAAGGTCACCTCGAAATGGCCTTACAAAATCAAACATGGAGTTGATGGGAGTGCTGAAAAGTTCAAGGCCAGGTTTGTGTTGAGATTTTGGGTAGCATCAGATGTGCTCTAGCTCCGAAACTTTTTGGAGGGGCTAGAACACATGAGATCTCCAAGACCCAGAAAGCATTTGGGGAAATTCCATCTGGTGTAAAAGTTATTCAAATACTTAAATTTTTTAATGGGGACCCTAAGTCTAACTTAGGGAAACTAAAAAATAAAAGTGAATTAATTTACAGATGTGATGAGAACTTTCTAAGTGATGTGGATCAAGCTTCTTCTAATCTTAGTCGTTAATTAAATATTAGATCACGGTCGTTGATTTGTGAATGAGAAAAGTATAAAGGAGAGGCTTGGGATCAGTTGGAGGACATACAAAGAATCTAAGAGATTGAATTCTTCTGACGGAGCAGTGCTCGGACGAAGATTAGATCTGAGTGATTCAGAGAAGTAATGAGGGGCGGATGCAGTGATTGGTCAGAGGACCAAGAGTACAACGCAAAGCAAGGGCAGCAGAGACGTAGTGGAGGTAGTACAACCACCAGAGGGTGTGACGCAGTCCCTAGAGAGGGTGATAGTAGATACAGGCCCACGCAGGGTTCACGCAGGGGCATCGTAGAGCCTCCAAGGAAAAGTCTGAAATTCACTAAAGACTGGGGTTTCTAAGCCGATGGGGATGAAACCAGAATCCGGGAGAAGTTGATTAGTGCAGAGCTAGGGTGTCGCAATCCCTCAGCCAGGGCCACGCAGTGGCAGTGTAGAGACTGCGCAGAGCTAGCTGAGGTTTCACCAGTGGCTCATCCGGATCAGCCGGGACTTGCGAGAGTGAGGTATAACTCACATTCTTCTCTGTAGGCGAGGTTTTCTCTGTTGGGTGAGTCGGTTTATGGCACCCTAGATGTACTCAGAATACTGTTGCTTAATAATAATAAACCCTCAGATCTGTTGCACCGGTTTTCCCGCATTGGTTTTTTCGGGGGATATTTGTCCGAAAAATCTGTGTCCTTTGTCGCATGTGCATTATGTTTCAGTAAATGATCTGTATTGGTGTAGGTTGCTAGTTGTGTTTACTTCACTATTTTTTTTAATACTTCAATTAAATAACTTGTGTATAATAAAACAAGTAGGAGAAGTAAATCAATATCTAGCAGTAGCATTTTTGTGCTCAGAAATTTTCACATGGTATCAGAGCATTACAGATCAGGCTGAAGCCATCAGCGAGGGGCTGAAGAATTTTTGTTGCAGGAAAGGCAGCTGAAGCAATAATATCCGGAAGAAGACAACGCAACACCAGAGGGACAGCATAAACCCTGCAAGGGTGACGCAAAGTCAGTCTGCTCACGCAGAGGCTAACGCAGCTCCAGGAATGTGACACAGAGCCAGTCTACTCACGCAGAGGTTGTCGCAGCACCTGAAGAGTGACACAAAGCCATTCTGCTCACGCAGAGGCTAACACAGCACGAGGAGGGTGACGCAGTCCAAGAGAGGGTTCCAGTTGCTGTGACCAGAAGGGCAGCTTCTGATCTTCGAAGTTGTTGGTGGGGCATCGGTTATGTCGGTGTAGAACAGTTCCTAGCAAAGGTGACATTGTAAGGAGAACAATCTCTCACCAGATTTGTGCCAAAGAAATCTGAAATTCGATCAGGAGGGTGATCGTAGAGGACTGGTTCAGTAGATTTGGCGGAGGATTTCAGGGAGGGAAATCAGTTGTCAGAGGGATCAGCATCTCTAGAGGGTTTCTAGCGCCAAGAAACCCGAATCCGGTCTTCTGTTGAGTGCAGCAACAATAGAAGGGAGAAGAGTACCTGTTTCGACTATTTGAGCAAAGATGGCCCCGAATGGACTAAGAGATCAGGATAGGTTGGACAGTGTGTCCAACTTTGTGATCTGGAAGGCCAGAATCCTGACAATCCTGGAGGAGTACGGTATCAGAGACCACGTGGAAAATGTCCTAGTTGTGCCGACCATTGAAGATACTCTGAAGAAGTTCAACGAAAATCAAGTGAGGGCAAAGCGCTTGATCATGGATGGAGTGAAGGATCACGTGGTCCCAAACATTGTCGAGAAGAGGACAGCACATGAGATGTGGAAAGCTTTGACCACGTTGTATCAAGGCAGCTGCGTACAAAGGAAGATGCTTCTAGAGAACCAGATGAGGATGTTCCAGATGCATAAGGGAGAGGAGATCGATCCCTTCCTCTTCAAATTACAGACTATCTGGAATCCGTTGATTGCCATGGGGGCAACTCCAGATGAAGGGCTCATGGTAAGAACTGCCCTGAATGCAGTCACCGATGAGTGGGAGACCTTTGTCCAAAGCATCTTTGGCAACGCACAACTCCCAAATTGGGGGGACATGTGGGCGATCCTTCGACAGGAGGAGATCCGGAGGGTGACCAAGAAGGAATTTAGCAGCGGAGGTGTCAAGGTGAAGAAGGAGGAGGATGTTGATTTATGGTAGCAATGAATATGCTCTAGCCTTGTAATTTTGTATATAGGCTAGGACACATGTATTCCATAAAACATAGAAATGGTTTTTTAAAATTCCACTTAGATATGGTTTAATAAAAATAATTAATCGTTTTTTAATGTTTTCCTAAGTCTAAACTTAGGGAAACTGATTAATTAAAGGGTATTAATTAAACTAAGTGTGAATCTTCTAGATAAAGTCATGGATCACCTCCAAGTTAATCTTAGCCCTTGATTATGTTTTAATCTTGGTCGTTGAAGGTTCAACAGAAGAATATAAGAAGGAGGGTGAGGGGCCTATGGAAAATAACATTGAGACACTTGAGCCAATGAGCATTTTCGAATTTGTGTGAGGAGTCACAACTTTTGGTCATAATCGAATCACTAGCGCAAGGTTTGCTAAGTGATTTCGATTCAGAGATCAGATTCAAAGAGGGGCAGAAGCAGAGACTAGTCAAGAGGACCAGGAGTGCATTTCAGAGAGAGGCAGCATTTACGCAGAAAGAGACAGCACAGTTTTCTGAAGGGGTGACGCAATCCCTGCAGGAAATCACACAGAAGCAGCACAGTGTCTCTTGGAGTCAGTCCGGAGATAGCTAGAGGCTAGGGTTTCTGAGCCAGGAGGACCAAAATCCAATCTTAGATTAGATAGATCAGTTGCAGAGAAAGGTGACGCAGTTCCTCAAGCTTCCCCACACAAGCTTACACAGTTCCAGCGTAGGCAATCACGCAGAGGCAATGAGGGCTTCACCAACGCTGTTTAGATCAACCGGAGACTTGCAGAGTGAAGTATATCTCACAAGTATATTTGTTGTCTAGATTTCTCTGAAGGGTTTGCACCCTAGTTGTACTCAATGTTGCACGAAGCGGAGACGAAGCGGGGACGTTTTTTGGAAGCGGGGACGCGGAAGCGTCATTTCCAAAAAATCTAGGAAGCGAAGCGTCTCGGAAGCGTCTAACATATATATATATTTTTATTTTTATTTTTTTGCATTTATATTAAAAAAATATCCAAAATACCAAATTAATTGTAGAAGACATGGAAGCATGCATATTTGTACACAAATCAAGATAGATATGACATCCATTGTACATTAATGATTAATTATTTGAGCATCAACCATTTAGAATAGATGCATCAACAATCTATAATATAGATTCTTCTCCTCTTATCTAGCCTTTGCCTCTACCTTGATTATCTAGGGACATTAGTCAAAATTGCCCAATTTTGATCAAACCCTAATGCAAGCCTTAAAAAATGGTAGAAAGAACTTAACATGCTTGATCGATTATTTTGACTTGATTGAAATGTAATTTTTTGCTAACGACATGACAAAGGAGTTCAGCAATTAACACCACCAACACTAGGGTACATATAGGGCTTGGTGCTCTTGATTAAATGCTAATCACATACCCTCATACATGATATAATCTAATGACATGCCACCATACCACTGATCCTGAATTCCTGAAAACTGTTAAGTCTGTTGAATTTGGAAGAGGATATGAAATTCTATTTTCTCCATATGAAGTCCGATCAGGCTGGAACCACTCTCAAACATCCTGAGTCATTTCATGGTAATGTTAAAAATTTAAGTAAAAGGATGAAAATGAAAAATAAATGAGAATGTCACTTTTACTTTAAAAATTTAACATTACCATGAGGGAGCATCTAAGAAATATCTAAGGAGGTAAAAGAGAGCTTATATTTTTTTCCTCCTATCCCTAACTCAGCACTAACTCACCTACTAACCCAACCAAAGACAAAAATTTTTAAAAAAAATCAAAAAAATCATTTTTCTGACCTACATTAGTCGGATCCGTACGGCACTGTACGGAACCGTTCGCGATCCGTACGGATCCGTACCAGAACCGCGGCGGTTCCGTACAGCGATCCGACGTACGAACCGCGGATCCGCTGTACGGAACCGCGATTCCCTGCGTACGGATCCGATTTGGCAGGAATCGTAAATTTTTTTAGGAATGCGGGATTCAGGAATTTCTGAATCCGTCTTTTGATTCCCGTACGAGATCCACAGTTCTGCCTTGGGCGGGGGGGGGGAAGTTTCACATAACATTGGTTGTACTTAAGATTCTGTTGCTTAATAATACAAACCCTCAGATCTCCTACACCAATTTTCCCGAGTTGGGTTTTTTCGGGGACTTAGTCCAAAAACCACTGTGTCACATGTGGATGTTTTTCATTTCATTTTGTTCAGATTGTTTCAGCACTTAGATTTATTTCCGCAGCATTATTTGTGTAGACTGCTTCATAAATTACTTTGATATTTCACAGTAATGAAATAATTATGAAACATAATAGAAGAACTAATTCAGATTTGTTGCAGAAGGAATCCGGATCTAGGATTTTTCACAGAGGGGGACGATGCGGCCGTAGCATCAATGGGACAATGGTAGCAAGGTAAGAATAACAAGGACCTATCCAAGGTCCGGTGCTTCAGATGTGGGGAACTTGGACACTTTGCCAACACTTGTCCTAAGCAGAAGGACAAGGAAGCTTCAAATTCCAAGGCAGCAGTAGCAAGAGGGGACAGTGGTTGCGAGGAGGATGTGGCCATGAGTGCTCATGTGCCTAGGGAGAAGAGGTGGGGCAATATCGATCTGTAGAGCAACTACAAATGCAAGAGGTAGGATACTTGAGGTGCCCAAACTCTTGGATCACATACGAGCTACGAGAGCCTTAAGATAGTAGCAGGATGACTGGAGTCAGTGTGTGTAGAAGATCGTGGAGAAGCAGAGGCAGAGCAAGGACACTGAAGTCTGGAGCAGCGCAGAGGTAGTGCTTACGCAGTGCAGAGCAGCAGACAGCACAGTGCTTCAGAGAGAGTGCAAAGCAGCAGCAGAGGGTGCTTCAATGATGAGATGCAGCACGACTGACTTGTCTGTCAGTGATTGGGTGATGGTCCTTCAGTTGCTTACTTCTCAGCAACTAAGTTGCAATGCAGCAGTTAGCAATAGCAGTGCTATAGGTAGCATGATGTGGCAATTTGAGAGGGAGCTGCAATACAAATGAGGCAGTGTCAATGACAATGCATGGGCAGCAATACAGAGAGTAGCAGCGGAGTGGATGGAAGACAGCAGACCAAGCATCAACAGCACAAAGACTGATGTCAAAGATTAGGGTGATACTTCCGTGGTGAAGTATTGCTAGAACACACTCCTCGCTAAGAGGGAGTGTTGAGATTTTGGGTAGCATCAGATGTGCTCTAGCTCCAAAACTTTGTGGAGGGGCTAGAACACATGAGATCTCCAAGACACAGAAAAAGTTTGGAGAAATTCCATCTAGTGTAAAAGTTATTCAAATAATTAAATTTTTTAATGGGGACCCCAAGTCTAACTTAGGGAAATTAAAAAATTGAAGTGAATTAATTTACACATGTGATGAGAACTTTCTAAGTGACGTGGATCAAGCTTCTTCTAATCTTAGCCATTGATTAGAGATTAGATCATGGTTGTTGATTTGTCAACGAGAAAAGTATAAAGGAAAGGCTTGGGGTCAATTGGAGGACATACATAGAATCTAAGAGATCGAATTCTTTTGACGGAGCAGTGCTCGAACGAAGATTAGATCTGACTAATTCAAAGAAGCAGTGAGGGGTGGATGGAGTAATTGGTCAGAGGACCAAGAGTACAACACAGAGCATGGGCAGCAGAGACGCAGTGGAGGTAGCGCAGCTATCAGAGGATGTGACACGGTCCCTAGAGAGGGTGACGCAAGCCCACGTAGGGGCAGCACAGAGCCTCCAAGGAAAAGTCTGAAATTCACTGGAGACTA
Organism: Pinus albicaulis; assembly: GCA_034641835.2. Classification (NCBI taxonomy): domain Eukaryota; kingdom Viridiplantae; phylum Streptophyta; class Pinopsida; order Pinales; family Pinaceae; genus Pinus; species Pinus albicaulis. The sequence continues at coordinate 1,319,362,949 of CM076581.1, read as the reverse complement.
GGGTTTCTAAGCCGAAAGGGCTGAAACCAGAATTCGGGAGAAGTTGATCAGCGCAAAGCTAGGGTATCGTAGTCCCTCAGCGAGGGCCACGCAGCCTTATGCAGTGGCAGCGTAGAGACTGCGCAGAGCTAACTGAGGTTTCACCAGTGGCTCATCCAGATCAACCGGGACTTGCGGGAGTGAGGTATAACTCACATTTTTCTCTGTAGCCGAGGTTTTATTTGTTGGGTGAGTCGGTTTATGGCACCCTAGATGTACTCAAAATACTGCTACTTAATAATAATAAACCCTTAGATCTGTTGTACCGGTTTTCCCGCATTTGGTTTTTCCAGGGACATTCGTCCAAAGAATCTGTGTCCTTTGTCGCATATGCATTATGTTTTAGTAAATGATCTGTATTTGTGTACGCTGCTAGTTGTGTTTACTTCGTTGTTTTTCTGAATATTTCGGTTAAATAAAATGTGTATAATAAAACAAGTAGGAGAAGTAAATCAATATTTAGCAATAGGATTTATGTGCTCCGGAATTTTCACAGTTTGTTGCTCGAGGCTTCTCTCAAAAAGAAGGTGTGGACTATGATGAGATATTTGCACCGGCTACCCGATACACCATTATCCGATCTATCATCGCCCTTGTTGCCTCTCAAGGTTGGAGCCTACACCAAAAGGATGTCAAACTGCTTTCTTGCATGGCTCGCTTAAGGAGGAAGTTTATGTTGAGCAACCTGTGGGGTTTGAAGTTCTGTATCGAGAAGAAAGCCCTCTATGGGTTGATGCAAGCTCCCAGGGCTTGGTATGAGAGGATCGACAACTATCTTATGAAGTTGGGATTTACAATAAGTGAAGTTGACCTGAACCTGTACTTCAAGGTTGAAAATGATAGGCCTCTCATTTTGGTACTTTATGTAGACGATCTCTTTCTGATAGTTACAGACCTCTCATTCATCAATGCAAGAGGGAGTTGGTTTCAGAATTCGAGAAGAAGGACCTAGGGTTGATGCACTACTTCCTAGGCTTGGAGGTCTGGAAAAAGCAAAGAGAGATTTTCCTTTCTCAAGGAAAATACATTGTGAAGCTACTCAAAAGATTTGGTATAGTGGACAGCAACTCTATGACTACTCCGATGGAACTCGATTTCAAGAAGCTACGCGGAAGTACTGCGGGGCTCGATTTGGGAAATCCTTTCGAGTATCGAGAAATCGTGCAGGCCCTGATGTTCTTGGTGAACTCCCATTCAGACATATGATTCACAGTGAATACATTGAGTCAATTTATGGTCGAGCCTCAACAAATACATTGGATTGCTGCCAAGAATCTCTTGAGACATCTCTAGGGCACAATCAACTATGGATTGAGATACACTGTCGGGTGTGCAATTTTCAATCTGAAAATTGTTACTGTAGTGATTGATTTATTTCGCCTACTTATTTGATAAGTTATTTATAGATGCTTCAGTAAATTTTGAAATAAACATTATTGCAGTACTTCACTCTAATCAAAAGCAAAAGAACAGAAATAACACATATAGCACAATAGAAACAACCATATGAACACAGTTATTTTTGGACAATTGCCCCCGGAAAAACCCAATGTGGGAAAACCAGTGCAGCAGATGAGGGTTTGTATTATCTTCAGCATTGAAAAGATTGTTTACAAAATTCCTGAAGATCAGAATTAAATAGCATACACTTGATGTGAATTTTCCAGAAACTCCGTAAGAATTCCTGACACACGAGATGACCTCCTGCACCCTCTACATTAGTCTGCGTAGCCTCTATGCGCAGTCCCTGCCTGGACTGCGTAATTCTGCGTGGAGGGCTAGTGCTGCTGCTCAGCACTGCCTCCACTTCGTCCTCTGCCTCCTTTGTCTCTGCCGACTTCTCCCTCCTCCTTCTGTCTCTGCAACCTTGCCTCTACAAACTCACCCACTTAAATCGAATTCTCTTACTTCAAAATCGATTTTCTTCGTGTATTGAGAATGTGCCAGGCTTGATTTCCAAATGACCCTCAAGCCCTCTCTTATAGTCTTCTCGTTGATGAATCAACAGCCCAGATTATATCTTTAATCAATGGCTCAGATTAAAAGATGACTTGATCTTCGTTTTCTAGAAGATTCACACTCTGCTTTATTAATACCCTTTAATTATTTAATTTCCCTACATTTAGACTTAGGGATCACATTAAAATAATTAATTATTTTAATAAAGAAAAATCCTAGTGGAATTTCCACAAACGATTTATGGGTTCTCTAGAATATTGTTGTCCGAGCCTCTCCTCAAAATTTGAGACCTGGAACACTTTCTAATGCTATAAAAATCAACACTCCCTCTTAGCAAGGAAAGTGTTCAAGCAAGGTACCAACTGTACTGCTATGATTCTAAAGCATCTGTTGCGCTACTAATGTCCTGGTTGTTGCCTCTCAAATCTGCGTTGTTGCCCTCTATACTGTTGCCTGTGACATTGTCTCTGCCACTGCCTCATCCATACTGCATCTCCCTCTGTCTCTGTAGACCACACATTCCTTTATAGGAAAAGGGTTCTTGACCATTCCCATATTTTCTCTGAAGTAAGTAAACTTAATCTTACTCAGAGCCTTGGTGAGGATATTTGCCACCTATTCTCTTGTAGGAGTGTACCTCAACTGCACGGCTCCTCGTTGGACATAGTCTCTAATGAAGTGGCACGAATGTCAATGTGTTTTGACCGATCATGAAACACGAGAATCTTAGAGAGCTTGATGCAACTATGATTATCACACATAATTCTGGTCGGTTCCATCCTCTTGTTGAGTAAGTTCAAGAGCAATTTACGAAGCCATATGGCCTCGCAGGAAGTTGTGCTTGCTGCCATATACTTTGCCTCAGCTGAGCTCAGTGCGACGGACTTCTATTTCCTACTGCACCAGTAAGTCATTCTTGATCCGACACTGAAACAGTACCCACTGGTACTTTTCTGATCCATTGTGCTTCCACCCCAATCTCAATCTGTAAACCCACTCAACTGGACCTCATTGCCCTTGGTGTACTTCAAGCCATATTCCAGTATCCCTTTCAAGTATCTAAGAACATGTTTGGTTGCTGCCCAGTGACCCCTTCTTGGTTCCACCATGAACTGACTAAGGGTATTCACTGCATAACAGATGTCTGGTCTAGTGTTGACTAGATACATCAATGATCCGATGAGTTGCCTATACAAGGTGGGATCAGCGTCATCATCCTCTATTGTGTCTATCTTCTTCCAGTTTGTAATCATTGGCGTAGCCATGGGTCTACAGTCTTCCATCTGAAACCTCTTCAGGATCTTTGTAGTGTATCTTCCTTGCCCAAGGAAGATTTCTCCCTTCTGCTGCCAAACCTCCAAACCAAGAAAATATTGCATCTGCCGCAGATCCTTCATGTCGAATTCGGTAGCCAGATTCTCCTTGCAGTCCTTGATGAGCTTAGACAATCCAGTAAGAAACAGATCATCTACATATAATACCAGGATTAACGGCTCATCCCCTACTCTCAAGTAGTAGAGACTGGGATCTGCATCACACTTGACGAATCCCATCTTCTGCAAATAGCCATCAATTCGCCCATACCATGCTCTGAGGACTTGTTTTAGACCGTACTGTTGAGATTTTGTGTATTTGGGTTAGCATCAGTTGTGCTCTGGGTCCCAAATTTTGTGGAGGGACTAGAGTACACCTAATCTACAAGACCCAGAAATGGATTTGAGAAATTTCAAGTTGTGTTCAAGCTATTCAAATAATTAATTATTTTAATGGATTTCCTAGGTCTAACTTAGGAAAATAAAATAATTAAAGTGAATTAATTAATACATGTGCTGAAATTGTATTAAGTCACATGGATCAAGCAGTGTTTTAATCTCAGTCGTTGATGGACGATTTAATCTCGGTCGTTGAAGGGTTCAACGAAAAAGATATAAGAGAAAGGCTTGAGGGTCAGTTGAACACACAATTTTTGTAGAACTAAGGAATAGATCTAGAATTATAGGGCAGGTTTGCTCAGAATTTCCAGTGAAATTTCCTGCAGTGAGGGGTAGTATTAGCTGAGGGAATGATCTGATTCCAGGAGCAAAGAGACAGCAAGAGGCAAGAGGAGTAGCCACAAGGACAGCACAAAGAGGCTCCAGAGCCACGCAGAGCAGCAGGGACAACGCAGAGGCGGCTAGGGACACGTTGGGCTGACGCTGGCCAAGAAGATGCAGCGCAAGGGCAGCGTAGACCCTCCTAGGGTGACGCAGGCCCTCTTAGAGCCACGCAAAGGCTGATGCAGTCCCTCCGGGGCAATGCTGGGGCTTCAGAAGCAGCGCTGAGGGTTTCTAGGGTCAGATCTGAGCTGAGTCCTGTAAATCCCGTTTGAGTGAGTGGATCAGTCTGATATTTGGAACTAGAGCTTCAGGTTAGCTACAGATTTTATATCTTTTATTCTCTGTCGAGTTTTCCAAGGTTGGAACCCAGATTTGCTATACTCATAACTACTTAATAATAAAACCCTCATATCTGCTGAACCGGTTTTCCCGCTTTGGGTTTTTCCGGGGACTTATGTCCAAAAATCCATGTGTCACGTTGTTGCATGAGTGAATTATTCAGTAAATGATCTGCATGTGAAGGCTGTAGTTGTGTTTATTTTCGGTATTTTCTGAATCTAATTTCTGAAAATAACTTGTATAAATTAAATCAAGTAGGAGGAAATAAACCAATATACTACAGTAGAATTTTCACATGGTATCAGAGCGATAGCAGATCAAGCTGAAGAAATATTTTTTCTGCATGGTGGTAGAAGAAGCAGCAGATCCGGAAAGGGCATCTTGACAGCAGGAGGACGCAGATCCAGAGGGAGACAGCGTTGAAGCTGCAGAAGGCCTCTAGGCTTACGCAGATCCTTCCCAGTGCAGCGTAAGGACTGCGTCACCCAGTCTAGGGTTACGCAGTCCACTTCTAAGCAGCATTGGGACTGCGCTGGGCCAGCAAGGAAGACGTTGTCCAGTCACTTCTCCTGTTGCGGAAGAATCTTGCCAAGATCCGGAAGCAGTGCTTCAGATCTTCAACAGTGCTGGTGGGGTAGAGATTTTGCAGGTGCAGAATTGTGCCTAGCTAAGGCAACAAAGGCGGGAGGAAGACAGTAATTCAGCAGATCTAAGCCAAACAGATCTAAGATTCGATCAGGAGGATCAGAGAATACTGTCCATTTGAGTTTTGGTGGAAGATTTCCAAGAGGGAAGTCAGTTTGCAGAAAGAAGCAGTTACTAGAGGGTTTCTAGTCTCCAAGAAACTCAGATCCAGAGGGAGAAGTACTACTTGCTCCAGATCTGAGCAAAGATTGCTCAATATGGATTGAGGGATCAAGACAGGTTGGATGGCATGTCCAACTATGTCATCGGGAAGGCCAGAATCCTCTCAATTCTAGATGAGTATGGCCTCAAAGATCATGCAAAGTAGACACTTGTTGAAACAACTGATGCAGATCCACTCAAGAAGTATGAAGAAAATCAAGCACGGACAAAGCGGTTGATCATAGACGGAGTCAAGGATCACGTGATTCCGCACATTGCTTGTAAGAATACAGCAAATGCCATGTCGACGGCTCTGGAGGTGATGTACCAAGGAGGCTCTGTGCAAAGAAGAATGCTTCTTGAGAATCAGATGCGGATGTTCCAAATGGTAAAGGGCGAAGAGATAGATCCGTTACTTTTCAGACTTCAAGCTATCCGTGACCAGCTGATTGGCATGGGTGCTACTCCAGATGAAGGGCTCCTAGTGAGGACGGTCCTAAATGTTGTCTCTAAAGAATGGGAAACGTTTGTCCAGAGCATTCTGGGAAGGGCAGTGTTATCATCATGGGCAGATATGTGGGCCATTCTTTGCCAAGAGGAGATCAAGAGGACCACCAAGATCAAGAGGATCACCAAGAAACAGTCTTTCAGTGGAGGAAGCGGATCAGCCAAAGTGAAGAAAAAAGAGGAGGAGGATGCAGCCCTTGCATCAAGGGAAGAAGAAGAAGGACCTCTCCAAGGTCTGGTGCTTTAATTGTGGTGATCTTGGTCATTTCGCCAGCAGTTGTCCTAAGAAGAAGGACAAAGGAGCTTCTAATTCCAAGGCTGCTGCAGCAAATGAAGAAGGCTCTGATGATGATGCAGCCATGAGTGCTCATGCACCTCGAGAGAAGAGGTGGAGTGACATGGATATATAGAGTATCAATATTTGATGGCGGGATCCTTGAGTCAGCCCTACTTTTGGATCACATACGAGCTATAGGAGCCTTAAGACGGTAGCGGGATGAGTCGAGAGATGGTTGCAGTTGGCCATATTGAAGCAAAAGAGGGAGTTGTAGAGTTGAAGAGGGAGCAGAGTGATGCAGAGGCAACAGCACCGTGGAGGCAGCAGTGTAGAGAGGTTGATGGGATCTCAGCAACACAGAGAAGCTGGACTTACGCAGTGCAGTGTTGCAACATGACAGTGTCTCCAGGGGGACAGCGTGATTCAACATCTAGGGAGCTTCAGTGGTGGAGGTAAACTTGACTTGTCTGTCAAACAGTTGGGCAGAGTCTTTCAGTTGCTTACTTCTCAACAACTAAGTTGCAGTGTAGCAGTTAGCAGTGGCAGTGCTATGGGCAGCATGATGCAGCAAATTGAGAGGGAGTTGTAGTACAAATGTGGCAGTGTCAGTGGCAGTGGCATGGCAGCAGTACAGAGAGCAGCAGTGCAGTAGATGGAGGGCAGCAAGCCAAGCATCAGGAGCACAAGCCAAGTACTCAAGATCTTGTAACGCATGGTGTGATGTATTGCTAGAGCACAATTCCGATTCTAAGAGGGAGTGTTGAGATTTTGTGTATTTGGGGTAGCATCAGTTGTGCTCTAGGTTCCAAATTTTGTGGAGGGACTAGAGTACACCTGATCTACAAGACCCAGAAATGGATTTGAAAAATTTTCAGTTGTGTTCAAGTTATTCAAATAATTAATTATTTTAATGGATTACCTAAGTCTAACTTAGGAAAATAAAATAATTAAAGTAAATTAATTAACACATGTGCTGAAATTGTCTTAAGTCACATGGATCAAGCAGTCTTTTAATCTCAGCCATTGATGGATGATTTAATGTCGGTCGTTGAAGGGTTCAATGAAAAAGATATAAGAGAAAGGCTTGAGAGTCAGTTGAACACACAATTTTTGTAGAACTGAGGAATAGATCTGGAATTCTAGGGCGGGTTTGCTAAGAATTTCTAGTGGGATTTCCTGCAGTGAGGGGTAGTATTGTCTGAGGGAATGATCTAATTCCAAGAGCCAAGAGATAGCAAGAGGCAAGAGGAGCAACCACAAGGACAGCACAGAGAGGCTTCAGAGCCACACAGAGCAGCAGGGACAGCGCAGAGACAGCTAGGGCCACATTGCGATGATGCTAGCCAAGAAGAGGCAATGCAAGGGCAGCGTAGACCCTCCTAAGGTGACGCAAGCCCTCCTAGAGCCACGCAGAGGATGACGCAGTCCCTCTAGGGCAACGCTGGGGCTTCAGAAGTAGTGTTGAGGGTTTCTAGGGTCAGATCCAGGCTGAGTCCTATAAATCTCGTTTGAGGGTGTGGATCAGTCAGATATTTGGCACTAGAGCTTCAGGTTAGCTGCAGATTTTACATCTTTTATTCTCTGTCGGGTTTTACAAGGTTGGAACCCAGATTTGTTGTACTCAGAACTACTTAATAATAAAACCCTCATATCTGCTGAACCAGTTTTCCCACCTTGGGTTTTTCCGGTGACTTATGCCCAAAAATCCATGTGTCACTTTGTTGCATGAATGAATTATTTAGTAAATGATCTGCATGTGTAAGCTGTAGTTGCGTTTATTTTCCGCATTTTCTGAATCTAATTTCTGAAAATAACTTGTATAAATTAAATCAAGTAGGAGGAAATAAACCAATATACTGCAGTAAAATTTTCACACGTACAAGGCTTTCTTAAGCCTGCAAACATGAGTCTTCTGCTCATGTGTCTCTAAGCCCTATGTTTCTTCTATGTACACTTCCTCTTCTATCACCCCATTCAAGAACATTGTCTTGACATCCATCTGGTGAATCTCCAATCCATTCTGCACTGCTAGAGAGATGACGGATCTGATTGAAGTGTACCGAGCTACAGGGGCGAAGGTTTCATCATAGTCAATCCCTTATTTTTGTGCGTACCCCTTAGCCACAAATCTGGCCTTGAACTTCTCTATGTTGTCGTCTGCAGCATACTTGATCTTGTAGATCCACCTCGATCATACAACTGATATGTCTTGTCGTCTAGGGACTACTTCCCATACATCATTTGTCATGATGGAGCTATACTCCTCCACCATGGCAGATTTTACATCTTTTATTCTCTGTCGGGTTTTACAAGGTTGGAACCCAGATTTGTTGTACTCAGAACTACTTAATAATAAAACCCTCATATCTGCTGAACCAGTTTTCCCACCTTGGGTTTTTCCGGGGACTTATGCCCAAAAATCCATGTGTCACTTTGTTGCATGAATGAATTATTTAGTAAATGATCTGCATGTGTAAGCTGTAGTTGTGTTTATTTTCCGCATTTTCTGAATCTAATTTCTGAAAATAACTTGTATAAATTAAATCAAGTAGGAGGAAATAAACCAATATACTGCAGTAAAATTTTCACACGTACAAGGCTTTCTTAAGCCTGCAAACATGAGTCTTCTGCTCATGTGTCTCTAAGCCCTATGTTTCTTCTATGTACACTTCCTTTTCTATCACCCCATTCAAGAACATTGTCTTGACATCCATCTGGTGAATCTCCAATCCATTCTGCACTGCTAGAGAGATGACGGATCTGATTGAAGTGTACCGAGCTACAGGGGCGAAGGTTTCATCATAGTCAATCCCTTACTTTTGTGCGTACCCCTTAGCCACAAATCTGGCCTTGAACTTCTCTATGTTGTCATCTGCAGCATACTTGATCTTGTAGATCCACCTCGATCATACAACTGATATGTCTTGTCGTCTAGGGACTATTTCCCATACATCATTTGTCATGATGGAGCTATACTCCTCCACCATGGCATCTACCCACACCTGATATTGAGCTGCCTCCCAAAAGCTAGAGGGTTCTCCGACCTGAGCTACCAGTACCTGGTATCTGTCAGGTTGCCTCCGTACCCTCTTCCCGTCTCTAGGGGCTCCAACAAATTCCTCTGCATCCCTCAAAATTTGTTTAAGTTCTCTGCTCGGTCTTCCACTGGTGGTGGGTGGTCTTACCTGCTCTCCTGCCTGCTCTTCTTCAAAGGAACTCTCCTCAGAATCCTTGTGTCGTGGAGAGGCACTCAACCCTTCCTCTGTAGGTCGTTGAGGCTGCACTAGTGGATCCTCCTCAATCTGCATATCTGTAGCCATTTCCCGAGATCTTATGAAGGCTCTCTCCTCCATGAATTTCACGTCCCACCTCACTACGATCTTCCTGTTTTCCGGGATATAGATGCAATATGCCTTCACATTTTCACTATAGCTTGCAAGATAACCCTTTTCTGCAGTCTGATCCAACTTCTTCCTCTTCTCATCTGGTACGTGGCAATACACCATACTGCCAAATATCCTGATATGGCTCACCTCAGGCTTGTTGTCTGTGAACAAACTCTCAGAAGTTACCTTCCCCAAAGCTCTATGTGGTACCCTGTTCTGCACATACACAGTTGTATTGTAGACTTGTGCCCACAAAAATTTGGGCATGTCTTGGTCATATAGCATTGCCCTTGCAGCTTCCACAATGGTCCTGTTCTTCTTTTCTGCAACTCCATTCTACTCTGGATTGTATGGAGCAGTCCATTCTCTCTTGATGCCTTCCTTTGCATAGAAACTAGTGAAGTCTTTATCGATATACTCTCAACAATTGTCTAACCGCAGCTTCTTGATCTTCCTTCAGGTTGAATTTTCTACTAGTGCCTTGAATTCTTTGGTTTTGAGAAAGTAGATCCAAGCCTATCTGGAATGGTCATAAATGAAGGTAGCAAAATACTTTGCACCACTGAGAGCAGTCGTGGGTATTGGACTGCAAATATCTGAGTGTATCAACTCCAATACGCTCTTGGCCCTACTGCTAATTCTTGGAAACCTCATCTCTCCAAGAAGTACCCTAGTACGCACCCCCTACAGACCTCATCTCTCCTTGTGCTAAGTTTTGGAGCTCCTATGACAGTCTTCTTGAGAATATTCAAGGCTCCATGATGTAAATGCCCCATCCTTATGTGCCATAATTCATTCAGATCCCTTTCATCCATACTTTCCATTAGAGCCATTGGGGATTCAAGTTGGAGCTTATATAGTTTATGGCTCCTTACTCCAATTTGTGTCTTCTTTCTAATTACATTCTGTATGCAATCATCCTAGAACCTCTCCCAAGTGAGAAGGGTCTCACGTGCACAAATCCCATTAGCAACGTTCAGCCATGAACTGGGAAGGCCATTCACTACAATCCGCACCAACTCAATGGGTGGAATGACCTCTCCAACTGCTGCCAACTCATCTCTCACATTAGTGACCTTTGTGAGGTATGCAGTAGCACTATCAGTGTTTGCCATCTTAATGGCCTTCAACTTCTCCCTTTGGACCATTTTTCTGTTCTCATTGGTACTCTGGTAGAGATTGGTCAAGGTTGTCCACATCTCATGAGCAAGTCTCTTTCCTCTCACATGAGGAATACAATGGCCTTTAACACCATCCAGAATCAATCTCTTGCCCTTGTTATTCTTCTTATTAAAGTCTGCCAACTGAACAGGGTCAGAAGGCACATTAACAGGGCGATGTTGGGTATGCACCATTATACCCCATACTTCTGCCTCCTCAAAGATGCTCTGCATTCTTTCCTTACATACACTGTAGTTGTTATGCCCATCCAACCTATCCTCCACCCTCAAGCCCAAAGACATACTTGTTGTCCTAATAAACTGGAAATGACACTGATGTAGTAAAGGTTCTGATTTCTGTGTGTAAAATCAGCTTGCTGTAAATTTTCTCTTTGCTGTCCCAAACTGCACTTTTCAACAAACTAGCTCTAATACCATGTAGAAATTTTAAGACCACTCTAGTGTTGATCAGTGGTTGTCATTGATGTCAACCCAAGCAGCACCAAGGGCTAACCCAATATTGAATGGGAATTTTAACCTACCAAATTAATATATTTCGGGTCAATAATGCTTTTGATGGTTTCTACTTGTCGAGATGTTTCCGTTGATATATGGCACGCCATGCAATTCTTCACAGTTTGAGAGATATTCATGTTTGAAGTTTGTACCCCAGTCAGTGGGCTAAAACCCCATGGGGTTGGGGCATGGGTCATTGAAAAGTCATAATTAATATTTTTTAAGCTCCTAAAATCCCTCCCACGTTCACTTATTGAAGCCCCTCTCAACTTAAGCATGCACATAAATTGTGATCTTCATTTCCTCCTTATGCAAGGGTTTCGGCTATCTGAAACAGGTCATCTTGGCATTTGTGCTCTAACTTTTTTTCTACGAAGGTTCAGAAGCTGAAATTTTTATGAGGCGAAGCTGAAATCCTGAGGAAGCTGCAATAAAAATTTCAGATCAAGGTGCGCAATAGTTTTGGAGATATGATCTGTGTAAGTCAGGGTTTTTGCAGGCTCCTGAAATTCATCTCAAAAAAGTGACCTTGGTAAATTCATCATAACTCTCTCTCTGAGTATTGGATTGGAATTCCGTAAAAAGTGACAGATAGTGCACAGTCTGTACTTTTCGCTCTATCAATTTCAGAAACAAATGAAGAAACAGTGACACGTGGCACGCCGTACAAGTGTGCTCTGCTGAAACAGTCCATAATTAGGGCATTATGAGAGATTGGGTATAACTCTCTCTTCAAGAATCCAAATTGGGTCAGACCTGTGGAATTGGAAAGATGACTCAGAGGACTACTACAGGACCAAAAATCAAATATTGAGGATCTGAAATGACAGAGATACACTAGATTCAATATCGAGCTCCTAGAAGGCAAGAAAAAGCTAGATCATGTGTTGTCAAGGGTTGCAAAGGACCGGACTTTCTACAGTAGAAAAGCAAAGCAAGATGCAGCAGAGGGTAGCATGACAAAGGAAGCAACCAAGGTGCATAACAGCAGCAAGAAGTTCATCATATGAAGTCTTCAGGTGGGCAGCACTGCATATACATCATTGTAAAGGTATCATTGTACTTAGTCATTGTAAATACATTATTGTACAAATTGTACTAGTGTCTATCTGCCAAGGGTTGAAGAGGCAGTGTTGGGAGATCTAAGATCATCATTAGGTGGTTGTATCAAAGTTGGGGTTATGGTCTAGTATATATTCTTCTTCTACATCATTCTATATCATTGTAAAGTGGACCATTTCCCCTGGTACGGGAATCCATTCTTCTTTTATTCTTCTATAGGGTGGTAGGGTGGTGCTAAGCTGAGTCATAGCTCATTGGGTGTTGGGGCATCCATTCAGTTGACTACTGAAGAATCTCGGGTATTGGAGCGTCCATCCAGTGGGAGCTGGAGAAGAATGCTTTTCTAGATTCTAGGAAGTTGGAGCTTTATCTTCAATTGGAGTTGAATATTAAAGAATTATTAGAAAAGCATTAGGTTGTTTTTGTCTCGGAGTGGGTTTCCACCTTAAAAACTGTGTGCATTTGTGTTCCTCATGTTTACTGCTATCATTGTACAAACACTGATAATAATTGAAGATTAACTAATGCTCTAATTGAAAGAAATATTGATTCACCTCCCCCCCCCCTCAGTATTTCCAACATCTGGTTTTCAGTTTCTCCTTATTTCTCCCATAAAGTTAAATGCCCATTCCCATAACCATACATTTAACAAACTAGAAAGATAAATATTTTCTGAAAACACAATTTCTGGAAATTTCACAGTGTTGAAAATGCAAAAATAAAAACTCAGAAAAATAAATCAGCGACACAGAAATTTGACACGCTGATTTTTGGTCAATATGGCCTTGGAAAAACCCCTACAACTCTTGGGGAAAACCAGTTCGAAAGCTCCTATTTATTTCTGAATATAGCTTTTACTGTGAGATGGAAATTACAGCGAAAATTCCAGCAACTTAACAAATGTACTTATCTTGATTTCTGTGCTTATACCTCACCTTGGAAAACGTGTCGAACAGTAAACAATCAAAACAGGAATTTTTCCAACATTATAGCATTAAATGTTGACTGCCTTTCTCGATTTCTGTGCCCAGCTGTACGACTGTACAGAAGGTACAACCAAGCCTCCTCGACTTTTGTGCCTCCTTCTGCCTCGAAAATTGTTGAAGCTGTTGTACGACTGCTGTAAAGATTTCCTCGAAATTTGTGCAACCAAACAACAATACCTCTCCTCGATTTTCGTGCCCAAAATCTACCCACAAAACTGCGCTGAAGCTGTTGTACAGATTCCTGGAAAACTGTGCCTCCTTCCTCGAAAATTGTGCCACTCTGCTGTACGGATTTCTACCTTGGGAACTGTGCCTCTTTGCAGCTGTACGGATTTGCTAAAGTCTCTAGCTGCTGTCCTCCTTCTCCTCACTGCTCAGAAATTTCTCCCTTGCTTTCTCTCCTCTCTCAAACTGAAAGAATGAATGATTTTTTCTCTCCTTTTCCTCCTTTACCCTAACCCTAAGTCACTTCTGGGGAATCCCTAAATCCAATCGCTGAGATAGCTTTAGATTTAGGGCTGAGATTAAATGCTCATTTAAATCTCACTTTCTATTTTTTAATTCATCCCACTTTAATAAAGATCCTCTTAGTCATTTAGTTTTCACTTTCTAATTTCACATTGACTTTATTAAAGTCACTTTAAAATTAGACTTAGTAACTTTATCACTTAAAGTCACTTTTAAATTAAATTTGACTTAATAACGTATAAAGTCACTTTAGGAGAAAAATTAAATTCTTTTTGGACACTTTTCCCTAGGCCAAAGATCAAAGCCTTAGGGAACCACCTGTCCTCTGGTAACCAAATTTCAACACTCCCTCCTACTGAGGAAGGTGTTCCTCACCACACCCATCTTGCCTCTGAAGTAGACATGCTTGCCTCGTGGTAAGGCTTTGGTAAATATATCTGCAACCTTTTCATCAGTCGAAATATACTCAAGCTTCACAACTCCCTTCTGAACATAGTCTCTGATGAACTGATATCTGATGTCGATATGCTTTGACCTGTCATGAAATACTGGATTCTCCATGAGTTTAATGCAACTCTGATTATCACAGTGTATCACTGAAGGTCTCAACGGCTGACCAAATAAGCCAAACAACATCTTGCGAAGCCATATGGCCTCACAACTAGCTAAACTGGCTGCCATGTACTCTGCTTTCACTGAACTCAGTGCTACTAACTGCTGCTTTCTGCTGAACCATGACACTACTGCCGAATCCAACCCAAAACAGCACCCTGAAGTGCTCTTCCTATCAAAAGCACAACTTGCCAAATTAGAATCAGTGTAACCTGCCAATCTCACTCCATCTCCCTTCCTATAATCCAGACCATAAACCACTGTCCCCTGCAAGTACCACAAAAAGTGTTTTGCAGCAACCCAGTGCACCCTCCTGGGCTCACACATGAACTGGCTCATCTTGTTGATTGCAAAACATATATCTGGTCTAGTGTTAACCAAATACATCAAGGAACCAATCAGCTGTCTATACAATGTGGGATCCACCAACTCGAAATCTGAAGCATGAAGCTTCTTCCAGTTGGTGATCATCGGTGTCGACATGGATCTACAATCCTCCATGTGGAATCTGCCAAGGATGTCCACAATATACTTCCCCTGCCCCAGGAAGAAATGCCCCTCCTCCTGCCACACCTCCATACCCAAAAAGTAATGCATCAAGCCAATGTCCTTCATCTCGAACTCCGACGCAAGATCTCTCTTGAAGCCCTCTATGAGTCTCTCTGCACCCGTAATGACCAAGTCATCCACATACAGCACCAGAATGAGAGGCTCCTCACCTATCACAATAAAGTACAGGTTCGGATCTGCATCACTCTTTGTGAAACCCATCTCCTGCAAATATGTATCAATCCTAGAGTACCAAGTTCTAGGAGCTTGCTTCAGGCCATAAAGGGCCTTCTTCAGTCTGCACACATGGGACTCCTTCCCATGCACCTCAAAACCTTGTGGCTTCTCAATGTACACCTCCTCCTGTATGAAGCCATTGAGAAATGTGGTCTTCACGTCTATTTGGTGCATCTTCCAACCAATCTCTGCTGCTATCGATATAATGGAGCGAATCGAAGTATATCGAGCCACGGGAGCGAAGGTCTCCTCATACTCTACTCCCTCTACCTGGGAGAACCCTCTAGCCACAAACCTTGCCTTGAATTTCTGTGCGCCATCACCGGCATACTTCTGTAAAGCCATGCGGAAGCCAACACGGATTTGCCCTTGGCTTCAGCACCACCTCCCAAACATCATTCTTCATGATGAAAGACCCTTAGCAAACAAAAAACCTTCCTCAGATTTTCTTTAAACATTGCTCCTCATAGCTAGAAGGCTCAGAGTCAACAATCTTGGCAACCATTGCCATATAGCTACAGAACCTCTCAGGTGGTCTGCTCTCTCTGTCCGACCTCTTCGGCCCAATCTTCCAACCAATCTCTGCTGCTATCGATATAATGGAGCGAATCGAAGTATATCGAGCCACGGGAGCGAAGGTCTCCTCATACTCTACTCCCTCTACCTGGGAGAACCCTCTAGCCACAAACCTTGCCTTGAATTTCTCAATGCTGCCATCTGCAGCATGATTAACCTTGTAAAGCCATCTGGAAGTAACCACGGATTTGCCCTTCGACCTCGGCACCACCTCCCAAACATCATTCTTCATGATAGAAGAATACTCCTTCAGCATGGCCTCTCTCCAGACCTGCTGGCTAGCTGCCTCCTCATAGCTAGAAGGCTCAGAGTCAACGATCTTGGCAACCATTGCCATATAGCTACAGAACCTCTTAGGTGGTCTGCTCTCTCTGACCGGCCTCTTCGGCCCAGCAACGGATGTGGCCTCTCTCAAGGTATCATGAAGCCACTTGGGCTTCCTCTTCCCTGAGCACACTTCTCCCACTGGAGAATGAAACTACTCCTCCTCATCAGGAGCTTGAACTCCTGAATGTCTATCTGATGTCCTCCTGCCTGAACCTGAACTTGTAGATGCTGAAGTACCATGTGAACTGTCCATCAGTGGACTACCTAGTGAACTGCTCTGCGGACTGCTCTGCATGTTGCCTGAAGCACCACCCCTCTGACTCTGCGAGCCACTGCTCACTAATGGACCTGACATCGTAATCGATGTGCCTACTGATCCCTGTGCCTGACTCAGCTACTCCTGAGGGTCTGGCCGATCCAGATACTCTAACTCTGGTGACCTCCTGAAAGCCCTGTCCTCCTCGAACTTCACATCCCGCCTGACAACAACTCTCCTCTATGCAGGAATATAAATCCGAAAGGCTTTTGAGGTCTCACTGTAGCCCACAAAGATACCCTTCTCTGTGGTGGGCTCTAGCTTGGTCCTCTTCTCCTTGGGTACATAGGAGTATGCAATACACCCAAAGATACGGAAGTGACCAACATCAGCCTTCTTCCCAGAAAAATCCTCCTCCAAAGTCACATGCCCCAAGCCACGATGCGAACTACTGTTCTGCAAATATACAACAGTGTTGCAGGCCTCTGACCACAAAAACAATGGTAACCCCTGATCATGTAACATGGCTTTCGCAGCCCCAATGATGGATCTGTTCTTCCTCTCCACAACCCCGTTCTGTTGGGGGTTGTAAGGAACTGTGAACTCCCTCCTGATGCTTGCCTCCGCACAATATTCAACAAACTCACCAAGGGTGTACTCACCTCCATTGTCCAACATCAGGGACTTGATCTTCCGACCTGTCTAAGTCTCCACAAGAGCTCTGAACTCCTGAAACTGCTTGAAGACCTCATTCTTGGTCTTCAAGAAATAAATCCAGGTCCTCCTGGAGTGATCATCAATGAATAAAACATAATACTCATATCCACTCAAGGAAACG